>LPNX010432851.1:163520-210731 GCA_001517045.1 Pseudotsuga menziesii | reverse complement strand
TATATATATATATATATATATATATATATATGCTAAAAGGAGGCGCACCTGTCTGGGGTCTTGTCTTGTACTTTTGATACATCTTATACAGACAACGTTTTGCTGGGTTTTCTTCCCCATGAGGGTTTCCCAGGATGAATCTTTGTGTTCTTTTGTGTGGTTGTACTTGTCTATTTTTTAGTGATCCTTTTGCATATGGTTATGCTATTATAATTCTAAATGTTATTAGATCTGGTATAACCATTAAAAACTTAAAATGGTATCAGAACTACCCTGAAAGAAGTCTTTGTATAGCCGAAACACTGTTACAACTACAACTCTTGAAGATTAGGGTTTCATGCTTGAAAACCCTAGAATACTAAAACTAGTCATGTTGATACGTTCGTTATATCTCGATATTGGAGAAGGATCTGGAGCTGAAAATTTTACATTCCAAAGATAAAATTGTGATGTACCTTATGTAAACGTTTCATTCTCAGATTCTCTATAATATAGGATATATGGTTCGTCCAACTCAGGGTTCCATCCTCTCCCAGGATTCATCCTTAAACAGGTGACCTAGGGATAATTTCAATATCTCAGGCTATGAAGGTCCAAATGAAATTTCTCAATATGTTCCAGATAGGGAACAAAATTTCATTTATGTGGTAAAATTTTCAGACCCTGAAGGTGAAACAGTGACACGTAGAAGTCTGTACAAGTTCGTTATGATTAATAGTCCTAAAATAATTCACCTTAGAAAAATTCGCATAAGTCTCAATTGGTGAAACCAATTATTCTCTAACCTATGGGAATGGAAAGAAGATAGACAAGGATAACTTAGTGCGAAGTTTTAGACACATAGTAGCATAAAGTTTGGAGATACATCAGAAACAATATCAGGCAATTATGTAGAAGAAATTGAAGAAAACTAGGGCATTAGATATTTTGCAGTTCTGATCACAGTTTTGGGAAAATGAGTATGTTTCTCAGTTCACCTTGAGGAGGCGCATATTTATATCCAATCAGATCTGAAATATACCTAAGTTGAAAAATTAGGGTTTCTATATCAAACCCTAGGTCCACCAGAAGCAACATTCCAGAAAAGCTTTCAAGCAAGCATCAGATTGAAGCAATCTCATTGGTCAAAGGAGAAGTTATAGATCCAGAAGGATATGAAGACAAAGCATAAGAAGGAATAAAAAAAAAAAAATATAAGTATTTGAATTGTCTTTCCTGTATATGTTGTGTATTATGTGTGATAGAATTTTTGCATTAAATACAATATACTACTAATATGCGTGTTATGGGTTAGTATCCCATGGTGTTATACAACACTAGACTGCTACTTATCTAGAATGAAACCTCTTTGCTGACATATTGGATTAGTGCACAATATCAATGATGTTATGGTAGATATGGAAGGAATCTGAAAATTTTCCGTGAGATATGGATGAATGTTGTATTGGCTAAAATAGTTGCATGATGCATAAGAATTTTTCATTATGCATATGTCCTATGAAATTTTTCTAACCATGAAACTAGTGCACTTGACTTGTAGGAAAGTTCATGTGCAACCGCCTACAAGAAAGAGAGGATAAGACTTGTTCCGAAGAACAAGTTATGATAATTCAAGATTCACTCCAATAAACATGAACCTGAATCTCCCAGGGTCAAAGACACCGTGACGGAAGAAAGAACTTTAGAATAATATAAGAGAACAATAGATCCACCTCGAGAGATGAATACTATCTTAGGTACGGAAGATAATTCAAAATGAAGAAAATTATGGTGGGACTTCCAAACCAAGGTAAGAGGCATCAAATACACTCTAGTTATGTGGCACGGTTGAGTGACATCATTGATGCAAACCCTTCCAACTATGGAAGAAGCTATGATAAAAGAGTAACAGGTGATCATGGGGAATGAAGTCTAGGATATGGTTATGAGACCTGAAGGGAAGACTATAGTGTCTTCCATAGGGATCTACAAGAACAAGTATACAAAGCAAGGTTCATGGTTTGTTTCATAAATAATAGACTATGGCATGACATACTCTATTGACCAGACACACATCTCCAGTAAAGTAGAACTATATATCGAGCAAAGAACCACCTATGCAAAATAGGCTTTGTACGAGCTCAAAAGGAACCCGTAAACAAGCACATACAAGGAGCTTGAATATCACCTAGAGTGATGAATACCTTAACCTTTGCTACAAAATTGAAGCTGGAAAACCATAGAAGATAACAGGCTCATAGATGGGTGCAAGAGGAACTTTTCGACAAAGTTCAAGAGGAACTTTTTGACAATTGTTGCAGCTGCAACTTTCTTCCCAATTTTTTGAAAAATTTTGGACCCTCCTTTTGATTTTATCTTGCTTGGATTTATTTGGTTTTCTTAACTCTATTTTTTCCCTCTACTACAAATTTGGGTTGTTTGAGTTTGAATTGAGGTCAATTGTTTCCTTTGTTTCGGAAGTTGGATGATCTAAATATACCTTTGTCTAGACAAAGCTTTTGATTATGGAGTTTGTTTATTTTTTAACATTTGATCTGCTGATGGTTGGGTTTATCGCTATCAGAGGGCAATCAAAGTTTGAATAGAAGCTTTAGTTATCTATGCAGCCACCGTTTCAGAGGACAAATAGAGAATGGGTCGATGAACAGTTCTTACTTGCGCCAATGCGTGGTTTTATTGAACTTTTGCTTTGCAATGATTTTTGTTGTTTTGTTTCGCTGTCGGAAGTCATTTGAACAGTGAATCGATGCCGTAGTTCTCTACACAGCCACCGTTGTGGAAGTTTAATAATGAACGTCCTAATGGAAAGCCATGTTTTTTGCCGATGAGCTTTATCTTTTTGTTTCATTTTACTGTCGGCGTTTTTTGTTTTATCACTATCGGAGCATTAGTCTTCTAATGTTGCCGCCGTTTCGGAGGGAAGATGGCAAATGTTTAGACGGATAGCTCTTATCTTGGCCGATGCCGTGGTTTTATTTTTTAACTTTTTGTTTTTCTTTATGTTATTGGAAGGTTTTTTTACTATTGATCGGAGCACTAGTCTTTTGTGTTGTCGACACGGCGGAAACATTGAGCCTTTGGTCGCCGATACATAGTCCTCAAAGCTTTCAATCACCGATGATTTTTGTTGACTGCGGAGCCTTTAGTTTGTCTATCTCCCGCTATTGCAGCTACGCAATGAACTATTCTACTGACACATTATGGTTAGTCCTTCTGCTCGTTGATGCCGTTGTGTTTAGTGGGTAGTGTTTCTGATCTCCGATGCTTGGACGATAGCCTTTAATGCTTTATTTTGCCGATGTTTTATTTCGCACCAAAACCCTTAGTCTATATGGTTTTCACCGTTGCAAAGGCTTAGTGAACTAACCATCCGACGTATAGAGTGTCCATTCGCCGATGAGGAGTTTGGCAACCCGATGCTTAGTGTTTTTCGCTTCCGATTGTCAGTAGGTTTTTCCCGTCAATTCTTTTGGTGCTTTTACTTTATGGAATGAAGGTTAGTTCATGCTTTCATCGAAGGGTTTCTATTTAGTCCAAATGCGGCCTGGATTGAGACAAAGAGTCTGTTCTATTGGGATTTTGATTTTAGTTGGACAACGAGCTTACAATATTTTCAAACCCAGCTTGCATGATTTTCTTTGCCCTTGTCTTTTCATGCATTAATATTGTTTATAGTTCATTTTACAGAATGCATGTATTGATACAGTTTGTGTTACTTTGTTAAACACTAAATGGTCTAAAATATACTATGTTCATGACAAGGTGACTGCTACAAGGAATATATATCTAAAAGACAAAGCAGAAGGGAGGCAACAAAGTAAGGGTCTGAGATCTCAACAGATCGATAGCAGCAGGGGCCCAGGCTTAGGAAAAGTTCATCAGCAGCCAAGCTGGTCTCTCTTTATAAGAGTGCTATTAAATTTTAATTTAATATAACGTATTATACAACACTCACTAAAAGACAAAATTGTGAGATTAAACATTTGGGGGGGAGCCCAAAGGTCACAGGGGGAGCCCAAAGGTCACAAGGGGCAGCCCAAAGGTTTTGCTATTTTGTATAAATATAGGAGAGTTAGATATAATAAAGGAATTTTTTAAAGATAGATTTGTGAGAGTATGTTGTAAGAAGAACTATTTCCTTTTGCAATAAAGAATTACAATTTTCCTGTTGGAGAAAGCTTGGTGGAAGATTTCAAATACTGTGCTATGGATTTGTTGAATGTGAACTACTTCATTTTCAGCTTTGTGTCCATTAACTGTGAGATCGTTCTAACTCTTTGAACCTATGTTCTAGTGATGAATGCACTCTAGTTTATTCTATGAAATTTCCACTATGAGTAATGAAGGCTTTTCATAAACAATGAGCTATCTTGTTGTTCATATATCTATTAATGTTCATGTGTTTTGAAATAAGTAATAGCTATATGTGATTTTTCTTAATGCATGCGCAGAAATACATTACTCATTGATAAATGATAATCTTGCTCCCTATGGATAGGTTAGATAGTTAGTTTTAGTTTCTTGTTGTGTGTGATTTAGATGCGAGAGAGTTAAGACAAGAGGTAAGAACCTGTGCATCACATTGTAACCACTCCTCGTATTCTCTACCAGTCTACATTTTTAGATAGGCACTTGCATATCATACTTAAACTCAAAAAACAAAAAAATACACACGGTGGATCGGGCCATAATCGGTAAAACCTTTATTTTGTTACTTGACCTACGATAGCCGGACCGTAAACGAGACGGATTCCTCATACCAAACAGTAATGAGCTAGTTGGGAACGTTTACTGGGGAGAATACCTAACTGTTGTCGCCTGTGATTTTCTAGACCTCAACAATTTTTGGCGCTAGAAGGAGAGAATCTAGTGCATGGCTGGCTGAGAAAACCCATTTTCTCGATATTATTCCACTAGTAATAGTTCTAAGAGCAATTTGTTTCCCAATCCAATTCTTGAAGAGAAGGGTAAAGAGTTTTTGTATCCTGTCGATAACGAAGTAGTTGACGATTTGATAAGAATTACTAGGGCTTATGCGAAGAAGATCGAAGGATTACTGATTATCCCTGCCTTACCCAGAAGAGAATATCGGAAGAAAGACCACCCTATATTGGAAGACGCAGTGTTGGTTGAAGATTTTGAAGAACTGGTAGAAACAGCCTGACAGGAAGTTGTTCAACCTATGAATCAGTTGGACCCAGATACACCTTACTGTTCACTTGTTCATACCCCTGTTCATTCACCACCTCACTCTCCACTTAAAATCATGGCAAATGTAAACGCAAATCAGCCACCCAACCCACTGAATCCACCACCTGCTTGGAGGGTTAGATCACCATTAAACCTAACACCTCCTTTACATGACTTACCTCAGGCTTTTGAGAAAATGTTGCCTAAGTTTGACCCAAGTGAAAATATTTTAGTAGATGATCATTTGCAAATCTTTTACTTGTCTACAAAAGGACTACGAGCTGGAGAACATGAAGATATATTCTGTAGATTGTTTCCTCATATCCTGAAAGGAACAACAGCCTCATGGTATTTTGCTCTACCTGCAAACTCAATCATAGAATGGGACATGTTTGAAAGAATATTCAGAAGTAAATATGTAGTCCATAAAACTCATGCAGCTCTAATGAAAGGGTTATGCGCTTTAAAGAAAGAAATAAAAGAAAAGGTGCATAGTTTCACTCAAAGGTTTGCTGCTTATGTTTAAAAAAATTCTGCAGCTGATAAGCCCTCTGATAAAGTTTTGATTGAATATTATACTTCAGCTCTAGGGCCTAAATTGGCCATGTTTGCCAAGATGTCAGTCAAGCCTACACTGTCAGAAACTTATGAAGAAGCTGAGAGAGAAGAAGCTGAAAAAGAGAGCATAGAAGATTATCCTGAGCAGTCGAGAGAAAAAACTTTTGAAGGAATGTTGAAAATGATGCAGAAGCTATCTAACAGAGTGATAGATTTGGAAAAAGAAAAGGAGGCTCATAAAGCATACAAGCCTTACTATAACAGGAGAGAAGACAACAATCAATCTAAAACTCCTCCACACAGTCCTGCACCCATGAATTTAACTGAGGTAGGTATGGATAATTTTTGCACCTTTCATGAGTAGCCTCATTTTGAAAAAAAATTTCCCCAATGGATAAATTCAATGACATTAGTAATGAATCAGCTATTGGACTCTAAACTAACAAAAGATGATGAGCAGGAAGAAAAAAATAATCAACCCATATAAAAACAAGAAGAGGATGCTTTAGTTTTATGGGACTGTGTCTCACTTTTTGATACAGATGAGGAAGGTTCACCGAAACAGGAAGAAACATCAGAAACAAATGTGACAACAAGGATTCAAGGTTTGTTAAATAAAGACAATTTGATATTTCCAAAAATTAAGAGACTTCACGAGAATGTAAAGAAAATTCAGAAAAGCAACACATATGATAAAATACCTGAATTTACCATTACCAGCCAAGATCCGAAACATGTCAACATGCTTGTTAAGCCTATTGAAGACAAAGTTGATAATGTCAAGGAAAATCTCAAAGCACCTGAGATGGGGTATGATATTGTGGAGGACATTAAAAGGGCTAAGGAAAATATTTCGTTATTTGAAATATGTAATGTACCTCAATAGAAAGAAATATTGTTAAAAGCGCTTGAAGTACCACAGGAAGAGCTTCCCACTAACAACCAACTTGTAGAAGAAATTGTCGAAGCAAGTGTGGAAGGTAAGGTTAGGTTTAAAACCCCACCATTCCTTTTGACTTTTGATATTTTAAACCATAATGTGCACAATTGTTTAGTAGACTCAGGGTCAGCAATCAATGTTATGCCACTGTCGGTTTGCAAGAAGATCAATGGACAACCTAAACCAACTACCTGGCAAGTTACTCAGGTAGACAGGACTAATGTGAAAGTAGTCGGGGAGATGGAAGATGTTTTGATTCGCTTGTCTGCAAATGAAAAGATATGTCAGTACATTGATATTGTAGTAGCAGACATACTTGATGTTTATGGACTTGTTTTGAATCGAGACTGGTCAGTGAGGCTAAAGGGGTATCACAACAGGATTTGAACCTGAATTCCGATGTTAGAATTCGACGTCATCTGACATTTTGCACGGATGTGTCGGACAGCAATCAATCAAAAAATGTCGATAACAAAATATTTATAGAGACGTCGAATATCCGACACTAGTGAGTTGGATTTCCGACCCTGGTATTGTCGGGGAACCGACACTACAAGGGTCAGATCTTCGACGTCTGCGAAAGAAAAACTGGCAGTTATCCGACACTGGAGAGTCGAATATCTGACGGGCGGTATATATGCATGTTATATAAAATCCGACGGGCGGTTATATGCATTGGAGGAATATGGTAATTTTATTGTTTTTGGTTTTTTGCTGGAACATGGGAACGGAAAGGAAGGTCGTGATCATGGAATCGGATTTTCGAGCCTGGTAGTGTTGGGGAACCGACGAGCGGTATAGATTTTTTTATGTGGATATCATAAAGCGTGGGATCCACAGAGGACATCGACAGGTAAGGCATTTTAAATTGATTTTTACAAGAAGGAACAATTTTTGGTTTTTGGTTTTTTGTCGGAACATGGGAATGGAAGGGAAGGTCGTGATCAATATGGAGACAGACGATGTTTTACCGAAAGACATGGTAGATTATTCAGCTGACCTATGGCATGGGTTACACATCTTCACACCTCTGGAAATTCCTGCAATCCCATCACCAGGAGCTGTCCAGAATGCCCTTGAAAAATTTCTAGTTGTACTAGAAGCTAGGATTTCAGACACGCCATCACCCGCAGAAGAAGGGTTGTTAGGGATTTTTGTAGCAAGGTCGTTAAAACTAGCCATAGGGGGGACACCTTTCACCCTTTTTCCAGCAAACCGGCTCTCTCAGAACGCAGAAGCCCTTCGCAGTGATCTACCTCAATCGAAGTTTCAATATCCACCTTCGGAGGAAGCCCTGATCAGAGGAGGCAACCCACTAGCAACACAAACAGCATCCATCACAGAACAGGTACAGGTATAGTCGCTAAACAGGATTTCAAGTAGCCCTCAAATAAAACTCAACTCAGGAAGCAAAGACACCCCGTCTGATAAAAGATCGGAGGAATCCTTCCCCTACTCCAAAAAATGGAAAACCCACTGTATAAACTTGTCTAGAGGAGAATGTAACCTAGTTTACGGTGTAAATATTTCCATGAGAGAAGCACATGAGATGAATGGGTTGGCCCTTGTTGGAAAAATCAGAGGACGAAACCCAACACAGGGTAAAATGGAAGATTGGGTTAGACATAATTGGACTGGGCTGCAAGGTGGAAGCCCGGATATCACACCATTAGAAAAGGGCTGGTTCGAATACCAGTTCAATTGCAGAGAGGATGCAGAACACATCCTCAGGAAATTCTGGACATATGGAAAAACCCCTTTCTAGCTTAAAATATGGACGACTCCGTTCGATGCGGACATGGAAAGATTAGACACCATACCGGTCTGGGTCTGCCTTCTAGGGTTACCTTGGGAACTTTGGAACCCAGACTCATTCAGTGACATTGGAAATGCTTTGGGGACTTTCATTGAGGTGGATCTATCCTACCAGCAAATGAAAATCCAGAAGGTTGCAAGGATCTTAGTTTCACTGAATATCAGAACAAGCCTAAGGGAATATTTAAATCTGACTTGTCAAAACAAAACAAAAAAATAGCTACTGGACTATGAGGGACTCCCATTTTGTTGCCACAGATGTCATGAGATAAGACACTTGGCAAGAAACTGTCCCAACTACGTTCCCACAACCTCCGGAAAAAATAAATGGGTTAGGCGAACAGGGGCCTCGAGCTCAAAAGAAAACATCCCGAATCTAGGACTAGCAGAAGAACACCCCATGACAGAAGCTGAAGAATAGCCACTAGATCACCTAGAATAACTGGCAGCAGAAGCGAAGGGCACAAAACAACCATTGGATCAACCAGAAAGAGAGGGAGCAGTAGTAGCAGAAGGGCCTCCTCAACAAACGGAACAACGTCCGATCGCGTCTCCCCCATTAGGTATGAACACTTCTTCCCTTAGCAATCATATGAATGAATTATATTTGAATGAGGAAAAATATTTGCCTACGCCTATCACAAACAGTCCCCCTCCCCCCAAAAATGACACCTCCTCCCCCGCATTCAAAAGTACCTCCAATTCAAACCAGGCATCCTCCCCTTCCACCATAAAAATGACTCGCCCACTCAGTCCTCCTCTATCTGTTTCCACCTTCGTTCAAGGGACGTTCCAATCCCTCAAAAACCAAAAATCCCTACAAAAGGACTAGGGGTAAATCCTAGGATCACATCCAAAGGGAAAGGGAGAGGAAGACCATCTCACCTCTCTAAGGCCCAGAGCATGGTGCTCAGGGATCAGGCAAGTGGAAGACAAACAACCATTTTCGGGGCGCTTAGAGCAGTGCAAACCCCAAATGGGGTGCCCAAATGAAATTTGTCTCCCTAAACTATAGGGATATGGCAAGCACCCAGAAAAAGCTTTCCCTAAAAAAGAATGATGGAGGTTCTATCACCAGAAGTCATCCTTCTACAAGAAACAATGGGTCCAGAGCTGGAAGTTGAAATTAGTTTAACATCATTTCTTCCGCAATACTCTTTCACAGCGCAAAGTGTCATCAACCACTCTGGAGGTCTAGAAATTGGATGGAAGAAAACAAGCATTCAGTGCACAAACTCAGGAGGTGCATGCTTATGTCTAAATCAAAGTCATTTTTTTCAAATTTCTTTGGGCCTGGGAACTGGAACCAACAACTATGCACTGAATCATGACATTGAAATTACTTCTTTGTTTTTCCAATGAAAGAAATTGCAGACAATTACAAGTATATGGTGACTCAATGGTGGTTATAAACTGGATGAATAAGATACATAAATGTAGAACTGCTTCTCTAGATGCATTATTTGAAGAGATAACCCATTCTCTCTCATTCTTTGAATCAATCTCTTTCATTCATGTTTACAGGGAGCGAAACAAGGAGGTAGACAGGCTCTCAAAAAAGGGTCTGACATTGCAATGGGGTGAATGGAAAATTTTGGAAACACAGGACTCCAAGGCCATGGAATATCCGCACAAGCCTTTTATAAATCCATCACTCTAAAACTTTTTGTAAATTTGAAATATATTTTTGAAAGCATAGCACAAAATCAGTCTTCATGCACAGGAAGGAAAAAATTTCTCAGCTGAACAGTCCATGTACAGTTTGATGAATGGAACAGTTTTTGGTAATTCTTAATTATAATTTTTTTTGAGTAATAGGCTTATTTATAAAAATAAAAATAAAATTCTTTTTTCCTATGTTTTATGAATGAATTCTTTATTGAATTGTTTATTGTTTTTTTTCAGCCATTGACTAATTTAATGTTTTAATGAATGAGTTAATGAATGGTTTTTTCAACTGTTGAATGATTGAATGGTTGAATGAATGTTTTAAAGAATGATTTAATGAAAGCATTTTTCAACTATTGAGTGAAATAATTTGCATTGTAGATGCATTTCTATTTGCTTTGTGAAATAGTGAAATAAATTGTTATTTGCAAGTATAGGCATTGGGTTTGGGGAGTTGAGAGTGATGTGAGGGGGGGAGGGGCCATAAGAGCTTCCACCTTCACATGGTTGGTCCTGTTTAGTAGAGAATATTAAATTATTCTCAAAACAGAGAGGAGCTCAATGAATGGTAAGGAAGAATACATTAAAAAACATCTATTTCTATATTTTTACTGTGTAATTTTCACTATTGCTATTTGACTCCTCCATTGGAACTTGTTACAGATAGCATTGAGTAACATTTCCATAGTTAAGAGGCAAGAAATGGAGTTTTGATTAGATTGATGGCCTTATATACATAGTATTTTTGGTTATCCATGTTTTATCAGGTGATATATTCTTAACAATTAATTTACTTGAATAGTAGAATAGTATTGTAATTTACATTGTAATAGAATTGTATTTATTTAGATTGTTTTTTTTATTTTCACAAACAAACATAAATATATTTGATGGGTCCTAACATGAAACTATTGCAACAAGACAAAAAATGAAGTATGTTGAATGATGTTTTGAAAGGTAAAGCATAAGAAGACAGTGTGAAGATCCAGAAATCAAGGTATAAATATGTTTTCTTTTGTTTGATTGAGCTGTGTATTGGGTATTTATGCATGTGCACACACATACATTTAGTTGAAGATGATGATTACCATACATAGAGGTGAACTTTGTTATATCTGTTCTAAACAATTACCTTAAATATTTTGATTTATCGTGATAACTGGCCCCTTGGTAATACTTTACCAATACCATATAGCTAGGACAACAAAATTAAATGTAGGCATTTCATTACAAGAAATTTGATAGGCATTTGAGTTTGATGGGAATATGAAAGGTCAAAAGACAGAAAAAGATAGATAGACTTGTGAGGAAAATGGTATCTGAAGCGTTGTTTCCCTATTATTCTGCATGAGTATATTGTTATCTTCCCAAGTTTATCTTTCTCCAGTAGTTTTCTAATTTGTTTATTAATCTTTGATCTTGTTCAACTTTAATGGTTGACTGTGCAGTGGTAAACCTATGTTTATATTTGTGCTTATCCCTATAGGTTGTAAGTTGGGCATGGTACACATTGGTATTTTCAGTTTCAGTTTCCATGAAATACTACTATATTTATCTCTAGGGTTTGTTGGAGGATCCTAATTAGGGAAAAAATCAGAGATATAAGGACAAACAAGAGAAAATTCCTTCAAAAGGATGTTCAATTGTAAGATGTAAAAGTTGACAAAAGCTGGTAAAAAGCCCTAATTTAGAGAAAACGCAGCATTACAACCACCATTCAATCCATAGAAGCATAATTTCACCAAATTTTACCAATGGAGCAACCAAGAAAACCCTAGATCCTCCTTGTGCTTGTGTTCTTCCAACAATGCTAGCATCAATCTTGCATGTGCATGAAACCCTAGAATTCACCCATCATTTTACCATAAATCCAAAGAAGAAATAGTAATATATTTGATAAGTTTCCCCTGCGAATCCATAGGCAATCCTATATCATTAGAATGCATTAACAAATCTAGAGTAGGAGTTTTAAGAAAAAACTTTGAAAAAACATACAATTTATTTTTATGATCAACTTTTTTGTGGGCTTCATTTTGCTTGTCAAAAGTGGGCCAATCTAATGCTCCTGCAACTCCACAGCCATTGTAAACTAGTCTTTATATGGAAGCATTGGTTTATGCTCTTCAATATGAAGGCCCTCTTAAATATTGCCTCTTTGTACGAAGTCATAGACAATAAGGCATTCCTTTCCCTATGCATAACAGATAATACAAAGTAGTTAGATGGTAATCATTGTGCTTAATACTTAGCCACCGATGCTGGTTATAATAGAACATTATGTTTGCTTGTAGTAAAAAGAAACTGTGAAGCCTTATATAGTTTCTCTTCTTTCGGCAAATACTTTATTATTACACTGTGAGATATCTCGACTTCAATATCTATTTTTTTTAGCAGCCAAAGCCTTCATAGACTCCATTCACTGCATCAAAGGCATTGACCCACTGATCATTGGTCTTCTTATAAATAAATATTTCATAAAAGCTTTGTTGCCATCTCTTCAGGAAAATAAAGGGATTCACTAGCTGCAAAAGGATTGGATGCTATAAACTCATGCTCCCAGCCTGTAAGCAAACACAACAGCAACACAAAGCATAAAAATGGAAAGCCTATATAATAAATTACAAAGGGAAATGCATGATAAATTTTAATAAATTAGGTTATAAGGGAGATCAATGTTTTTCCTGCGTTGCCAGCCTCTCCCAGGGATCCACTTGTCACTATTTTGCTGTCTAAGTAACAACAGAGGGAATCGATGTCTTTGAAAGGAAGTTGAGCAAGGATACATAGTGATTTAGCTTTAGGAAGGTAAATTGTTGTCTCTATTGTATTTGTTGCTTGCAGGCCAGTAGGATAAGGTGTTTCTTTGGTCAATATGGATATTGTGGATGGATGCCACTGAGTGGAGTTTAGACCTCAAGCCCCAAGCCATGAGGTAATAATTGTAGCTGTTAAAAATTTAGTCCAGTTAGGTGCAGTTGTTTGTGGCCAGAAAGGCCTAAAAAAATTAACTGAATCTGGTTTGAATCTCATCAAGCTGGGTGTAGAACCTCGATTAGGGATTTTGAGTTTTGTCGGTGGAGAGCTGTTGGGTCGACAGCTGCTGCAAATGAAATAGATTTTGTTGTTTTTTATATATGTTTTTAGGTTGACAGTATTGATCCATGACCTTGTGGTCTGTATTTTTCTCACTCTTCCCTACAACTACCTCTCTCTCTCTCTCAGGTATGTCCATTGTTTCATGAGTGACTTGTCTCCTAAGAGACAAAGTGTGATTGTATTATAAATCTGAGTATAGAAATTAAGGAATGTCTAAACCGCATTGTTTTCTTCTATTTGTCCATTTATAATATTTTTGCATGTGCTTGACAATTCTATTCATACATATCCTAGGTAACTGTAATTGATGGATGTACATAGTGCTGATATGTAGTAATCCTGGCTCGGTTTGGAGAAAAATGGATCATAGCATCAACTGAATGGATATTTAGTTTTGACATTGAGGAATCATGCAAAAATGAGTAAACAGAGCTTTGTAATTGAATCACATATCTTGAATCACATAGACTTGGAGAAGGCTCAATTGGGTCTTGGGAACAGCTACATCAAAGCCAACGTGAAATTCAATGTCAATAGAGTGGATAACATGGTTATACAGGCTATTAGTCTTCTCAAAACCTTGGACAAGGACATCATGAACACCTTCTGCATGAGAGTAAGGTATTGCAAGTTTAAACTTAGTATTGTTTTTACTTTTTTGGGGGTTGGGTTCTCTGAGATGTGTTTTAAAATCACTATATTTGATATTCCCAAGGAATAAATAAAAATATACATTTGACTAGTCCTACGAGGACTCAAGTGTGTTGGATACTTTTTTGTTGTCCATCATTCAAAAACAAAGAAATTTAAGAAAACTATTAAAAGTATTCCTTACGTATTCTTTAGGATACTCAATTTGTCATCTTGAATTGTCTTACATAAGCACAAGAGGTAGTATGCTTGTTAGAAATGTTGCTTCTGACTGAAATTTCAACCCTGATCAGTCAAGTAAATGTTCGAGGCAAGTTACTCTTAACATTTTATTTTTTAATGGAAATGTAATCGCGGACCACAATTTATGAGCCTAACTCACTAGGATAGTAGCATGAAATTTCTATGAAAGTAATTATTTAAGAATAGAATGCACTATCAGTTAGATATACCAAAATATATAATGTCCGCATCCCTTAGATAGAGGGTTTCACTATTTTCATTACATACACTACAGCCAAAACTCTGGGAGTGACAGACTGCATCAACCCAAAAGAGCACAAGAAGCCCATCCAAGAGGTACTGCTACTTCAGATTATGGTTGTGTATAATAACTATCTCTCTAACACAATTAGCACATGAATTCTTAATCTTCACAGAGTGAAGGGTCTCTTGAGTAATACCAATAGGCTCCACAATCTGTCTATTTTTAAGAAACCCAAATTGTTCACAGGATATGTGTTTTAAAGCTGCATTATGGTTCAAGGGTTTTTACACTATTTTTTCAACTTCAATGTGACTCATACAAAAAGAATTAGCTATTTAGGAAACTGATAATAGAGAGATCCATGTTTAATTATATGAATTGATCTATTTATGCTAGCTTTGGGAATGTTGAATGCATGTATGAGTATCTTATTTCTAGGTAGAGCACGGACCAAGTTGTGAATCTTTGATTCAATAAAGTTTGTTAAATTATTTCATGTATTCGTATGAGTGTGTGTCATAGTTGAACTGGTTAATATTAATAACCAAGGATTAATGAGCAGTATACTCATGTTGTGGATGTGATGCCATGTGTGATACCATGAGGATGTTGGGTTATGATTCCTTTAATGTTGCACAAGAATCCCATGAAACTTTTATTGATGTTGTCCTAGCATGAGACCTCTTTTCCATCATGAAGGGAGAAAGTGAACTCTTGATGTTGCAATCGGGTGAAGAAGGGAGACACCTTGAAAATGAACAATTAAAGAAAGTAATAATCATAATATAATGACAATACATATGTGTAACGATTGATGTGTCGATGCATGATTTGAGTTAGCATAACCTTTGGAAATCATTTTTAAGAATGTTGTTTGTGCTATTGTTACATGCATAAGTGATAATTCATTACATAGAAATTCCAACAAGTGATTTTATATTTGAGTTATTGTGTGTAATTCTAGATTCATTTCATAATATTGAGGTTATGCAATGAAGAAATTAAGTGAGGAAATTTCCATTGACTGCTAGATGTTTGAGATCTATGTTAGTAGGACATGTTGTAGGTGGATTTATGTGATGATGAAAGCAACAATAAGACCATGAAATGATACAAAATACTATTACCTACAAATATTCCGTCAACATGAGGGTAGCCTCATAGTTAACTAAAATTCTGATTCTTTGTGGAAGACAGTTGAAATTTTAGAATTGCAATTTTAGATTTAGGTTTTGCTAATGAATTTGGATGGCTGCTTTGGTTGATTTAGATTTTTGTTAAGAGAACACACCGTAGGAATATTATGTGTTGATTCCTACAAGAGACAAAATATATGAGCATGAACTCATAGTTAATCTTTGGATTTTTTTTTTAAAATCCATCAACAGGCGTTGCTTTTCCAACGTCCTCTGACACTCCGGTAAACACTTCTGACGGCTGTGTCATGACTCCGACGCTTCCACCCATCGAACGACCGACGGTTAAAGTGTCGAACCGTGTCGGAAGGCCAAGTCTTCCAACGTCGGATGGCATCGGTTCTGTGACACTTGGTGGATAAAAACATCGACGCCAGCACCATTCCTCTGACACTTCTATCCATCGGACAACCGACGCTTCAAGGGTCGGAGGACGTCGGATGTCGGATGATGTATGCAATTTTGATTGGCACTTTGGAAGGAAAAATAGTTGAATATGCGACACAATCGTCTGTCGGATCTTTGACCCACATTAGTAGAATGTCGAAGATCCGATGTTACGCCACCGACGGCAAAAAAAAATGTATGTGTCGAAAAGGCTACAGATAAGTGTCGAATTTCAGACATGCAAGGTGTCAAATTTTGGGTTGAATTTCTGTTGGGTATTTTGCATCAAACTGGTCACATCTGTGGTTGCCTCATAATGGAATTCCAAATCAGATAAAAATATTAAGAGAGCCCCACATGAAGCACAATGTTACTCAATTGGAAGAAAAAGTGAACCAGTGAATTCTGTGTTGGGAAATTATCTAGTTGAGATAGAACCGAGAAACTACCAAGTAGAAGAAGCTAGCAGTACATCAGACAACCAGCCCGATCTCCTTCAGTTTTCACGGGCTGATGAGATTGTTTGTAAAATAGTAGACTTAGTTTTAGATATAGTTTTTGTTTCAATTACAATAGAATTAGATAATGGGTAGGCCTTTTTATTTTGTTGTCAAGCCTAACCCCTCAAGTTGCTAGATTTACAGGGGTGGGCAGAGAACTAATCAGTTAGTGTTTAGTTCTCAAATTTTATTTTTCTTAATTTTTATTTCTTGATTATCTTGTACATAAATAAACTAATTTGGTTGTTTATTTTTTATTTATTTTATTTCAGTTTGTTTTAGTTAGATTTTGATCGATTTAAATAAAAGAAGCAAACTTTTGGTTGCATGGAGAGCATCAGAATTCTGGATTAACTAAAATCCTTGATTATAAGACTGTGTATTATTGATTTATATGAAAGAATTGTTCTAGTTTAGCAGTTTTCCTAAATGGCTATGAACACATTGAAGTCCTACTTAATCCTTGTAAAATAACTCAGGATCGACAGGTGTGGAATACTATTTTGAGGCTCCATCCATCTCACATTTAAAAATCTCTTAGGGGGTGATAGCAAAAGACCCATGGAAAGGAAGCAGGGTAAACAATATATTATATATAAATGATCCCATGCCAAGAATTGAAATCCAAAAGGAAAATAAGAGTCAAAATCTCCTAAGAAAGCAACATGTATTGAAACGAAGTATTGAACCATATGAGTACAAAATTTCCAAAGTTTTTCTCCATCCGTGAGCTGAAAATTAAATACATCTCTCACACAAAAGGACACTATGGATAGAGGAGCCTGAATAAAAATTCAGAAAGAACGGCATGTAGGAGGACTCAAAAAGGACAAAAAGGTCCAAAAGCACAAAAGTGCAGAATGACATGGGAATGAGGAACAAATGAATATTTATGTTGACCATATGTTACAATCCTGTGGTGCCCAAGCTGGGAGCTACCCGAAGACAAAGGTAAAAAATGAAACTCATATTCCTGGCCTCAAAAGAGTTATCTAGACTTTTAAATCTTGGTTCCCATTATCCCTAAATTGGACTATCATTAATGATTAAAGTACATATATTTTCCATTTGGGAAATCCAGACATCTAGAAGAATTCAACATGTTGGTTTTATTGTCAAACAGTCTGTTATTTAAGGAATAAATTGTCCAGAGATCTGGGTTCACCAGGTAGTCGCCAATTGTTGTAGCTACAACTTTCTTTCCAATTTTTTGAAAAATTTTGGACCCTCCTTTTGATTTTATCATGCCTGGATTTATTTGGTTTTCTGAACTCTGTTTTTTTCCCTCCGCTACAAATTTGGGTTGTTTGAGTTTGAATTGAGGTCAATTGTTTCCTTCGTTTCAGAAGTTGGATGATCTAAATCTGTCTTTGTCTAGCCAAAGCTTTTGATTATGGAGTTTGTTTATTTTTTAAAATTTTCTCTGTCGATGGTTGGTTTTATCGCTATCGGAGGGAAATTGAAGTTTGAATCGGAGTTTTAGTTATCTATGCAGCCGTCGTTTCGGAGGACAAATAGAGAACTGGCCAATGAACAATTCTTACTTGCGCCGATGCATGGTTTTATTGAACTTTTTCTTTGCGATGATTTTTGTTGTTTTGTTTCACTGTCGGAAGTCATTTGAATAGTGAATCAGGGCCGTAGTTCTCTACACAGCCATCGTTGCAGAAGCTTGATAATGAACGTCCTGATGGAAAGCCATGTTTTTCGCCGATGAGCTTTATCTCTTTGTTTCATTTTACTGTCGATGTTTTTTGTTTTATCACTATCAGAGCATTAGTCTTCTAATGTTGTCATTTTGGAGGGCAGATGGAAAACGTTCAGATGGATAGCTCTTATCTTGGCCGATGCCGTGGTTTTATTGTTTAACTTTATGTTTTTCTTTGCATTATCAGAAGGGTTTTTTACTATTGATCGGAGCACTAGTATTTTGTGTTGCCGACACGGCGGCAGCATTGAGCCTTTGGCCGCCAATACATAGTCCTCAAAGCTTCCAATCGCCGATGATTTCTGTTGATTGCGGAGCCTTTAGTCTGTCTGTCTCCCACCGTTGCAGCTGTGTAATGAACTATTCTGCCGACGCATTATGGTTAGTCCTTCCACTCGTCGATGCCATTGTGTTTAGTGGGTAGTGTTTTTTATATCCAATGCTTGGACGGTAGCCTTTAATGCTTTATTTTCCCGATGTTTTATTTCACCCCGGAACCCTTAGTATATATGGTTTCTGCCGTTGCGGTGGCTTAGTGAACTAACCATCCGACGTATAGAGTGTCTGTTCATTGATGAGGAGTTTGTCAACCCGATGCTTAGTGTTTTTCGCTTCCAATTTCCAGTAGGTTTTTCCCGCCGATTCTTTTGGTGCTTTTACTTTATGGAATGGAGGTTCGTTCATACTTTCATTGGAGAGTTTTGAGTTAGTCTAGATGCGGCCTGGATTGAGATAAATAGTCTGTTCTATCAGGATTGTGATTTTAGTTGGATAGTGAGCTTACAGGATTTTCAAACCCAGCTTGTAGGATTTTCTTTGCCCTTATATTTTCATGCATTAATATTGTTTATAGTTCATTTTACAAAATTCATGTATTGATACAGTTTGTGTTACTTTGTTAAACACTAAATGGTCTAAAATCTGTTATGTTCATGACAAGGCAATTTCTGCAAGGAAGATATATCTAAAAGACAAAGCAGAAGGGAGGCAGCAAAGTAAGGGTCTGAGATCTCAACAGATCGATAGTAGCAGGGGCCTAGGCTTGGGAAAAGTTCGTCAGTAGCCAAGCTGGTCTCTCTTTATAAGAGTGCTATTAAATTTTAATTTAATATAACATATTATACAACACTCAGTAAAAGACAAAATTGTGAGATTAAATGGTTGGGGGGGAGCCCAAAGGTCACAGGGGGAGCCCAAAGGTCACAAGGGGCAGCCCAAAGGTTTTGCTATTTTGTATAAATATAGGAGAGTTAGATTTAATAAAGGAATTTTTCGCAGATAGATTTGTGAGAGTATGTTGTAAGAAGAACTATTTCCTTTTGCAATAAAGAATTACAGGTTTCCTGTTGGAGAAAGCTCGGTGGAAGATTTCAAATGCTGTGCTATGGATTCATTGAATGTGAACTATTTCGTTTTCATCTTTGTGTCCATTAACTATGAGATCATTCTAACTCTTTGAACCTATGTTCTTGTTATGAATGCGCTCTAGTTTATTCTATGAAATTTCCACTATGAGTAATGAAGGCTTTTCATAAACAATGAGCTATCGTGTTGTTCATATATCTATTAATGTTCATGTGTTTTGAAATAAGTAACAGCTATCTGCAATTTTTCTTAATGCATGCGCAGAAATACATTAATCGTTGATAAATGATAATCTTGCTCCCTAGGGATAGGTTAGATAGTTAGTTTTAGTTTCTTGTTGTGTGTGATTTAGATGTGAGAGAGTTAAGATGAGAGGTAAGAACCTACGCATCACATTGTGACTGCTCCTCGTATTCTCTATCAATCTGAATTTTTAGATAGGCACTTGCATATGATACTTAAACTCAAAAAACTAAAAAATACACATGGTGGACCAGGTCGTAACCAGTAAAACCTTTATTTTTTTACTTGACCTACAGTAGCCGGAACGTAAACCGGACGGATCCCCATACCAAACAGTAACGGGATAGTTAGGAACGTTTACTGCGGAGAATCCCTAACCGTTGTCTCCTACGATTTTCCAGGCCTCAACATATCCCATGGTGTTATACAACACTAGATTGCTACTTATCTAGAATGAAATCTCTTTGCTGACATATTGGATTAGTGTACAATCTCAATGATGTTATGGTAGATATGGAAGGCGTCTGAAAATTTTCCGTGAGATATGGACGAATGTTGTATTGGCTAAAATAGTTGCATGATGCATAAGAATTTGTCATTATGCATATGTCCTATGAAATTTTTCTAACCATGAAATTGGTGCACTTGACTTGTAGGAAAGTTCATGTGCAACCGCCTACAAGAAAGGGAGGATAAGACTTGTTCCGAAGAACAAGTGATGATAATTCAATATTCACTCCAATAAACACAAACCTGAATCTCCTAGGGTCAAAGACACCGTGACGGAAGAAAGAGCTTTAGAATAATATAAGAGAACAATAGATCCACCTCGAGAGATGAATACTATCTTGGGTATGGAAGATAATTCAAAATGAAGAAAAGTATGGTGGGACTTCCAAACCAAGGTAAGAGGCATCAAATACACTCTAGTTATGTGGCACAGTTGAGTGACATCATTGATGCAAACCATTCCAACTATGGAAGAAGCTATGATCAAAGAGTAATAGGTGATCACAGGGAATGAAGTCTAGGATATGGTTACGAGACTTGAAGGGAAGACTGTAGTGTCTTCCATATGGATCTACAAGAACAAGTATACAAAGCAAGGTTCGTGGTTTGTTTCATAAATAATAGACTATGGCATGGCATACTCTATTGAACAGACACACTTCTCCATTAAAGTAGAAGTATATATTGAGCAAAGAACCACCTATGCAAAATAGGATTTGTATGAGCTCAGAAGGGACCTGTAGATAAGCACATCCAAGGAGCTTGAATATCACCTAGAGTGATGAATATCTTAACCTTTGCTACAAAGTCGAAGATGGAAAACTATAGAAGATAACAAGCTCACAGATGGGTGCAAGAGGAACTTTTCGACAAAGTTCAAGATAAAGGATCTTGGTATCTACTAACCTAAGCTGGATACATAGAATATTAGTAGCATAGGATGCTACCTATCACTCCAGTACATAATGCAGAGGGGGGATGATGCTTTTCCTCAGAGGGAGTGACTGCAGAAGATCTCTAAGTTCGACATGGTACGGCAAGATGGACAACTTCCTGATGGACTAAGGCTTTACCAAGAGTAAAGTGGGTTCCAACCTTCAAGGTTGAATGACAAATTCTGGGATATGTCGATGACCTGACAGGATGAACTCATGGTAGAAGCAATGATGTAAGAATACCAATCATGTTTGGGACATAGTACCCAAACCAAAAAGCAAGAGTGTGGTATCTTCCAAGTGGATTTTCAAGACAAAACGTGATGATGATGGAAGTAAGGAAAAATTTGTGGCTAGAGGATTCTCTCAAAGAGAGGGAATTGATTATGAAGAGACATTTTCTCTAGTAGCAAGGTACACTTCTATCATAACCATCATGGAACTTGCTTCCATGATGAAGTGGAATCTACACCATATGTAGGGAAATACAACCTTAATTAATGGTATGATTGAGGAATAGGTTTACATCGAACAACCACAAGGATTTGAAGTAGAAGATAGAGTGACTTATGTATGTGAATTGAACAAGGATATGTATGGAATGAAGCAAGATCCTAGAGCTTGGTATGGAATAATAGATAGCTTCTTGACAAGCTTGGGATTTACCAAGAGTAAATTTGATCTTAACCTTTACCTTAAGGTTATGGATGATGAAACTTTCATACTATTGTTTTATGAGGATGATCTATTTCTGAACGGAAATGAGAAACAAATCACAGAAAGAAAGAAGAGGCTAGTTGAATAATTCAAGATGAAAGATATTGGACTGATGCATTATTTCCCCAGGCTAGAAGTGTGGAAGAGCCCAGAAGGAATATTTCCAAACTAGGAAAAGTATGATGTTGAAATATTAAGAAGATTTTATATGTTGGATTGTAAATCCATGGCCACACCCATGGATACCAACCTAAATTTATTGTCTGATGAGACATCATAGTTAGTGGATATGACTCAGTATAGAATGATTATTGGGTCATTAATGTATCTAATGAACACAAGGCCAGATATATGATTTGTTTTGAACACCTTGAGTCAGTATCTAGTTAAACCTAGATGAGTTCACTTGATAGCTGCAAAGCATGTGATGACGTACCTAAAAGGTATGATAGACTTGGGACTTTAATATGGTAGAGATCAAGACTATAGATTATATGGATATACAGATTATGATTGGGAAGGAAGTGTCACAAATAGAAAGAGCACCTTAGGTGGATGTTATTGTTTGGGATCCACCATGATATCATTGTTTAGTAAGAAATAATCTGGTGTTGCTCTCAGTATAGCTGAAACAGAGTACATTGCGGCTTGCTTCACTAGTTGGGAAGCGATATAGCTTCGAAAAACTGATGTCAAGACTATTAGACATGGATTTGGATACCACAATAATTCTTTGTGACAACCAGAGTTGCATAAATATTCCAAAGATATTAAATTGAGCACATAGATCTGTGGACAAACACACAACTCACAAGATAGATCACACAATTTACTTAGTTATTGAAGAATAAAACAGTACAAAAATGGCTTGCAGCTGTGAATTCTTTTCATTAATCAAAGAGTAATTAGATAATAATTACAATGAATTACAATGGATAAATAGCCACAAGCAATTCGAATCCACATGAGGAAATTCAAATTGATTAGACTCTACTTAACTGTAGGTAACTAAGACCTCGTCTAAATCATTATAGGAGGACTCAATAGTTAACTGGCCTTGTCTAAACCATTATTGGATTTCAACAGAGTTCTAAAACACAACTCAAGTGTTTAATTCAATGTTAACTGAGGCTAACTAACTATGGTAGGTGAGAAATGTGCCTCTACTGCATGCAGCCATGCAAACCTAGTGCTAACTGAATGTAGAGGACTAGAACTGAATGTAACTGACTCCTAACTCATCTTGACTAGTCACCAACTCAACTCAACTGACCTTGGTTGGTATCGACACTCCCAGTGGATCCTAAATCGTAGGGATTGGTCTACGAGGCTCCTAAACTGATGCATGCAAGTGCAATCAGGGGAAGTAGGCCTCAATTAGTTTTCCCCACACTTTAGTAACTAAAACATGTGCCCCAATTAGGCCAAGTGGACCCAATGGTGCTAGTGACTAAAAATAGATTGGATGGACTCCCGATTTAGACATGACTCATGATTTAGACATATGACCAAATTGGACAAGGGAGGATTAATAATCCTAACCCCCCCCCCCCACCCTCAATGCTAACTTGGAAAATATGTGGGCCATGGTAACTAAGACCATACGTCACCCATTACATTAATTAAACTAAATTAACTGCTTAATACAAGGAGCTGGGGAAAAAACCACATGGGAAAAAATCCCCCCCTCTATCTAAGCAGGTAGAATCAGGATCAATCCAGTTCTTCTGTGCACATGTATCCTAGGGCCTAGCATTTGAACCTATCCATCATTATGTCTAGATGAATATTCCTCTTTGGAAGAAGAATGATATTCTCAACTAAATCAAAAATATAGATAGCTGCCGGATGAAGACTGGACCCATGTATAGCAACTGAAATCAACTGATAAGTGAGAAAAGGTTCTTGAGGATTCAGAACATGTGAGGAACACTCAATAAAATGATATGTTTCATCCATGAAAAAAAAACCATGAGTGGTAAAATAATCCCCAATTGTTAGTAGCAAGTGTTCACACGGATGCAAAATGTCTTCCTCTTTACTAGTTCTGTGAGAAGATGAGCATGTGATCAATGGTAGAGAAGCACTGGGATTGTGGAGAGCGAATGATTGAGATCCACAGTCTGATATAGATTCAAAAATATAGAATTATTCAAAAAATAAAATATCAGCAACCTAATCAGAGGAAACTAACACCAAATCCCCAGCAGCAGTTTTGAAGAGAAATTGCAGTAATTGATTTTTCACACCGGAATTGGTGACAACAGCTACAAGCATGACTGAAAGCTCTTGGATTTTAAAATTTGAAAAAAATAATATCAGATAATAAATTAAATCAGATCTAAATAGGTTCACAACATATCTAAAACTTTGAAATGAAATCAAATCCCCAGTAGCAGTTTTGTAGGAGACTTGCGGTACTTGTTTCTTCACACTGTTGATGAGAACAGCTACAAGCAGTACTGGAATATTATGAATTTAAAATATTGAAGAAAGAAATATCAGATCAGATCCAAATAAAATCATATCAGATCCAATAATGTTCATATAATAACCAAATAAATGATCAACCGGATGCACAGCTTTCTTCTTCTTCAAAATTTTGAATTTGGGTGCATGCAATCCTGCAAGAATTTGCTGGAAGATACAGATCAAGGGGAGTGAATGGATCACTATGTTAATCTGATGTTTCTTCCAAAATATCCAAGGTATTACATATTTTCACACCAGCAGCATCATTAGAGAGAGAAAAATCAAACTCCTCTTCACTTTTGGAAGCAATTACTGGAAAATTTTGCACAGAATTCAAAGGAAAATCATCGGTGAATGTTTGCATAGAAGTGCAGGAGTATTTTTCTTCAATATCAAAGATTTGAATGTCTTCTTCTGTTTCATCCATATGAGAAGATGAGATATCAGATATCTAATAAACTTTCAGAGCATCAGGAGAAGGAGTCACTACAAGGAGACTGTCTTCAATTCAAATTGACTGTGTAGAAGCTTTTGCTTTTTCTTCATCTTGAACAACTTCATCAAAGAGAGTGGAGGCCAAGATTTTTGTATCAAGGATTATTATGGTGTTGGATGTGCTCTCCAAATTTCTATTATGATCCTCATCAATCATTCCAAATGTTCTGCCCAATCTTGTCCAGAGTTCTTGTGGATCTTTAATAGATCTACTGAGGTAGCGCAAGCTAGGTGAAAGAGCCAGTTTCATTATTCCAAAAGCTGCATCACATGCATTTAGCCAGTCATTCTCACTCTCAAAAGACTCTCTACTGAATCCATCAGACACCTTATAAATATCTTGTCTATTCAGAAATACAAACATCTTCACCTTCCATTAAAAATAGTTTGAGGATCGGGTGATAAGAGGAACTATTGAAATCATTTCGAAGTTGTACCTGCAAAACAAAAAAAGGGCACCATAAGGTCAAACAGCCTACACATTTCAGGTTTTCATCACACAAATCATAGTTGATCAAGCTTGATCAACAATTCCTTAACTTGGGGTATTAAGTAGTAAACCTTCTGCTTCTAATGCAGAGCTGGAAGGAGCAATTTTGCTCAAAAATGATCCAGTAGGAGATTTGAGGAGGAGAAGTGCCTTTCCCATCGAGGCTCTAATACCATATTAAATTGAGCACATAGATCTGTGGACAAACACACAACTCACAAGATAGATCACACAATTTACTCAGTTATTGAAGAATGAAATAGTGCAAAAATGGCTTGCAACTATGAATCCTTTTCATTAATAAAAGAGTAATTAGATAATAATTATAATGAAGTACAATGGCTAAATAGCCACAAGAAATTCAAATCCAAATGAGGAAATTCGAATTGATTAGACTCTAATTGACTATAGGTAACTAAGACCTTGTCTAAATCATTATAGGAGGACTCAATAGTTAACTGACCTTGTCTAAACCATTATTGGATTTCAACAGAGTTCTAAAGCACAACTCATGTCTAATTCAGTGTTAACTAAGGATAACTGACTTTGGTAGGTGAGAAATGCACCTCTCCTGCATGCAGCCATGCAAACCTAGCGCTAACTCAATGTATAGGACTAGAACTAAATGTAACTAACTCCTAACTCAGTTTGACTAGTCACCAACTCAACTCAACTGACCTTGGTTGGTATCGGCACTCCCAGTGGGTCCTAAATTGTAGGGATTGGTCTAGGAGGCTCCTAAACTAATGCATACAAGTGCAATCAGTGGCAGTAGGAGTCAATTAGTGTTCCCCACACTTTAGTAACTGGAACCATTAGAGGAAATTTCAACTCAAAATGGGCCTCCTAAAAAGAACTAATAAAATAATAGTTAAAATAATAAAATAATATTTATTACTTTTGGAGGAAGAAAAGAAAAAAACTACTTTTTTGTTTGATTTTGACATATCTCCGCGTGTTTTTACTCAAATTTCAATCAAGAGAGCTCATTGGATGCGGCATTAAATTCCGAATCCAACGAGTACCCACTTGGCATACTTTTGACGGACCCTGCTACCCCAAAAACAAGAAATACCTGAAAAAACGTGATGATGACATCATCATCACGTTTTTTCAGGTATTTCTTGTGTTTTGGGTAGCGGGTTCTGTCAAAAGTGTGTCGAGTGGGTACTCATTGGATGCGGAATTTAATTTCGCATCCAACGAGCTCCCCTGATCAAAATTTGAGTAAAAACACAGGGAGATATGTCAAAAATACAAACAAAAAAAGTAGTTTTTTTTATGATATCTATCCCCAAATTTATATTAAAAAAGTGTTAAATACCTCTATGGTATTTCAAATTTAAAGCAATTTCATTGGCTAACACATGATGACATGGAATTTGAATCAAAGTTAAAAGGCCCATTTTGAGTTCAAGTTTTCTCTAATGATGTGCCCCAATTAGGCTAAGTGGACCCAATGGTGCTAGTGACTAAAAATAGACTGGATGGACTCCCTATTTAGACATGACTCCTGATTTAGACATATGACCAAATTGGACAAGGGAGGATTAATAATCCTAACAAGAGAATCCTATGGATATGGTACTGAAAGGAGATATAAAAATCTAGTATGTGAGTACCGATGAGCAAGTTGTTGATGTGTTGACCAAGCTTCTACGACAATCTTGGTGTAGTTTGAAAAGCCTTTCCTCATAAGGAGGAACAGTGACGATGATACTACAGACTTTCCTCACAAGGAGGAACAATGATGTTGAAATAAATCTTTCCTTGTAAGGACTAACGTCAAAGATATGGCCCATCTCGAAGAGGAGAAACTGGTCGAAGATATTGCAAAGAGGAGAAACTGGTCGAAGATATGGACCCTTCTTAGAAAGGAGAAACAGGTCAAAGATATGGACTCTCTTCAAAAAGGAATAAAAAATTCAAAGATATAGACTCTCTTCGGAAAGGAAGAACAAGCCAAATATATGGACTCTCTTCGGAAAGGAGGAATAGGTCAAATATATGGACTCTCCTTAGAAAGGAAGAGAAAGTCATAGATATGAACCCTCCTCAGGAAAACATGGAGCAAGTTGATAATATGGGTCCTCTCAGAAAAAGGGGAGTGATGATGAGACTGAAATCGATGATGGGATGACAGTGATGCTCCAACATGAAAGAGGCCAAGTGCTTTTGAAGATGTTGAAAAGGTTCGACATTCACTTGTGGACGATAGTTCCTCTCTTGAGGATGGCAGGTATAACACTCTGTTCATGAGAGTGGTCCTTACTAGCTAGGGTTAGCCATGAAGATGTTACTCTGACATGGAGAGTACCCACATTAATTAGTGGATACCCTATAATAACACTTGCTTAGGAGTGGTCCTAACCTTAGTGGTATGGATGATCTACAATGAGTCCTCATGGACAATAGGGTCGACATTTACATGCGATTGATATGTGCTCTACATATGTTACTCTCACATGGAGAGTACCCACATTCAGTTGTGGATATCGTATAATAACACTCGCTCAGGAGTGATCCTAACCTTAGTGGCATGGATTCTATACGATGAATCCTCACGAGAGACAGGGGCGGCATTGGTATGCGTTCAATATATTATTTGCAGACAATACTCTTATATGGAGAGTATGCCTAAATTCATATGTAGATGCCATAGAATAACACTCGCTTGGGAGTGGTCCTAACCTCAATGGTATGGATGCTCTATGATGAGTCCTCATGGACGTCATAGTATAACACTCACTTGGGAGTGCTCCTAACCTCACTAGTAAGTATGTTCTATGATGACAGTTGACATTTTGTATGAAGTCGAGATCTGCTCTATAGAAAATACTCTTGCATGGAAGAGTATTCCTACACATGAGTGTAGATATCATAGTATAACACGGGAGTGGTCCTAACCTCAGTGGTATGGATGCTCTACGATGAGTCCTCATGGATGATAGGGAAACATCTAGGTGCGGACGACATCTAAATTTAGTTGTAGACGATTCAGTTGGTCAATATCATGGACCAGGATGATGGAGGATTGCATCATCCTTGGAATTATGTCCTAAAGTGATAGGGATTGATCATCCTGCAAAGAGATCATGTGTATTGTAGGTAGCATGGTGGAAAAAGGATCAAGTATATTGAAGTGTGGATGTAAAGGATCAAGAAGGATCGAAGTGTTGCTGAAAAGGATTGAAATGATCGAACTGCTGCTGCAAAGGATCGAAAGGATCAAGTACTCCTACAAAGGATAAAAAATATCAAAGTGTTTCTGCAAAGGATCGAGAATATCTAAGTGTTGCTGCAAAGGATCGAGAAGATCAAAGTGTTGTTGCAAAGGTTTGAGAAGATCGAAGTGCTACTGCAAAGGATCGAAAAGATCGAAATGTTGCTGCAAAGGATCAAGAAGATCGAAGTGCTACTGCAAAGGATCGAGAAGATCGAAGTGCTGCTTCAAAGGATCAAGAAGATAGAAGTGATGCTACAAAGGATCAAGAATATCAAAGTGTAGCCGTAAAGGATCAACTAATTGAGCGTTACAGAAGATAAAATACGCAGTCTTGCAGAAGAGGATGTTCCAGTTTTGAATACATTGAAGAGTATCTATTCTAGTTACTAATGATTTTTGAAAACATCATGTGATGTATAGATTTATCACCTTGATGATGTTGCAGATACTCTCTCTCGTTACTCCTATTGTCTATGATGATGTTGTCAGTAGAATAACCTTCTCGTTAAGGGGGAGTGTTGAATATTGTAACTTCAAAGGATATTCTAAATGTATTTTATTGATGTAACCCAAGGGAGTTGTTATTATTCCTCTGTCGAAGTGTTACTATTGTAGTTGGTCATCATATAGTCATGAGGTAAAGCCTCCATTGTAAGTCGAGTCAATAGTACCCTAATGAATATAATATAATATTGTATTGAGTCTTCCTAAGTGAAGTCGGACCAGTAATTTAAGTGAGGCTGACTTGTTAGGTTAAAAGTCAACTGACAAAAAGAGTATAAATAGATGATTTGTGTTCATCATTTGAACACACACTCACTTGTGTATAGCACATAGGGGAGAGAGAGAGAGAGAGAGAGAGAGAGAGAGAGAGAGATGCTGGAAGGAGGTGCACCTATCTAGGGTCTTGTCTTGTACTTTTGATACATATTATACAGAGGAATTTTTGTTGGGTTTTCTTCCCCATGAGGGTTTCCCGGGATAAATATTTGTGTTCTTTTTTGTGGATGTACTTATCTATATTTCTGTGATCCTTTTGCATATGGTTATGATGTTATAATGCTAAATGTTATCAGATCTGGTATAACCATTAAGAACTTAATGCAACACCTACTAAGGTTTTAATGTCTACTGGTATGGAATTATACACCCTCATCAATCTGCTAGAAACTTTCAAGGACTGATTCAAAATTTCCCTTTTTCAAAATGTTATATTGAGAAAGAACTTGTAGGGGACTTTTCTTATCTTCCCATCTATCGAGAAACAAAGTTTGGAAGGATTTAAAGGTAAGAATGGATATTGCAAGTAATACTTCAAATCGTCTCTTTTCTTCGCTAAACAAACTATGTGCCAACAGTCTCATCTTATCATCATCATAGTCTACTTCTCCAAATCAATGAAATCTTCAGACCTGTCCATATGTTGCCTAGCAGTAAAATTTCCCTCCCCATCAAAAACGAATATTCTTTGAGAGTAGTTTTGGGTTAAATCATGTAGCACAATAGGTAAATCTAAGGGATAAAACCTGGATGCCCTTGGTCTAGGAGGGTTTGAGACAATAGGAGGGATTTGAGGAGGACTGTGAACATGGCTTGAAATATGAGGTTGTAAAGTCTGTTTTCTTCAACCTTTACAATGTCTTGAATATTATTCCAAAGAGAGTTAAGTAAGTATTATTCAAATCTGTTAGGGTTTATTTATGTTTGTTTTAGATCTAATTCAGATTACACCTTAACATAGATATTTGAAAACTTGTTTCCCACTCTAAATTCTGAAAACTATGAAATTCTTGAGATAATCAACCTTCAGTTTGAGAAGTACTTATTCTTTCTTTACCGGGTCTATGTCTAATCAATCTTTATGGGTTATACATACCACATAAAATTCCAAAATAAGGATTACCTCTATTATGTGTCCTCCTGGAAGCCAGGATGTCTTTTTTGAAAATATTCTTGAAATCAACGTGGAGTCGCCAGGGAAAATGTACAATCGATCACAATGCAAGAACATCTGCTTTCCCACAAAAATTTTGTCTTCTTGAAAGATCCTTGTCATTCTCCAAGGGAATATTTGAACTCTTGTTCCCTGGCAACGACGCTATAATGTTATCACTCAAAATGTACGCTCGGTTGTAAAAGGGTAAATCCCAAGGTAACCATAAAACCAAGATTTAGGAAATAAAGTTGGCTTCTTTCTCTCCAGAGAGGGATCTATCAATAATTTGTTTCACAAGGCCAGTTATATAAAAAAGAAATGAACTTAAGATTGTCATTGGTTGAAAAAAGGAAAGTACACTTTGGGCATAGAGTCAAAAATTATTATAACAATCACAGTGCTATTGAATGGAAATTTTAACAAGGGAAAGGTAGCAATCTCGTTACAATCAAAATGCTTTGGTCGGGTCATTATAGAAGAAATGAAGAACATTCCATTAATGTAGGAATCTAACTAGGATGAATCCAACATTAACTTTAGATGAACAGGTTTTGTGAATGTTTGAAATCAATAGACAGAGAAAATGATTATGAATTATGTACTATTAAAAACTCATTTAAAACATGAAAGGGAAAACAATATGGAGTAAATAACATGAAACACATTCATATGCGAAAGGAAAGTACATACTCCAACAAAGACAACACATGAATATCTGTAAAAGGATAGCTTTGGCTCTGTGATTTTATTAAAAGATAGATATCAAAATACAATGCTGAATTCTTACAGGTTCCAACCCTTTCTTCATTACAAAAACTGATTCTTATACAAAATCGATCAATGAGATGAATATCTAACTTCTAAAAATAGGCAATAGCCATCTTTGATATTTGTCATCTACATTTCTTAACTAATAACTGCTTTTGAAAAATAAACTAAACTCCTAGTTAATAACTAGTCTTCAGAAATAATCTTCGACAATCTTCAATAATCTTCATGCATGTAGCTTGTACTTGTATCTTCCATACTTTTCGACCAATTTCTATTCATTGGCAGATGGCAGGTCTAGGCTGGCCATTTCTTTTACCAACACTCTTAACTCCACGTGGTCTCTGTATGGAAAATATGGCAAGCTTAGACATGTGGATTTAAAGGAAAATAACATTTTAAAATAAATGCTAACTTATCCACTATTTATTTTCCTTACAATGATTGTTGCATATCTTCAAATTTTATGTGATCTAGCCTGCATTCGATCAAATGACCATGATATTCTTTTTGGGAAAACATACTACCTTTCTCTTACCAAAATAAATGAAGTGTCTTCTTAAACAATGGATTAAACATATCAATAAACAACTTCACTTGGTGTGTCATGATGTCAATTTTTGCTTCCACGGTGTCCAAATACTAGTTTTTATTCACAACCTTCCTTTCCCAAGTGACAATGGAAATTCTATCTTTGATGTTTACTACCTTTAGTTCATCTTCTGTCAAACCTTTGAGAAAATAAATAGTGTTGTTAGCAATCTCTATGGGCTTCTTATTTTACCTCTCTTTCACCATTGTTACACTTTTCCTGGCGAATTGCATTACAAATTTTTTGTCCAAAATATCATCTAGGTAGGGCCTCAATCATGGTTGCTTCAGCTATAAGCACATCCCAAATAATGTGCTTGGATTCATGTACAGGTAACTATCCTATCACTTATTTCATAGGCTTGTCACTTTTATCTGGCACGTCTTTATATTTGCTTTCCTAGCTTTTCCTCTCTTCTTCTCTTTTTAAGGCCAAATTCTCCAAGTTCTTATTTTGGCTCTTCAATCCAGTTATTTCCAGATCTCTCGGGCTAACCTGAGACATAGCTTATACAACATAATCTATATTAACCTGCGCAGGAGGTGAAATAATTTGCAACTCAGGTTCTTTACCCTTTTTATTTAGTTCCTTCTCCAGTTTTCTTCAAATATTTTTCATTTTCAACTAAAAGACCCATATCCCTTTCCCATAGTTTCTTTTCTTCAACAAATTTCAAGAGCTTGGATTTACAATCATTTAATTCAGTATTAAGAGTTTCTTTTTCTTTCTCCAAATCACTAAGCTCTATAGCTTGGATGAGTTGGGTAACTGAAATTTTTAATTTCTTTTTGAGGAGTTGAATAGTATTCTCTTTTTCATTTAACAACTTTTGAGTAGTTTCTCCTTTGTTAGTTTCATTATTAGAAGTTAATAAGTCACCTTGAAGCTTCTAGATTTGTTGTTGATGTGCTATGTTTTCAACCCTCTCCTGCCTCAACTGGTTTGCCACTTTACTCTTAGCAAATTGTAGTATGGACACCTTCAAAATGGCCTTGAGTAGGTCACTATAGATTACCTCCCCAACCTATTTGTGAAAATGAATCATGTGAGGAGTTGGAATGTTTTCTAGATTCATCCTCATTTCAACAACTTTGTTTTTAGTTTATATTTCCATGTTCAAGGTATTTTGAGTGTGATCTCTGACAATCGCCAAGGATACATTTTTACTGGATATTTTCCTAACATCTACGTACAACTTCAAAGATTAATTTGTAGCCACATCTTTACCATCTCTATACTTTTCAAATAGCTCAGTTCTATTTTTGAACTGAGAGGTGGAGTCTTTAGCTGTCTTAGAGAAGGCATACTCCTTGATTTCAAGGTTGCTCCTGTGAATTTCATGTGCTTCTTCTTTCCTTTGAGATATGCTACTTGTATTATCTTCCATGTTTATTCAATCTTCCACATCTTTGGTGTCTTAGAAGTGTTCTCTTATTCTGCATCCATAGCATCCTATAAGTCTCTCGTATTAGTCCTTCCAGAACAACTTGCTATGGGTGTAATATTCTTAGCTACTAGAACAATACTTGAAGGGTGTGGTTGTGTGGAACTGAATTCCCTCATTGATGAAGTGGAACCTTGTTGCATATCATCATCCCTCTATGTCTCATGAGGATAATACATCCAATTCGAACTCTCGGCCATACCTGCAATTTCATGATGTTCAAAAGGTTTATTTTTGTTCACCTCTCTTCTGATGGATATAATATAGTGGGCTTCATGTCCCCACCCCTCTACTCGACGAAGAGGATGCGACTAACATGATGTTATCAACCTGGGAAAAATAAGCCCCATGAACATAAGATGAAATGAAATGAAATAAAATACATATGCAGATGTCTAATTCGTTAAACGGTGGAATAAATACATGTCATTCACATTCAAGCATCCACCATGTTCATAGTAATTTATCAAACAAATACAGTTGCAAAGGTTAAACACAAGAAAATAATTATCTTGAGAAATATTTGTCCCACAACCAGCTACGTCGCTACAATGTTCCACCCAACCATAGGCCAGTGTTCTCATCAATCTCTCCACAACACTGCCACCCCCCAAGATGGGCATGATTTCCACAAGGAATAAGGGAACACTAGCAGGCTCACACGTAGCCAAGGGTACACAAAACTCAAACAAGTCAACACAGTTGGGTTTATCAGGCTTAGAAGGAGTTGAAAAGGATGACTGCTAAGCTAGTGAGCTCAACCAAAGAGCTATGGACACCTGCACCATATCTAGACTGACTTCTAAAACATCTACACACCCAACACAAGGAAGCATCCCCCTCTCTGCTACATAGTCCCTCAGGACATGCCTTCCCTTCTAGTGCTATCCAGGGTGTGTAAAGAAGACATCTATCCCTCTAGCTCTGTTTGTGAGGTTCCTTCTTCCACTAGGTTTATCAAGCTAGCTCAGAACCCATTTCCACTCCAAAAACAGCTCAAATCCATACAAGAGAGGTATACACAGCAAGATACACAGTTCTGGATTGGGGAAAATAGTTTGGCAACCAAAACAAATTACCAATAAGGGTAATAACAACCCCTAAAAACAAATTCAATTTCCCAGGGATGTTTTGGCCCTAACGTGGCCAAAATGGACTCAATCACCCAGAAAATCATGGGTCTCTCCTCCCACACACTAGATTCACCAAAAACAAATTCATGCTTGAATAAATTATAGAGAACGACTGCCCTTGTGAGGAGAAACATATAGAAACCCAAAATGATAGTAATCTTAAACACGTGAGTGCATCCGACAATGTCTTCCTACACGTGAACAGCCGAGGAAATCTCCTGGGTGTGAATGGTGAGTTGCGACTCCTTCTGCCACTACCTCTGGTAAACTCCTCTGCGTGAAGGTATAATGGGTTTTATTCCCATGTGAGGGACTGAAATGCAATGCCCCCCTTCTTTGGGCATGCGTGAGGTCAAGGACTGACAGCTCTGCCAGAAATGACAGTTTACCATGCATACGTTTCCCCAAGGAAATAACTGCCCAACTAACCCATGGGAAGTAAATTGGTTGGTGAATAGGAAAAGGAAAGTAGTTTCCCACTCTCTTGGGTTCTTTTGCTGAAATTAGGATTTTCCCCATTGGCCCTAAAGGTTGTGTTATCCCTAAAGTTGAACCTAGACTACAGGGGTTCAAGCTTAACGAAATCTTTTTAAAAAATATAAATCAATGAATTCAAAATGAAAACTGGGCTGGTATCTCATCAAAGCTATAAGAAAATCACAAAATCATCAAAATCATCAAAGAACTGTATAACATAAAACAAGATACAAAATCCAATATCAAAGTAACTACGATCATGAAATTATGAAATGAGACTATCTCTGTTTTTTAAAAGTATAAAAGATAATTGTATTTCAACATAAGAATCATTGCAATGGAATTCAATGGACCATATACATGATAAATCATAAGAAACACAATTCATAAGACACACAGACAAATCATAATCATACTCATATCAAGGTAGAACCTGTATTGAAGATGTAGAGTATTTCATGTCATACAAAAAGTTATCAAAACTGGATCTTCATAACTCCAATTGCCAACACCCCATGTCTCATCTAGAGACTCTCCTTAAATACAAAATATTTGTTTTTTTAAGCTAACTATAAGATCCTACTTCTATGGATCGAGCCTTCTCAAAAATAGGGAAGTCAATCCCCTTTAAACAGTATTCAAGTAAAAGTGTAATATAAAAAATACATTTGTCAATAAACAACATTACTTCAAAAGCAAACTACAATTCAACCTCTAAATACTTCTGGAAGCCTATGCTAATATAGCTAAATCACTTAAAACCCGGGAACGCTTTTGCAATCTGGTGAATTCAACATCTTTGTTGTCCTCCTTATTTTGAGCTTTGATGAGTTCAAGCTGCTTCTGAATAGTTCATTTTTCCCTTAGAACATCTTTAGATATTATCAACAACTTTTGATACTCTGTCTCCTTATCCTCCAGATCTTCTCGAAGTCTCTTATTGGCTATCATCAACTTTTCATTAATGTTTTGTAGATACCTAGTTTGTTCTTTGTATGTCTGCAAAGACTTCTTAACTTGGTTTAGTTCTGGAGATATTTCTGGGTCTTCTTCTTTCATATGGACTTCTTCTTCCTATAGAGTCCTTGATGCTGAGCAATCCCCTGAATTAACTTGCTTGTTTATGCAAAAGGCTTCAGGTATAGACCCTACAACTCCTTTAATATCAATAAATTTCTCAATATCTGAACAATATTGATCCTTAGATGTATGTACAGTTTCTTCACTGAGAGCATCATCTATCATTACAATTTCCATGGCATCTTCATGTGCTGCTCTCTTCTCTGTCTGCAGCTTCTTTCTTAACCTGGTTCTTGGCTTCATATCCCTGTTCTCTGTCTTCAATAACTGATTACGAATTTCAATTTTTGAGGCTATATTTTTTAGCATAACACTCAGTTTTTCAGGGTTTTCATTTGTGCATGAAGCTTCAGGACACAAACCTTCCTTAATGGGTTTCTCTGTAGTATTCTTTCCTTCTTCTTTAGTAGTTTGAATTGGTTTCTTGTGACTTGTTGTTTGCTGGTGTGAATCATCCATCATCCTTTTTCCTTTTTCTTTAGGGTTTTGTTTAAACCCTAGCTCTGTCAATATAGCTTCCCATGTTCGTTCTTCCTTATGCAACTGTGATAAAATCTATAGCTTAATCAAACCCTGATGATAGACAGATCAAGCAGTATTCTTTGGATGGCCTTGAACCCTTGAAATCATCTTTTGAAGGATTTTTAATAAATAAAATGGGAGACTGAGCTGTATACCTCCATTAAGGTGCATCATCAACCTTAAATGGAATTTAAGCACTCTGTCATACCGGCCATCGCATGTGATATAGTTTTGTACCATCTCTAAAGGAATCTTCCAACTTGGCTTTATTTTGCTCACATGGATACCATTTTTCCAGTCTAACTTCTCAAATCCTGGCATCAAAAATTCACTGTAATCCCCTTGGAAATCCTGTTGTTTAAACCATCTCTCCCCCTATGCCGGAACATCTATTGCTTCAGCAATAGAATCTTCATTTACCCTAACTGTTAAGCTTTCAAGCTAAACCTTTTCATCTTTATAGTTTTAAAAAAAAGACATGGTTACCTGTGAGTGATAACCTTGTAATTTCTCACAGAAGGTAAACCATCCAGCCTTCTTCATTAATTTGGCTGATCTTGGAAATTTCATTATCCACTCTATATTATTTGGCTCCAACCTGCAAATTAAGCCTCCTGGCTTTCTTTTTACCACAACTTCTGGATCTTCTTCCTCTGCTGTCTTCGACATTTTTAAAACCCCTTCACACTATACTCTTTAAAAAGGGAATTTATACTGCAACAGCTTACTTTGAAATGTAGGGAAACGTATATAATATAATCCGTCCATTTTAAAATATGATCATTCGGAGTTTGAAAAGAAACCCTTGCTGCTTCAAACCCTAATTTTGATGTTCGTGAACAATGAACGCTGATAGTATAAAAATAGCTCTCTGAATGTCCTTCTCCCAGTTAACCAGAGTATTTAGGAAAAATAACGAGACAGATTTTTAGGGAAAAAGGATGAATTATGTCAACCCTGCCATGATTAGTACTAATACGCATTGCATGGAGTGCTTTTAATTTCAAAATGAAAACAGCTGTACAAGCCCATGAATGACATGATAAAATTCATAATTTTGTGGACAGGAGTGCTTTTAAATCATACTCATACCAAGTACCGAATAACATGAATATAACCATAGTTCATTATCCCCTTTATATTCCATGGTACTTATGAATAACAATTTTTTAATAAAATACCCTTTGAAACTATGCTGCCAGTTCGTGAAATGCTGCCAGTTTGAGAAATGCTGCCATTTTTAACAATTCAATCTATAATATAAAATCTCTTGCACATACATAGGTTCATGGCTTTAAATGAGTGAATATTTTGATGATTCAAAATACTAAAAGAAAACCATAATGGCATTCAATAAAAAATAAGGCATAAAACAAAGCGACAATTTAAAAATAAAAACTCATCACAATCAAAGATCTTAAGGTAAAAGGTCAAACAACCTTAGAGATAACATCTAGCTCCATCTGGGGACAAAGTTTTCCTGTGAAACTTTGAGAACATGTTGACCAGTGCCTTCAGAAACCTGCTAAAGTCATTTCTGTCTTATTGGGTTGGAGTCTTATTTAAAGCAAAAATGATGTATACAGTGAATATGTACAATAACACTTTGTCTTTCAATATGTATAAAAATGCTTTAAGAAACATCCATTGACTGGACCTGCAATCTCCTCACCTTTTAGATTTTGTAAGATAAAAGTATTGTTTCCAAGGATCTTTATCACTGAAAAAGGCCCTATCCATAAATTTTCAAACTTTCCATGCTTACCTTTTTCTTCCTTTTGTGCACCCCACCTGAGAACGAGGTCACCCACTGCAAACATCTCTTTTTTAACTTTCTTGTCAAATATTTCCTTCATTCTTCTTTTATGTCTCTCAGTTGTATTCTTGATAGCTTCTCTCTCCTACTGCAACTGAATTATCTGAAACATTCTTCTTCTTATATCATCTGGTTCTTCTTTTATTTCCTACATAAACTTAATGACTGGGGTCACTAATTGAATAGGAAAAGCAGCATCAATTCCATATACCAATTGGAAAGGGGATGTCCCAATTGAATTTTTAATTGTTACTCTATCAGCCCAAAGAGCAAATTTTAGTTTGGTATCCCAACTCCTTTTGTTTTCAAATAGCATTTTCTTGATACTGTTTACAATATTTTTATTACTAGATTCTGCTAATCCATTTCCCTGTGGGTAATATGGTGTGGACTGTTTCAAGTTAAAATTATTTTCTTGACAAAACTAGTTTACCATATTTTTTTATTTAAAAGCAAGAGCATTATCAGTAACTAATTTCCTAGGGCATCCAAATCTACCCAGAATGTTTTCTTGAAGGAAAGTAATTATGACTTGTTCAGTTTCTCTCCTTGTAGGAACTGCTTCCACCCATTAAGTGAAAAAATAAATAGCAATTAGAATCCATTTATGCTGTCCACTAGAGGGAGGATGAATTTCACCAATGAAGTCTAGACCCCACTGCTGAAATGGACCATTCACTGAAATAGGTTTCAAAGGTAAGGACTGAAGTTTATGCTTACCTGCAAACTTTTGACACTCCACACATGATCTAACCTGATGATACACATCTGAGAAAAGGGTAGGCCAATAATATCCTGCTCTTAGGATTTTAAATGCAGTTGCCTTCCAATACTTGTGCCCTCCACAAACTCCACTGTGCAATTCTGAAATAACAGCATCAACTTTGGATTTCTCCAAACATTTCAACAATATTCCTCCCGGATCCTTCCATTACAAAATCTGATCTATTACAACATACTTCATTGCTTTTAGTTTTAACAATATGCATTCATTTCTATTCAATTCCAGAGGGCATTGTAAGTACAAAAGGAAATATACAATATCTTTATACCAATCAGACTCACCATACCTGTTATAAACCTGCTGCTTACTGTGTTCTGTTGCCATAACCTACTCTGACTGTTCTGCCATCACATGAAGATTTAAAACCTGACAATTTGATTCTGTCAGAAGTTTAGCTAATCCCTAGCCTTTTACCAACTTTTTTGGTTTAATTTCTACATCATACTCCATAACCTTAGCTATCCATCTGCCTCTTTTTCCTTCACTGTCAGGCTGTGCTAAAATCTCCTTGACTGCTGAATTTGGAACATATGCCAAAACCTTAGAATGTAGAACATATATTCTGAAGAATTTAAGAGCTTTAACTAAGGCATATGCTTGCTTTTCCATTATATTATATTTCTGCTCTAAGTCTCTTAATGTTTTACTGAAGAATAAAATTGGTTGTTCCAAATCATCTAAGTTCTTTTGTAATAATACAGCAGCTATGGTGTCTTCTAATGCAAATGAGAAAATTGCAAAATCTTTTGTATAGTCAGGAGCTATCAATACTGGGGCTTCTATTAATGCTTTCTTTATGGCTTCAAATGCTTGTTTAGCCTGGTTATACCATTTAACCACCCTATCTTTTTTAAGCATCTCAGTGATATGCTTTATTATTTCTGCAAAATTGGGAATAAACCATCTTAAAAATTTGAGTTTTCCAATAAAATATTGAATTTCTTTTTTATTTCTAAGAATGCTGATTTTTAAGATAGCTTTGACTCTCTCTAAATCTATCTTTACTCCTTCAGCAGAAACAATATGCCCTAACAATTTTCCTTCTGTCAGAGCAAAGTGAGACTTTTTTGGGTTTAATGATAAACCAAACTTTTTGCATTTAATAAAAATTTGTCTTAAATGTTTAAGATGATCTTCATCAGACTTGGAAAAGACTGTGATGTCATCTTGGTATATCACTACAAATTTTTCATTTTCACCCACAAAAGCTATATCCATAGCCCTCTGAAAAGTAGCACCTGCATTCATAATCCCAAAGGGCATTTTTTCATAAATAAAGGTCCCCCATGGAGTTGTAAATGCTATTTTTTCTTGGTCCTCCGGCTGAACTGCAATATGGTTATAACCAAAAAATCCATCAATCATTGAAATTTTGTAAGATCCTACAACCCTCTGCAAAATCTGATCTATTTTTGGTAATGAATAGTTATCCTTGAGACAAGATCTATTCAAGTTACGAAAGTCTACACATAGTCTTATCTCTCCATTATTTTTACGTACAGACACCAAATTCGCAACCCAAGATGAATACCTTAGAGGTACAATAATTTTTGCATCTAGTAGTTTTTTAACCTCTTTTTCAATTATTGGCAGCAATGCTGGGTTTAGCCTTCTAAGCTTCTATTTAAAAGGCTTAGTATTTGGTTTTAGAGGAATTTTGTGTTGAATTATGCTAGTATCATATGTTTTTACATCATGATATGACCAAGCAAAAATATCCCTATATTCTTTTAGCAAACCAACATATTTTCTTCTTTCTTCATCCGACAACAATTTTGACAATTTTATCATCTTAGGCTGATTTTCAGAACCAATATTAGAATTCATAACATTCTCCTCAGTAGTCTGCAGGGTGGGTTTTATCAGTGTATCATCTTTTGAAAATAATATTTCTAATGGAACAAGTCCCTTAGGAATGAAATTCCCTTTTAACTCAACAATTTTGTGATCAGCAATTGAATTATTTCTGCAAGGTTCATTTTCTACCCATTCTAAATCTTGTTCATGATCAACTGTATCATCTGAAAATTCACCTACTAATTCTAGAAATTCTTTTATTTCCTGATCATCATTAAAAACTTTCCAATGTTTGATATTATCTGGGACAGCAGGTCTGTACCTTACATTAATTGGATATTTCAGATGAGTTACCATTGGAACCTTGAAACAAGCTGCTGCTAAAGCTAGGGAATCAGCTATCTCATTACATTCTCTTGGGACAAAAGTTATATTGAAGGCTATGAAGAAATTTTCAATTGGATCCCAAACCTCATTCCTATAAACCTTCAATAAATACTGCTTTACTTGGTAAACCCTTTTTACTTGCTGAATAACTAATTCGAAGTCGCCAAATACAAGAAGTTCTTTTATACCCAAGTCTTTTGCTGCTCTTAACCCAAGAATCAAGGCCTCATATTCAGCAGTATTATTTGTTGTTTTAAATTCCAATTTGTACATAAGGGAAATAACCTCACTCCAGCTGAAATCAATAATACTCCTGCTCCTGCCCCCTCTTTACTTGATGCACCATCAAAATACATCTGCCACAATCCATCTGGTTCCTCTCTCTTTACCTGAACTGGAATATCTTTTTGTACTTGTAAAACCCCTTCAATTTCATCATTTAATTGCAATATACAAGAACCAAAATTTTCATCAATTGAATAGATCAGATGATTATTAGGGTGTCTACTATCACTTACCAAATATGCCATCTGTACCTCTCTGTAAAGTCTTCTGAATTCTCCTCCAAATACTGGAATTGTAGCATATGAAAGATCCATTTGCAGAGTTCCTCCCACTTTCTTTGCCCAGGATCTAGACAATAACATACCAAATTTAGGAGAAATATCTGCTACAACTATATCCATCAATACACTCTTCATAGGTACCTGGGTTAAATTCACCACAAGATCCTTAATTACCCCAATACATTTCACTTCCCTAGAATCAAATGCATACAAATCATGGTATGGTTTAGTAACAATCAGTCCTAAAGCTTCCATGACTGCTTTTGGCATGAGGTTATGTGAAGCTCCTGAATCTAGCAGACAATTATGCAATAGCTGATCATGTATTGAAAAGGTTACATAAAAAGGAGGAGGATATTTTGAATTATCATCAGGCTGATCAAAAGTTTTTTACCCTACAATAATAGCAGGTTTTTCATCTTGCAAATTGATCTCATCAGATTGGATAGGAGTAGAATTCACTGCATTTCTAAAAGTTTTAAAAGTTGCTTCCCTGTAAACTTTACTCTTAATCAACTCTGTTAAAGGCACAGGGATTTTCAATTTATTAAGCTCATGCTCGAAACTGAAACCACTTACAGCTTTATTCACCTCCTCAGGATTCACAACTTCATCTTTTCTTTCATTTACAATTTGTTTCCGATTTGAAGACATATTTTGTTTAATATGATGAGCTTTCACAAATTTTTTAGCTTGTGCTACATGTTTTACCCCTAATCTTAGACCATATGATTTTTGTGGTATTTCCTGACAAACTTCAGGCATAGACATCTGATAATCATCTTCTTCATAATGATCTATTTCTGGAGCATACTGATAATCAGATCTAGTCATAAAATGAGAGGAAGAATCACCATCAAATTGACCAATATTATGTTCTTGCTCTTCCAAATCATCTAACTCCCCCTCATCAATTTCGTATGATTCGTCATCTCTGACATTATTGTTTTGAAAAGGAGGTTGAATCCTTTGTTCTTCATTTTCTCGCCTATCCCTCTGCATATCATTGTTTCGTCTTTCTCTTGGCAAGAACCTAGGAGCAAAAGGTCTTCTAAACTGATTATGATTTCTTTCACCTTCAGGTATGGGTTTATTCTGATTTCTATTTCCCATTTCCAACCTTTCAATCTTAGCAGACAATTTTTTTATGATTTTATTCATTTCATCCATTTTTCTATCTGATGATCTTCCTATATAGCTGGATGTAATGATTTATTTTTTACCCTTTTTGTCAACAATTTGATGTTCTGTTTCCTCTTTGAGTTTATTTGAGGCTAAAATATTTGACTCTACTTCTAATCCTGCATTTTGCATATTTTGGAGTGACATAGATTTTCTTTCTCTTAATAGAAACGAAAAATCATGATCAAATGAGTTTGCATAAGTTAACTTTGCTGCTGTCTCAGTGGGTTTTATTTCAGCTGGAATCCTATTATACATTTTATTGAATCTTTTGGAAAAGTCTCCCACAGCTTCCTCCTTTTTTCTCTTTAATGATCCAAACTCTATCATGTAATACAAATAATCTTTAGTGTCGCCCCACTGTCTCATAAATGCTTCTTCTAAAGCATCTATGCCATCTATAGAGTTTGGTGGTAATTCCCTAAACCATTTTCTAACCTCACCATCTAAACTTTGAACAAAAACCCTCATCCAAACATCCTCATGTTCAAAATTGTGATTTTCTGCATAACTATAGAATGTATTCCAGTGTTCTTCTACAGTAGCATCTCCCTGGCCGTTAAATCTTGGAAGGTACTTTTTAATCTCCTGCTGGGAGAGCATTGAGAGGCTGGGGTAAAACAAGTGGGGCATATCTTGCTGCTATCATAGCAGCCATTCGATTTTGAGGCTGAGCCATTCTAGGATTGAAAATGTTTAAATTTGTATTAGACTGAAGGCTGCTTGACTATTGTGATGAGGGAGACAAATTACCAGGATTTGATTGATTGACTGGGATGGTCTTAACCAACGGAATATGGGTTGAAAATAAAGAGGAAGTTCCCATTTGCAATGCTTCGAGTTTAACCTTCTCTGACAGCAAAGGATTTGTAAAGACACGGAAATTGTCAATTTGGGAAGGGGTAAATAACAGGTCTAACTCTTCTCTTCCTTTTTTTGAATGTGGGTCAAAAGAAGGAACTGGAATAGATGAGGATTCAGGGATCTCCAAGGCTACATGTTGTTTGAATTTTTTTGATGAAGTAGAAATTAAATTTCTCCTAGACTCCTTTAACAACTGCTCGGGATCTGAGACTCCTGGATTTAAAGGGGATGAGGGATTTCCTCGAGTTCCTATCTTTTTTGAAGCCACTGTAAAAAAAATTTAAAGGCGACTATATGTAATCTATAACAGATTTGACTGATTTTGTTCACCTTGCAAAATCAGTTTCATAATAATGTCGATTACCCAGGGAAGATGTCCTTTCCTTTCTCCATCCCCGGCAACGGTGCCAGAAGATGTTATCCCTAAACTTGAACCTAGACTACAGGGGTTCAAGCTTAAGGAAATCTTTTTTAAAAATATAAATCAATGAATTCAAAATGAAAACTGGGCTGGTATGTCATAAAAGCTATAAGAAAATCACAAAATCATCAAAGAACTGTATAACATAAAACAAGATACAAAATCCAATATCAAAGTAACTACGATCATGAAATTATGAAATGAGACTGTCTCTGTTTTTTAAAAGTATAAAAGATAATTGTATTTCAACATAAGAATCATTGCAATGGAATTCAATGGACCATATACATGATAAATCATAAGAAACACAATTCATAAGACACACGGACAAATCATAATCATACTCATATCAAGGTAGAACCTGTCTTGAAGATGTAGAGTATTTCATGTCATGCAGAAAGTTATCAAAACTAGATCTTCATAACTCCAATTGCCAACACCCCCTGTCTCATCTAGAGACTCTCCTTAAATACAAAATATTTGTTTTTTTAAGCTAACTATAAGATCCTACTTCTATGGATCGAGCCTTCTCAAAAATAGGGAAGTCAATCCCCTTTAAACAGTATTCAAGTACAAGTGTAATATAAAAAAAACATCTGTCAATAAACAACATTACTTCAAAAGCAAACTACAATTCAACCTCTAAAGACTTCTAGAAGCCTCTGCTAATATAGCTAAATCACTTAAAACCTGGGAACGCTTTTGCAATTTGGCGAATTTAGCATCTTTGTTGTCCTCCTTATTCTGACCTTTGATGAGTTCAAGCTGCTTCTGAATAGTTCTTTTTTCCCTTAGAATATCTTTAGATATTATCAGCAACTTTTGATACTCTGTCTCCTTATCCTCCAGATCTTCTCGAAGTCTCTTATTGGCTATCATCTAATTTTCATTAATGTTTTGCAAATACCTATTTTGTTCTTTGTATGTATGCAAAGAATTCTTAACTTGGTTTAGTTCTGGAGATATTTCCGGGTCTTCTTCTTTCATATGGACTTCTTCTTCCTGTAGAGTCCTTGATGCTGAGCAATCCCCTGAATTAACTTGCTTGTTTGTGCAAAAGGCTTAAGGTATAGACCCTCCAACTCCTTGAATATCAATAAATTTCTCAATATTTGAACAATATTGATCCTTAGATGTATGTACAGTTTCTTCACTGAGAGCATCATCTATCATTATAATTTCCATGGCATCTTCATGTGATGCTCTCTTCTCTGTCTGCAGCTTCTTTCTTAACCTGGTTCTTGGCTTCATATCCCTATTCTCTATCTTCAATAAATGATTACGAATTTCACTTTTTGAGGCTATATTCTTTAGAATAACACTCAGTTTTTCATGGTTTTCATTTGTGCATGAAGCTTTAGGACACAAACCTTCCTAAATGGGTTTCTCTGTAGTATTCTTTCCTTCTTCTTCAGCAGTTTGAATTGGTTTTTTGTGACTTGTTGTTTGCTAGTCTGAATCCTCCATCATCCTTTTTCCTTTTTCTTTAGGGTTTTCTTTAAACCCTAGCTCTATCAATAGAGCTTCCCATGTTCGTTCTTCCTTATGCAACTGTGATAAAATCAATAGCTTAATCAAACCCTGATGATAGACAGATCGAGTAGTATGCTCTTGATGGCCCTGAACCCTTGAAATCATCTTTTGAAGGATTTTTAATAAATAAAATGGGAGATTGAGTTGTATACCTCCATTAAGGTGCATCAGCAACCTTAAATGGCATTTAAGCACTCTGTCATACCGGCCATCGCATGTGATATAGTTTTGTACCATCTCTAAAGGAATATTTCAACTTGGCTTTATTTTGCTCACATGGATACCATTTTTCCAATCTAACTTCTCAAATCCTGGCATCAAAAATTCACTGTAATCCCCTTGGAAATCCTGTTGTTTAAACCATCTCTCCCTCTGTGCCGGAACATCTATTGCTTCAGCAATAGAATCTTCGTTTACCCTAACTTTTAAGCTTTCAAGCTGAACCTTTTCATCTTTATAGTTTTTAATAAAAGACATGGTTACTTGTGAGTGATAACCTTGTAATTTCTCATAGAAGGTAAACCATCCGGCCTTCTTCATTAATTGGTTGATCTTGGAAATTTCATTATCCACTCTGTATTATTTGGCTCCAACCTGCAAATTAAGCCTCCTGGCTTTCTTTTTACCACAACTTCTGGATCTTCTTCCTCTGTTGTCTTCGACATTTTTAAAACCCCTTCACACTATACTCTTTAAAAAGGGAATTTATATTGCAACAGATTGCTTTGAAATGCAGAGAAACGTATATAATATAATCCAGCCCTTTTAAAATACGATCATTCAGAGTTTGAAAACAAACGCTTGCTGCTTCAAACCCTAATTTTGTTGTTCGTGAACAATGAATGCTGATAGTATAAAAACAGCTCTCTGAATGTCCTTCTCCCAGTTAACCAGACTATTTAGGCAAAATAACGAGACAGGTTTTTAGGGAAAAAGGATGAATTATGTTGACCCTGCCATGATTAGTACTAATACGCATTGCATGGAGTGCTTTTAATTTCAAAATGAAAATAGTTGTACAAGCCCATGAATGACATGATAAAATTCATAATTTTGTGGACAGGAGTGCTTTTAAAGCATATTCATACCAAGTACCGAATAACATGAATATAACCATAGTTCATTATCCCCTTTATATTCCATGGTACTTATGAATAATTTTTTTTTAATAAAATACCCTTTGAAACTATGCTGCCAGTTCGTGAAATGCTGCCAGTTTGAGAAATGCTGCTAGTTTTAACAATCCAATCTATAATATAA
>LPNX010432851.1:36627-163359 GCA_001517045.1 Pseudotsuga menziesii | reverse complement strand
ATTGTTGCATTGACATAGCTGGTTGTGGGTTTTTAATTAATTGCATATTTACATGATGATTTAAAAATCATAACGTGCCTGGCTAGCACAAAATACCATTGGCACCGATTTAATCGCCGAAACATAAAATGATAAATCAATGGTGGGGATTTTGCCTTTAGCTCCACGTCACGATTAATTACAATATATACATCATATACATTTAATGCAATCAGGGTCAAAACCCGGGTGTTACAATGGGGACCATAATTAACAACTGCATAATTATGAAATCTCATTTCCTTCAATAAATTCTCCACCATTGGCAAAGAAACCCTCCTCTTTGTGATGAATGGGCTAGCCAACTACCCATGGAAATTTAATCTGAGATGACTTCTTGAAATTAATGAAGCATTCATTCTAATCAATCAACTTCTGACTAATCAGCTCTAAAATAAATATTTTTGGTTTTAAGAAGGCTGGTAATACATATGGTGGATGAAAAAATCCATATATTCTTATTACAATCCCTTCTTCTAGTAGAAACTAATCTCCAATTCTTTTCTCTAGGGAAAATTGTAATATTTCTTTAATGAGTGGTAGTACCCTGGGAAACTTCTGTTTGAAAAATGTTTTGTATACCTCAGACATCAAAAAATTCATATATTTGCTAAAATTCCTATTCATTTCATCAATGAGAACCAACTATAGGAATTGCAAGTTCTCATCATTAAAGAATAGAAACATCTTCACCAAATAAGATTGAAATTTGAAAAACCTGGTACTATGGAAGTTCACTAACTAGGAGTGGATACTCTCAGCTAGGAACTCATAAAATTTAATGCAATGGGACTGACCTGACTCAACAGACTCAATTGGACCATTACTCACTTTGAACAACAGACTCATCAAATACTGATTAACATACCTATCGGTATCTAAACCTAGAAATTGACTCATCATGGAGATGACACACTGGGTTTCATCAGTAAATAGATTTGAACTAACAAGAAAATCTTGATTATGCAAGGAGATATATGGTTTGAAATATGTGTTGAAGAAAGCCTGCTTTTGTTCTACAATGGCTTCTCTGAAAGTTTGGATTAAGCTTTCTTCATTGAACTCTTGAAACAATTAGGTAAAGGTAGTTGGAACATAAAATGTACCTCAAACAACTAATGAATTGACAGGACATAGAATTTTATACTTAGCTACGTCCATAATCACCCTCAGAAGAGGAATAATTGTAGGCACACCAGTTGACAAATTTTGGGAATTTTAGGGTTTGTTCAGTAGTGAAAAAGTGAAAATGAGAATAGAAGACTCCATGGAAATCGGCTTCTTGTTCTTTGAGTACCTTTAACTTGTTTTCTAACAAATCTATTGAGCTAATAGATAAGATAGTGTCAAAAAATTCACATCCTTTGTCTTCAAATACCTCTTCTATTTTATGATATTCCAATACTTGAGCCTCCATCCCTTCTACATTTTCCATGTTTAAATAGCCTTGGGTAAGATAAAAAGGCCTACCTAGTTTCTTTACAAGTGGACAAAAGCTCTATCTAATTTGGCTTCTTCTGCACAACCGCGAGCTCTTGTTTTCCAATGCAAATACAAACACATAAACCAAATCCATGTGCTTTGATTTTATATTATTTTATTATCTTATTCGTCATGCAAATTATTCATCCAAATTCATTCTTGTTCATGGATCTATTTCCTTTCAGCCTGATCCATTGATCTTGATCATCATTTACTCTTGTATTTCGTAATCCCGCTATATTACTCATCCTTATCTCTTTTCTAATTCCCTATAGTGGAGTTGATCTTAACCGTAGATTTACATCTGATTTACATGCCACCGTAGATCTCTTCATTATTTTAACACCACAAGTTCATCTCATAACTAAATTATACCTTGATTCAGTGCATCAAAACTTGACCCTTGATCTCATGTTTAGTAAATCTCCATCGTTGATCAAATTCTCCTTTCAATATTTCTCTCAGCCTTCTCTCCACAACAAGTGTGCATCTTCTCCCAACGAAGTGTGTAACACCCTATTTTTGACCCCATGATATTTTGAGTATACATGATGTATATATATTGTATTAGGATCATGGCATGGAGCTCAAGGCCAAGGCCCTACCATCCATCTGGTATTTATATATAGGTGACCAAGGTTGATGCCTAAGGTTATGGTTAGTGTGCTAGTCAAAGCACAAAGCATTTTTTTGAATATCATGTAAATGCACAATTTAGTAAAATACCACAACTAGCTATGGAACTGCAACATGAAAGAGATGGGGGCATGATTTCACAAGGGATGGGGTGGGGGAGGTGGTCAAACCTATGAGCCTATAGGGTTAAGCCAGATGTCATTGAGAAAACCATTGAACCTCAACTACCATTTTTGTCCCTGCACTCAATCATTAATTCCTTCCAGAAATTGGATGAGGCAGTTAATGCCTGGGGAAGTGCAAGGCATGGCAGGCTGCAATCTATGCAGGACTGCATCTTGGGGGAAGCCGCACTTTTGCTTCTTTAGGAAGAAATCACGTGATGTAGGCCCAGTCCGTTAGAGGAGGTCATGTTTAAGTTTTTATTGCTCCTCCTCATTCATTCGAACCATTCCATCGTTGTTCATCCATGCTACCATTTGAGCTCTCCAGACTGCTCATGCGCATTGTGCATTCACCTGTGTTTGCAAAACAATGGTTTTTGCCTTTGGTTGTCAATTCATTGTTCAATGTTCACCATTTTGGTCATTCTTTTCTCCCATGACAAAGAATCTAGTTGTTTTTTTAGCGATTGAGCAGCGGGGATCACCCGATTTTTTGAGAAAGAGTGGTATTCTATGTTTTTCCCAACATTGGTGTTTTCCCGTAGTGGGAACCCTCTATTTTACTGAGTTACAATGGGTTTCATGTGTCACAATGAGGAGCCTATTTCACCGATCTACGGTGTGGTTGTTGTTTTGTATACCCTGGTTTTTGGGTCTAATTTGTATGCAAGAATGAGGAGTGAGAGAGAAGAGGATTTGACTTGTTAATCTAGTGTAGAGAGAAACCTTGGGAAAAGATAAGAGTGGCTGGTAGATCCTTACTGCATGCCTTAAAGAGCACTAGAAGGGAGGCATAGCCTAAAGGACTTTTGACCAGAGAAAGGGATGCTACCTTGTGTTGGGATGCAGGTAATGTGGATGCCATGCCAGATAGATCTTGTGGGGGTGTCCTATCTCTTGAATGAGCCACTAACTTATTCATTCTACCTTTCCACTACCTTAGCAACCTTTTAAACCAAGGGAGATTGGCTTGTCCTTGGGACCTGTTGACCCAGTTGGATCTTGGTTTGGCTGAGTCTCGTTGTGCATTTATCCTTATGTGTAATCCTTGGTTGGACAACCTATTAACCCAACTGTGAAAGGTGTCTTGGCCTTAGGGCCTCTCGACCCATATATTGGTGTGGTTGGTCCTGAATACATGTGTTGTATTATTAAGCTTGCAGCCTATTAACCCAACTACATTTTTTCTTAGCTGGACAGTTTGATAAGTCCAATTAGGTTTTGGCTTGACTGTGTGTTAAATATATGGTTTTGTGTGAGTCTGCATGTTCCCTAGTTCCTTGTGGAATCATGCCCAGCTCGGGGGTGGCAGTGGTGTTGAGAGATTAAAGAAAAAATTGGCCTATGGTTGGTTTTTCCAACTTCCGATGTCCGAGGTCAGAAGGTGGAATTCGAAAGCATAAAAGGATTCTAAGGCAAAAGGTTGACTTTTTGATTTTTGAGATCCTCGTGTGGAAGGCGGGAAACGGAAAGCGGAAAGTGAAAAGGCGCAGAAAAAGTATAAGGAAAAGTTTATGTTCTGATTTTTGACTTCCGAAGTGCGCAAGGTGGAAAGCGGAAGTGCACAAGGAGGAAAGGCAGAAAGTCCATTGAAAGTTCCTTTGCACATTGAGTTTCCGATTTCTGAGTTCTGAGGTGTGGAAGATAGAAAGCAGAAGTGCAGAAGGCAGAAGGCAAAAGGCCATTGAAAGTTCCTTTGTACATTTGAGTTTCTAATTTCTGAGTTTCGAAGTGCAGAAGGAGGAAAGAAAAAGCACGTACAACGGAAGTATGAAAGGCCATTGAAAGTAACTTCACACATTGAGTTTCTGATTTCCAAGTTTCAAAGCGTGGAAGGTGAAAAGCGGAAGGTGGAAGGTGGAAAGGCCATTAAATGTTTCTTTAGACATTTATGTTTCTAATTTCTGTCTTCCAAGGTTGAAAGGTGGAAGTGGAAGTGTGGAAGTGGTAGGGTGGTAGAATACTTCGTCGAAATATTAAATTTTTGATTTCTGACTTCCGAGGTCGGCAGTGCAGAGGTGGAGGTGCGGAAAGGGAAAGGTTAGTTCGAAAATGGTCATTGTAGACGCAGAATGGATAATTGAAGGGAGGATTGATAGGTAAAGTGGTTCTAAGCCTAAGCTGAAGGTTGGAGAATAGGTTAACTTCCATACCCGATGTTTATCAGAAGAGAAAAGAGGTTCTTTAAGAAAAAATTTCTAATAATCCACACTATAGGGTATGGGGACATTACACAGTGATTTTACATCATAGATCTAAACCTCCTTAGATATTTATCCATTCATCCTTGATCCCCTTTAATCAATTTCACTAAGAATCCCATCAATTTATCTCGTTCATGTTTATTCGACGGATTTAATCATGACCGTAGATTTTGATTTGATTAAATACACACCATTGATTATGAATATGCTTTAACCAATCCCGCTAGCTTACCAAAAAAATTCACCCACACATATTCCATTAGCAAAATGATTTTGGGCCTTTGATCTAGATTAGGATTCCATCGCGACCATTGAAACTTGTACCCCGTACCATTTTCCACTGATTTGGAAACATTTTCCTTCCACTGAAGTTCACCCAACAAAATGTACATGGACCATCAATCTTATTTCACTTTTAATCTCCAGCCTTGATCAGTGACGATCCTACCATATTTGGTTGGTCCCCGAAATTAATTCCTCCACGCATGTTCTTCAATCGGAATTTATACCAACCATTGATCTCACCTTGATTCAAATCTTTGACGTCAATCTTTGTGATATGTAGCCTTTTCCGCTGATTAGAAAATTCAATCCTCACATGCATGTCTCATTGATAGGATCTTTGTTGGTCGTAGATCTACTACCCCTGTTCACCGGACCATCTATTTATGCTTCCTTTTAACCCACTCTGTAGGTGACTGATTTTATTTCTTCCTTGCATCTTTTCCCAGCGGATTCACCCACAACCGTTGATCTTCTTTTCTGCAAATCTACACCATTGCATCCTGTCATGATATAAAACCAAGGAGTATTTTCCACATGAACTTCATTTATAAGGTTAAATTTAATATTTCCTTCACATACATGATTTTTACCTTTAGAAATAAGCCCCTTCCAATAAATTAAAACACCTTATACATACCTTCAGGTCATATGATAAATTTTTTAGATCTTACCTTATACCTTCACAAGCCTCCCCCCTCTCCAACTGCTAACCATAAATGGTGCTAAAAATACCCATCATTGTCTTCATCATTATCATCACCATCGTCGTCATCATCATCATCGTCGTCGTCATCGTCGTCCTCATCCTCATCCTCATTGTCATTATCGGCATCATCATCATTATCATCATCATTGTCATCATCATCATTGTTATCATCATCATCATCATACCTATCATTTCCATCTTCATAATTGTCATCAATATCCTCATCGTCACCATCCTCATTGTCATCATTATCCTCATCGTCATCGTCATCATGATCATCATCGTCGTCGTGATCGTCATTATCATCTTTTTCCTCATAGTCCTCATAGCCATTGTCATCATCACGTCATTGTATTTATCCTCACCATCCTCATCACCATTATTATCATCATCATCATTACCATCATCATCATCGTCATCATCATCCTCATTGACATCATCATCATCATTATTATCAACATCATTATCATCATCCTCACCATCATCATAATCATAATATCATCATCGTAGTCATCATTATTTTTACTTATGTGTTTACATTTATAATTGTTTAAAAAATATAATAAAAAAATCATTCAATATATAAAGTTTTTTGTTAGTATATTAGCATTAGGATTATATATATATAAAGTAGTATATAATTCATTTACCATTATAGTTTGAATATCGACGTTTACCATTTCACTATTCACATTTCTAGTTTGTAGGTAATTGGTTGGAGCTCATGGTTCAGATTTCACGGTTGGAGATCAGGGTTTGGAGCTTAGTGTTCATGGTTCGCGTTTCTCATGGATAAACAAGTAAGCATTTGGATCCCTAGTTTGTTTGAATTTATGGTGAAATCCCTAGTTTTTTTAATCTACAGTGAAAGCCCTGTTTTTTGGAAAATATCCATCATCCAATTTATATATGGTTGTAATACTTTTTTTCCCATTGGCCAAATAGTTTTGAAATGGTGTAAATGGATGAACTTGGGTTTTTATTTGTGAGAGGTTAAATGATGAGGAGTGTACATGAGTGTGTGTGATCATGTGCATGTGTGTTTCCACTTCATCTAGTATTGAGGTTTCCCTTACATTGGAAGCCTCCCATCTCACCCTTAAGGGCTTCCCTTACAGTGGCAACCCTCCCTTTTTGCAGCATGTTGTGCATTCTCCTCTACGCCACCCTCTAGGACCTGCACATTTACAAAAAAAAGATTAATATATGAGGGTATACATTGTTAGGTTAGGTTATAACTGGAAGTGGGATGTTTTGGAATCTTTGACCTTCACAACACATTCTGCAATAAACAACACTCATAGTTCTTTGGGGTTCAAGTTTGATGGCTTTGTACTATGTAATGTTTGCACCTTTTTTCCATTCAAGTTTATTGTGGAATGGTGGATTTTGTTGGGATGTGGTATGTAAATGATGGGATATTGATGGGCCCTTGGCATTTTACTTTATGGTATGTGTATGGGTTTTTGGTTTTGATTGGGGTTGGTGGTTCTTGATTAGATAGAAGCTCCCTCCTTTGGTAGTATTGTTGCATTACTAATCTCTTGTTGTGCTCATTCTATTTATTTTGTTTTTATTTTTGGATCTTTATTGTTGACTTGATTTTTTGTGAGTAGCTTATTTGACTTGGTTGTTTCATTGTAATTTTGTTACGATTTATGTTTTGTACATTGGAATTAATAAATCGTCTCAAGGACCAACATTAACGCAATGACCAGTGGAGTGTTAAAGTTTAAAGATATGAAAACTATGTTTGAATTTATTACAATAGTATTTTTCTGGATCTAGCTTTGTTATTTACTTCTGCTTATATAGTGATGATAAAAATATATGTGCCATATTACCTTGAGAGAGAGAAAATATTAAATTCATTGGTCTTGTTGGTCCTATGGGTAAAATGGGTTGTTTGTCCACCTTTACGGTACACCTTGATCTTGTGGGTATGGGGGTTGCATTACCATCTTGTTCCGACCGCTTTGGTTGATGTATGGTCCTTCATCGTCTATTTGGTCCTAGAACACTAATTGTGTGTGGTACCTTGACCACCTTTGGTATGATGACTTAACCTTATTACTATTATTGTTTTAATGTTATGTGACCACATGACCTATGACACCCTACTCTAAGTGTACTCAACTTTATTTTATGTTTTATTTTGGTAACCACCCTAAAAGCTAGGGTTTCCTAAGTGACCATTGTAGAAGACTTTCCAAGTTTATATATTATGTTCATAACTTGACTCTTGGAGTATCTTTGAATTAAATAAGCATAGATCCAGTATTTGTTGAAGACAACATAGGGTTATTGCTACTGTAAATTTGAGTACACTTAAAGTAGGGTACCAAAGGTCATATGTTACTTCTTCTAGGGATTCTATACTTGTTTTGTGAATTGTGAACCATGATCTCCAGCCCATAATCTCCAACCGTGAAATGTGAACCTAAACAATCAACACTCTAACTCTCTATCTCTATAAAGGTATGTCTTTTGATAGCTTGTCCTTACAGTGACAAGATCTAACTCAAAATTTCTGAGTATAAGGAAGATCCAAACAAGATCTATCTAGCATTACTATTTTTCTTTAATTACTATTCATTAGTTAAACTTCATTGTAACTTTGTTATTGTTTATGTTCTGTACATTGGAATTGATAACTCGTCTCAAGGACCAACTTTAACGCAATGACCAATGGAGTGTTAAAGTTGAAAGAAATGAAGATTATGTTTGAATTTATTACAGCAATACTTTTCTGGATCTAGCTTTGTTATTTACGTCTGCTTATACAGTGATGATAAAAATATATGCGACAATATACCTTGAGAGAGAGAAAATATTAAATTCATTGGTATTTTTGGTCCTATGGGTAGAAGGGGTTGTTTCTCCACCTTTACGATACACCTTTCTATTATGTTTTATTATGGTAATTACCCTAAAACATAGGGTTTCCTAAGTGACCATTCTCGAACAATTGACAAGTTTATATATTATGTTCATAACTTCACTCTTGGAGTATCTTGGCATGAAAGAAGTATATATATGATCATTGCTAGACGCATAGGGTTATTGTTGTTGTATAGTTGAGTGAATTGAAATCAATAACTCATCTCAAAGACCAACTTTCATATAGTGACCAATGGAGTGTTAAAGTTGAAAGAGATGAAAATTATGTTTGAATTGATTACAGTTGTACTTTTCTAGATCTAGCTTTGTATTAGAGTCGTAAATTATTCTTTAGGTACAAGGTTGCACATTTGTCACCTAACCATTCATTGAAAATAATAACCATAAACCCCACTATTAATTCAAGGCACACTTCTTGAGAAATACATGGGTGAGATGTAATATTGAATGATGTATATCATGGTGCAGGAAAAACCAAACATGTGTTTGTCAGATCCATCATGATCGAGCGAAGGGAGTTTCGGAATACAAGAGGAAAGTGATACATCTAGAAGTTCTACAACAGGTATATCAACTAGATGTCAAAAGATCAGAAGAAAATTCCAAAGACGCATGTATTTTTTTCTCGTTGGAGGGGGGTCATGTTCTTATGAAGATGAGACCATAGGCGACATCAAGGTTCCCTTGAGGTACAAACATATAGTGAAACAATGGGTACCCAAGGATATTCCTCAACTAAACATAGATTTTTTGTGAATGAGAGGATATATCAAATTGCACCATTGGCATTACATGGTTTATGGTTGTTTTGCATGGATGGCATAATGGTCAGTTACGACAGATGTATTGAATTGATGGAGTATGTTGGACCCTGTCATAGCTACACATATTGGATGCAACTGGTCCAATATACAAGAAGTATGCACAGATACAGATTGTTTGCAAATTACTTGCAGCTAAAATACAAGGATCAAAATAAAGGAGAGACATTGTATGTTGATGGAAGGCCAAAAGATACGGGGAATATTGCATATTTGAGGGGCGTGAAAGAAACCATGTTTTTGTCTGTTCCATTAAATCAATAGCTTCAGGAGGAATAGTTTCTTATTAATTACAATTTGAATCGAATAGATACAAACACGGTCACTGTTGGAGATGTATCTCTAACAATTTACCCCACCTTTAATTATTAAATATAATATCTTATGTATTTTTTGGTAGTCTATTGTTCTATTTTAGTTAAAAATTTCTATATTTAAGACGCAGGGCAGATATCGAGGCATCTCTCGGGCAGCTAATCAGAGGAGTACACTATCCTCAAGGTAGCAGGTATACATCATTGTATTTGTACAAATATAATATGAACAACATGTTTATTTCTTATGTTTTTTTCGTGAGTATAATTGTTCCATTTAGATAATGTTATCTATTTTTTTGTTTCACGGTGTTGATCGCGATAGATCCCTACTACCAGTAGATCAAACAGTACCTACCTCGAGGAAGCATGTATACTTCATTGTTATTTTACTACTATAATATGCACAATATGTATTTTTAATATTTATTTTCATCAGTATATTGGTTCATTTATATAATCAATTATGTATTTGTCATCCCAGACAAGTGATCGGGGCATCTTCCCGACAGTTCATCAGAGGAGTAGAACATCCTTGAGGCATTAGGTAATCCTCGTTGTAATTTTATTACTAGAATATGTGCAATATGTTTTATTATTACTTACTGTTCTTGAGTATATTAGGATCATTTCGATATTGAATTATGTGTTTTTCATCACAGGAAAGTGATTTGGTTTTTTTCGTGAGTACACTAATTTCCTTTAGATAATGTTTTATACAATTAATTGTTGCAAGGAAGTGATCGCGAAAAGTCCCCAACTGTTGATCAAATGAGTACATGCTCCTCGAGTAAAAATATAATATAACCAAAATGTTTTCTATAATAGGTATTTTTCTTGTGTATATTGCTTTCATTATGATAATATTTTCTACATTTTGTTGCAGGGTGATGATCGCGGCAAGGCCACAGCCGTGGATCAGATGACACCATGCTCGAGGCAACAGGTATACGTAATTGTATTTTTTTAAATTGAACATGAGAAATATGTTATTTTATTATGTTGTTTCCCTCAGTATATTGCTTTCATTTTACTAGTATTTTTTTATATATTTTTGTCACAAGCTACTGATTCAAAATTTGATCTAGCATAAGATAAATCAATTGATATTGATGTGGATGAGATCATGTGCAATGCTGACATTGGATCTTCTCTAGACCCAATTAAAATGATAGAGAAGACCTTAAAAAATTTGATTAGAATATCATTCATCTGCTACTCATTCATCCGCACATAAAAAAGATTAAAGCAAAGGTTGATGTTTTGGTGAAGAGATATAAAGCCTCAAAAGTAAGTTGTAGTATCTTGAATTATAATATAAATTAATTTATGATTTTATAATTTGTACTTAAATATGATCGTGATTTAAAAATTTGTTTGTATCTACAGATTTTTTGCGCCCACATACTAGTGATGAGGGCGATGTTGGTATTAGTAATTCTCGTGGAGAGTCGTCACATGAGCATACGACTCAACCTACATCACATGTGTCATTGTTGTTGACTGAATAGTTGGTGACACAATCTGTGACACCCCTGATTCCATATATGAGTGCAACCGCTAGTGTCTGGTGCATGCCAGATGGTACTGAATAAGGGTTCGATGCAAAGATTAGCAATGATAATAATCAAGCATCATTTCCTGGATCTTCCCATTTCACTATCACAGGTACATTGGAGACAACATTTTTGGTGGACAACAATCTTGTTCCCATAAAGATAGAGAAGATCCTAGGTGTTTATACATTGTTTACCATATTGTTTGTAAATTGATTTTAATATTATCAAAAAAAATGTTTTACAACTAATAATGGCATGATTGTCTTGCAGTAAATGATGTTTATTATAAACATCTAAATGATCTCTCATTGGATATCTTTGGACACACCATCCGTACACGGTGGGATAAACAAATAAAAAACTTTAAAAGATGAGCTCACTAATCGTATGGCTGGCCTATTCGGCAGTGAGACATTCAATAGAGCGGAGGTTCTAAAGAAGGTTGTCCAACATATGAATATTGTGAGGGGCCAATTTAGGGTTCATCTAGAAAGAAAACCTAGGTCTAAGCGCCCTCCAATTATTCCAGCAAGAGAGTGGAAATCCCTAGTAAAAGATGGAAAAGAGAGGGCTTTGAGAAAGGAAGGAAAGATACCACCAAGCACAGGTAGGAATGCAATACTTTCAGCAATGTAATTATAAACCTTATTATTAATAATTTTAAGATCAAAATTGAAACAGTGACGATTTCAACCTTTTCATAGGCTTCCAAACACATCAAAGATCATCAAGGATTGACAAGAAAAAATTGGACAACACAAGCTTGGGCTTGGTGGTTAATCCAATTTGGCGACACGAAAAGTAAGTATAAAAAAACCAATATTACATCCAGGAAAAAATTGCAACTTATTTTTTGTTTTATTGAAATTTAAAAGGTAATTTCATGTCATTATACAAATATGCAAGTCAATCCATTCAATGAATTTCCCAAAGAGGAAGGCTTGAAGCTTGGCTTCTAGCATGACTTTGGAGCTCTTGTTGAACGCCGAAAAATCTTATCTGGGAAAACATAGTCTTCCGGTGATCCATCTTGCATGCAGGTATGTAAAATCAATGAAGTTTATTTAAGAATGATTACTTGTGCAGTCTATTCATTATAATTATTTGCAATAAAATATTGAATCAATCTTGAGTAGGAAATCAACGATCCACCTAATGTCAAGGATGGAGGACAACCTATCGAAGGTCATGCTTCAAATCCAGGTAATGAATGAATTCATATGCTACAATTTAAAATTTTGCACTTCAAATAGTGAATATCAATTGTACTTTTTCATTTTTCAACTACAGAGAATGTAGAGGCTCATACTATACCAGATGAGCCTATACAGGGACACGGAGTACATGATGTGGCCACAATAGGTAAAAAAAACATATTTATTTTTTTTAATGAAAAACTAGTCATTATAAATTCATAAGATAATGACTATTTAGTACAAAACACTTTGAGGTTATCCTCTATTATGCACGATTTAGTTATTATTAAAATGAAATATTATATTAAGCATAGTGCTTAATATATTGAAAAACTGAGAATTAAAAAATGAAGCTACAACAATAAGATGTTTGATCCCCTCATCCACACAATGAACATAAATGTACCCTAGAAAACCCAATATGAGAAAACCTAGCTAGAAGGTGAGGATTATTCCTTGCTCTTTTTTCCTAGACATAAAATACAAATACAAAGAAACATGGACTCACTATGGAATTTCAATAGACACTATTGCCTACATAATTGTTACAAGGTCTTCTACTTCCTTTATTCTATGCATACTATTCCACTCCTTTAAATCAATACTATAGAAATGATTTAACTACTTCCTTTGGTATAACTCAATATTTGACATGTTCAGATAGTTTTCTAGGGTCAGGTAATGATTTTTCCATGCCTCAACTCTTGATTAGTGTTAGGGTTTTGGAAACTCTATAATTTTCTTGAAATTCCACACCTTACTAGCTCCACATGTGTGAGTATTGGGCATTAACATGGCATCCAATTGGTAAGGTAATGGTTAAAACACAAATCAACTTTCAAAAGGTATAAAATCCTTATATAGACTCTAATTGGGGTGATATTTGAGCCATTGTCAAAGCTCTCGATGACTAGAATGATGTTGGAGAATTGAGATATTTGTTGACAAAGTTTTGACCCCAAAAACAATTGTTTAAGGCCTAAAAGGAGTTTTAGAATTTTTAGGATCCCAAATCACCATTAAATGATTTGCTCCTAAAATGTTCCCTACAAGTCCATGGCTTCTTTTTTCCACATAGAAAGTACCAAAATAAACATCAAGGTGCAATACATAAGATATACAAGTGAATACATTCCGAAGTTACAATTACATCAACACTCCCTCTTAACTAGGAAGGTATTCTCTCGACACAATTTATCAGCACAAGTCTTCTTCTTTGTATCATATGGATCATCATTGAGTTCTCGTCATCTTCATCTTCAAGTCATCGTCATCTGGATCTGGATCATCACTCTATCTGGATCATCATCACTGGATCTATATCATCGCTCGATCTGTATCATCATCACTCGATATGGATCATCATCACTGGATCTGGATCATCACTGCTGGATCATCATCAATGGGTTCTATCTCATGATTCTTCTCATCACAGGAATTTCTATAGAGCCATCCCTTTTTCATGCTAGTTGTAGGCCTAGCCTCCATGTAGATCTTCTTCAGCACTTACATCTGACCCTAAGTCAGAATGGCCCACCCAGCACTTACATCTGACCATGAGAGGAACACATCCAACACCATGTCAGAAAGGCACGCCTAGCACTCACATCTGACCATGCAGGAACACATCCCACAACCCTGTCAGAAAGGCCCAACACTTACATTCACCAGCATGATAGGACACACCTACTATCATCTGTGAAAAGGCACAGCACTCACATCCACTAGCATGCTAGGACACACCTACTATCATCTATGGAAAGGCTCAGCACTTACATCCACCAGCATGGTAGGACACACCTACTACCATCTACAGAAAGGCACAGCACTCACATCCACCAGCATGGTAGGACACACCTACTACCATCTATGGAAAGGTACAGCCCTTACAATCACCAGCATGGTAGGACACACCTACTACCATCTGTGAAAAGGCACAACACTCACATCCACCAGCATGATAGGACACACCTACTATCATCTATGGAAAGGCTAGCACTCACATCCACCAGCATGATAGGACACACCTACTATCATCTATGGAAAGGCTCTGCACTTACATCTGATCATGTGGGAACCAATCCCACGGTCACATCAGAATGGCTCTCAGTCCCAGACTGAGGATTCGTGGTAACTAACTAGGTGCCTCCATTCTCCCAGAGAATGGCAATAGACCTTATATCTGATCAAGTGGGAACACATCCCTCAATCATATCAAAATGGCCATGCACTCATATCTGATCATGTGAGAACACATCTCATAGTCATATCAGAATGGCCCTCAATCCCAGACTGATTTTTCTTGGTAACTAACCAAGTACCTCCATTCAGAGAATGGAAATAGCCCTTATATCTGATCATGTAGGAACCAATACTACATTCATATCAGAATGGATCAGCACTCATATCTGACATGGAAGGAACCAGTCCTCTCACCATGACAGAATGGCTCAGCCCTTACATCTGACCATGGAAGGAACCAATCCTCTCACCATGTCAGAATGACTCACGAACTCATCACTTCCCTTTTGAGGGAACCTCAATCTTGGAGAACACCAAGCTTCTCTCTGAAGTATTCAAACTTCACTCTAGCCAATGGCTTTTTCAACACATCAGTTGTCTATTCTTCCGTCACAACATACTGGAGCTTCACTGCTCCTCTCTGCACCATATCCCTGATATAGTGATATTTGATCTCGATATGCTTCAACTTGTCATGGAACACCAGGTTCTCCGACAACTTCACACAACTCTGGTTGTTACAATATATACAAGTAGCATCCAAATGGAGATCAAATAAATCAGACAGTAGCTTCCTCAGCCATACTTCCTCACAACTAGCTAAAAAAGCTGCGACATACTCTGCTTCAACTGTACTCAGTGCCACACAATATTGCTTCCTGCTAAACCAAGAGATCACACCTGATCCCATACTGAATCAACACCCTGAAGTGCTCTTCCTATCAATGGCACTGCCTACCCAATCTGAATCAACATAACCCTCCAGGTTAATCTTTAGATTTGCCTCATACTTGAGCCCATAATCAATTGTACCCTTCAGGTGCCTCAGAATATGCTTTGCAGTAATCAAGTGAACATGTCTCAGATCTGTCAGTAACTGGCTCAAGGTGTTCACAGCAAAGAAAATATCTAGTCTTGTGTTCGTCAGGTACATCGAGGACCCAATCATCTGACGATACATCGTAGCATCAACCGTCTCTGATGAAGCATCACTCAATAGCTTCATGCTCGATGCCATAGGCATGGTCATCATCCTGAACCTCTTCAAGATCTCTACTGCATACTTCCCTTGTCCGAGGAATATTCCATCCGCATTTTTCCCCACCTCCATGCCTAGAAAATAGTGCATCGACACATAACAGGAGCATCACTGGTCTTCCGCCTTCAACCTTGAAGCAAAGGTTGGAATCCAATTTACTCTCAGTAAAGCCTAGAGTAATCAGTAATTTATCCATCTTGTCATACCATGTCGAACCTCAGGATCTTCTGCAGTCACTCCCTTTGAAGCACCATACTCCCTCTATCTTCCGTACTCTATGCACTGAGACATTCTGTACTGGAGTGACAAGTAGCTTCCTCTGCTACTAATATTCTATGTATCCATCTAGGGTCACTGGATACCAAGATCCTCTATCTTTGAAAGAATTATTCTCGCACCCATCTGTGAGCTTGTCATCCTTTATCAACCTTGTAGCAAAGGTTCAGATCTTCACCAAGCTCATCATGTATGTGTTATCCCATGGGTGTCTTATGAGCTCGTACAAGGCCTTCTTTCATTTGCACACATGATTTTTCCTGTCATGTGACTTCACTTCCAGTGGCTGCAAATGTCTCTTCGTAGTTTATGCCTTCTTTTCGTGAGAAGCCTCGTGCTATGAATCTTGCCTTGTATCCCACAATGTTTCCATATACTGCATGATGGAACTACAAACTTCCCTTCACGTATCGATACTGCATCCTAGACATCATTCTTCTTGAACTGGTCTTCCCTTTCTTCTTGGTTGCTTCTTCATGGCTGGAAGGTTCTGCATCAATGATGTCGTTGCATTCGTCATATTATTCTTCATCTTGAACTGTGGTCACTTGTTCTTCAGAACAAGTCTCATCCTTCTTTGCTTTTAGGGAATTGTACGTGATCTTTCCTACAAGTCAAATGTATTAGTTGTATGGTTAGAAACATTTCATAAGGAATATTCATAATGGAAAAGTCTTATGCATAAATATATGATCATGAAACTATTTTATCCAATACAACATTCATCCATATCTCACGAAACTTTTCTAGATGCCTTCCATCTCTACCAGGACAACATTGAGATTGTGCACTAATCCAATATGTCAGCAAAGAGGTTTCATTCTAGATAAGTAGAAATGGAGAGTTGTATAGCACCATGAGCTACTTACCCATTACATGCATATTAGTGGTATATTGTCATTAATGAAAACATTCTATCATGCATAATACATCAACTGAATATAAACAAATGCATAATAAGACAATATCATGAAACGACAATTGAATACTTATATTTATTTGTTTCGTGGGTAGACTCCTTCTTGAGCCTTCAGCTTCAACATCTTCTTCATTCATCATTTCTTATCCCAATGCTAAGATGGATAAGAGGTTCTTCAAGAATTGAGTTTTTCATATTCCTCATCGCTTGAGGTATCTTCTTTGGATGGTGAGAGCTTGATCTTCAGTGGCTCTCATCTTCTCTTCTCTTATTATGAGTCGAGCTTCTTCTTCTTCCCAAAGTCTGCTAAAAGTAATCACTTCCTTCTGGCACACATTCCTCGCATGAATGAATCCCATGATCTTGGGAGGCCATTCAAGGTGGTTATCACAACTTTTGCATTCTCCACTTCTTCTTCTACCGCTTCAAGTTTTTCTTTGATTTGAGAGACCCTTGTAAAGTATGATTGTATGGTATCTACATTCTGGATCTTCACATTCTTCAACTGGTTTCTTAAGGTCATATTCTGAATTATGTTCTTCCCTTTAAATAGCTTGGTCAAGGAATCAAACATCTTCGGCGTCTTTAGGGAAGACACTTGTGGTACAAGGTGATCCATGATTGAATCAGCAATGATCTTCTTGGCCTTGACCAAAGTTCTTCTAGTGTAAGGTTTTTAGCCTCATCTCCCTCTAGAACTGGAACCTCTCTACTTATGTAGGTGTCCAATTCATTTTCTTCAAAGAGATCATATAATTCCATGCTTGGAAGTTCTCAACTTCACCAAGCTTATCATCAATCAGATGTGGTAGATCACTTTGAAATGAGAACCTCAAATGAAAATAGCAAAAGTTTAGATCTTACCGATTTGAGGTGTCCGTCCTGGTTCCGGAGTTGGCTGATCTAGGGTTTGTCAAAGAAACCCTAATTTTCAAAACTTGGAATATTTCAGATCTAATTGGATAGAAATATAGACCTCTTCAAGGTGAGTTGTCCAATGTACTCATTTTCTGAAAACAGTGGAGGGAAGCTCTCGGAACAAGAAGCCCTAGTTTTCCAATTTCTTCTGTATAAATTCTTGATACTGTTTATATGATATCTCCAAAATTGCTACTCCTCTGTGTCTGAAACTTCACACTGCGATATCCTCTCCTATCCCTATTCCAACACCATAGGTTTCATCAGAATTGGTTTCACCAATTGGGACTTATGATCATTTTCCTAAGGTGGCCTATTTCAGAACTATTCAGAACATCGAAGTTGTACGAACTTCCACGTGTCATTGTTTCATCTTCTGGGTTTGAAACTTGGACCAAAGAAAGTATAGTCCGTGATATTTTTGAAACATCTTTAGAAATTTCATTTGGACCTTTTTTGCCAAATATTTATCAATTCTCCCCAGGTGTCCTGTTTAGGGATGAATCCTGGAAGAGGCTGAAACCCTAATTTGGAGGGATCATATCTCCCAGAATATAGAGAATATGAAGCTGAATTTTGGATACAGTGTAAAACAGGATTTTATCTTCAGCCTGTGAAAGTTTTAGCTCTTGATCCTTCTCCAATCCTGAGATATAGAGAATATACCAAAACGTATCATTTTTAGTATTTTAGGGTTTTTTCCAGCTCGAGGTCAAACTAGGGTTTGACTTTCCCAGAGTTTCACCCAACCAAAAATCTTGACCCAGGTATCTAAAATTCCTTTTTGATGAGGAGAGAAATCCTATGCCGGGCTCACTCAAAAATTCCTCTTCTGTAAGAAGCCCTAGTTTCTTGCACCAAAAACTGAAAATGCTCGGAATCGAATTACGCTTCGACAGAAAGATGCGTCCTTAAATGGAGAGTCAGCCTAGCATACTTTTGATGATGGATTGTGGAGAGAGACCCAAAAAGTGAGAAGCCCTAGCTTCTATATCTACGCAATATCTTCTTCTCAGGTTAGCTCTAATACCATGTTAGATTTTTATCATTCAAGCTAGCATTATGATCTTAGGATCTTTAACTGAGAGAATAACATGCATAGCAATAAAACACAAGAAACAAGAGACACAAAGAATTTTCCTCGGGGAAACCATAAAGGAGAAAACCCCACAACTTCCTCAGAGATAGAATCAGCACCAAAAGTAAAACCTGAAAACATAAAGATGATCCCCCAACAGCAGTAGTCTCTCTCTTTGATCCCAGTGTCTTCTCTCTCACTCATGCACCCCAGTGAGTGAGTGTGTGTGTGATAAATAGAGAGGCTTACTCTCTAATTATATTCTTTCGTTCACTTGAAGCCCACTCCAACATGTCGGCCTCACTTAACAATTACTTACTAGAGCCGACATCTCTAGGAGTGTCTAATAACCCTAGTGCCCCACAACTTGTGGGGACTTTGCCTCCTCCGACCAACAAAGAGGGTTATCCTTAACACAACGGTGGGGACTATTGCCCCGACTTACAATGACTCACCTAGGGTCAAATTCTCTAGGATATTCTAATAACCCTAGGGCCCCACAACTGCAGGGACTTTAACCCTTGACCAATAGGAGGGTTACCCACAATTACTTTACATGACTTGTTTACATTATTGAATCTCCCAATAGGAAAATCGGGGCATGACATGACTCAAATACATTACAAACACTTCCCAAAATAAACATTGGGGTGCAATAAATAAGATATACAAGTGAATACATTCTAAAGTTACAATTACATCAACAATCATTTATATTAACATTTCAAAAGAAGGGAAACATTTGAAATTACCTATCCATATAAATTTCTCAGTATGTTGAAATTCCTATGCAACAAATTTCAACTCATCATTCAAAATATTGGAAATATCATAAATTATAATCACTTACTCACGTCGCACACATTGCTCAACCCTAGAAGATGATGAGTGATGACTAGCGACTATGAGGAACTAGCCATTGGCATGTGACTATAACTCCTGAGTCACTTAGGGCTGCAATCTAAGGTGTGACAATGTGTCAACAACTATAAATGCATCAAAAGAGAACCACTACTAGTCCCAAAATGAGCCCAAAAATTTGTGCCTACTACCTATGTGAACCTGGCTACCAATGTCCATTTGTTTTTACTCAAAATTGAATTCAAATGGCCGGTTTGATGATCCCTCCTCTTCAAGACTTCATTTCTTGCATGAATGTCATAGAATCACAACAACTATAAACAACACTCAATGGCTTGCAACTAGCATCATAAACCGTGCAGAGGTCAATTTATGCATTGATATAGAGAGGTGGAACTGGGCACACTAATTGGAGAAACAATGAGTTAAAAAAAAACATTTGAAACAAAGCACCACAATGGTTATTAATAAATTAAAAATACAATTTTTTGCTCAAGAATAGTCTTAAATTTGATGGGTGGCATGACCATGACGTAATCTCCCCCTGTCCTTCCAAATATTTGTGGTTTCTCACCACATTTTCCCTTGGTTCTCACCACCAATATACATATAAAAATTATATTTACATCCTCTTCCACTTAAATCCTCTTCTCATAGTCATAACTAAGTATTATTATGCGCGCACATCGTCATCTTATAATATCAATTGGGTCAAGGCACAGAGACAACCATAAAATATCAAATGTGTTAAGACACAAAGACTAAGAGACAACTATAAGTAAGTATTACATTAAATTTACCATACAAGTCTTTAATTGAAACATTGAAACTATCGACTGAGATTTGACACTTTGGAAAGTTGTGATCTTCATATCACTCCTTACCAATGTGATCACAAGGCACTCTTTGAAGGTGAAGTCCGTAATTTTATGCCTTATTCCTCATTCTCGTTCCTTTTGGTAAAACAATAAGGAAGGTAGTGTCCTGCATTAGCATGGAAAACCGTTCAACATAGAGGTAGATACATTAATTATTTAGAGCCCCAAGCTCTTAATTACTAACACCTAGAACTTTCTCAAATCCAGACATTAACAAACTTCTTTTAGTGTTTTGGTTCAATTTACGAGGCAGATTGTTGAGAGAGATATGCAGCGAGTTGCAAGGCTACAATTGACTTAGGCTTGATTCCATTGTTGTCACAACAAGTGTTGAACAACAAAATTTGATGCATCCACCCCAATGATTCTAGTGCTACTAACCTGCTTAGTATGTACCATTATATGTGTGTGTGTGTGTGTTGTATGAGATGTGTATTATTTTTTCTTAGGTGCCTAACTCCCATCATTCTTACATCTCTCAGGATTGAATGGATACCTTCTCTCCAGCTTGAATTAAGGGTTTGGTTGGTTTTATATGTATTTCTTGGTTGTAGGTTTATTATACCCTTGTTTTTCTTAGTGTCTTCCTTTTGTACATAGTTTTTTTTTTTGTAACTAGGGGAATAAGCAACTGGAGTTGAGCTGGTACTCGCGTGACACGAGGTCCAGGGATCAATTCATGCTACCACTATACCCCTAGGTGCCCCACACCCACCCGCAAGACATGGAACATGGGAAAACTCAGGTGGGATTTTGATCTCGTGACCTGCTTTACAACAAGTGACTTCATATCAAGGGACGCTAATGAGCCACACCTATTCGGGATAACCTTCCTTTTGTACATAGTTAATAGTAAGTAATTCTCTCATTTTGTATAGTTTTTTTAAGACTGTATCTAGTTACAATGTCCTACACTATGCATAAGATCATCCAGATGCCCCAATATGGTTATTGCATAGACCATCTGAATGCCCCAATATGGTTATTGCATAGTTTAAGTAGTTATTTTGTATAATGAAGTGTTCTCCAACTTGGAAAAATACAATAGAATAGTTGTTATTTTACTCAACTATGAAATTAATGTTATAGATATGTCAAATTAATGTGTTCAAATTAGGTTTTATTCAAAAACGTTATCATTTTTTCAAGTAGATATTAGGAAGTGCTCAATTGTTTAAGATAGTAAAACTTATATTTGTCAATTGAAATGGAGTTATTTATATTTCCCTTCATCTTTGAAGGGATCCAAGGACAAATGCCCTTACATTTTAAATTAATACCCACCCTTCAAATTTGATCACTTCTCACACATGTCATGCTATGCAAAGTCAACAGATAGCAAGTTATTACAATAGCGTCATCTCTCCATTCACTTCCTCAATTCTTTGTTGCGGGTGATTAATAATGGTTTGTTGGACTCACGATTTTCGTTAGACCAAAACCCGCAGGTGTTAATCTCCGCCACAATCGCCATATTTTAGGATCTTGGGAGGTGATTAGTCCATGTCACAAAACTCATAGGGAGCGTTGAACCCAATGTCCAACAATCTCCCCCCCAACGCGAGCCGAGTGAGTTTTGAACCCTTAACCTATTTCTCTGATACCATTTGTTGGACTCACGATTCTCATTACATTAAAACTCATAGGTGTTAATCCTCGCCACAATCGTCGGATTTTAGGATTTCAGGAGGCGATTAGACCATGTCACGGAACTCACGGAGAGCGTTGAAACCAATGTCCAACAATGCCAATAGTGTTAAGGGTTACATGTGGGTTTATTTGGTCTACAATTGAGCATGTAATGAATTATTGACCATTACTATAGATCATGGCTCCTTATCGAGAACAAGTGAAGGGCATGTGGGTTATTTGGTTGGGAATCAATACTCGACTTGGATTATGTGACTATGTTCCAAATTTTGTTTCCATTGCTTCATAGTAGGGCTTCTCCAAGCATGAGCAACAAGATTACTTTAGTTGGGTTGGAGTTGAACCTTATCTTGAAGCTCCAAGCCATGGCTCTAATTGTTGGAGGATAGAGTTTGATGGTTTGTTAGGTGTTATATCTTTCAGGGAATCAACAAAGAAGGTGGATTTAATAGTTCATTGTCACTGCTAGAGCGACAATTGTGTTCTTTATTTTTATATGTTTTGTCATGATATTTTTTTGTTAATCAATATAAGGTAATACACTGTCCAAGCATCTAAAGGTTTGAATAGAGAAGACATAGTATACAGGAAAATAATAGACATGTTTGCATTTTAGAGACTAAGCCACAACCACTTCTAATATTTTTGTATTACAAAGTTGTCCAATTTGACCACAACATTTTCGAATATAAATTATACATATATATACATACATATGTATGTATGAATGTATGTACACACACATACATATATATAGGTTGATACACATCAACTCAAAAATGGTCGTGGAGTAAGACCTAAAACTTATATTGATTGTCTAAGAGTTCATCTTTCTTAGGCGTAAGGAAATAGGTTAATGACCCAAGGCTTAGAGGCATCTAGTATGAATGAAACTCTACCTCCTTATGAACCACCAATGAGGTATTTAAGGTGGTATGGTTTTCTTTGATTAACAACAATAAGTAATTTGCATTTGCATATAACAACGAGTAATGATTATCCTCAATACTAATTTGATAACAAAATTATGATAGATTTTGTCATCTTTACCTGAATGTAACCATTCATGGTTACTTAACCCAAAGATTGTTAATTTTGGGTTTAGCCAATCATCTTAGAAAGGTTCATCAAAGAGTTTTCCGAGATAGCAAGTAATCTTGGAAGGTTGATTTCGTGTTAGCCTTTAACTTTACGAACGTACTAGATAATTCAAACAATGTGACGGTGATGCAAAATAGTTAAGTTAGAATTAAATGTTTGTAACAGTTGGGATTGTTGACCTGCTTTTCAATTGTTACGCACTTCATAGAGAACGTGTGGATAACAACCATCATTTATAAGTAGCCCTAAGATCTATTGTTATTTAATATCAAAGTTCATAATGAATGAGGTATATTCTTGTTATTATTTAGTAGGAAATTATGATTTATTTTATGTATGGTATATTTTTAATAAGTATGTAAAAACTTATAAGTTGAATAAATAAATAAATAAGATATTAATTTTTTTAAATATATTTTGATTAATTATTATTAATTTTAAGTTTAAAGAGAAATGTGGAATGAAAAAAGAATTAGAGAGTATAAGAAAGTTATTAACCTTAATTTAGAAGATCAAAAGTATCTTTTTGTTTTAACTAGTTTAAGGAAGAAAATTAGCATATTCAAGATAAGAACAAACTCACATATGGATGTAAAGGATGCTTGATCCATCTTGCTATGTGAGCAATGATTTCTTATTGGTGTTTTTGCAGTTGTAAACCGAAATGTCATTTTTTACAATGTGTTTTGTTTCTTTTAATAGAATGTGGTTTGTTTTTCCTGTTGAAAAAAAAAATGAACTCAAATGAACTTCATATTGAAACAGGGCATTCAACATGTCCTAAAACACAAAGGGTGGAAAGAATTTGTCATCTTTGTAAGACTACGAGCATTGAGGATGAAAGTCACACTCTTAGAGTGTCTTTTGTATGCCCACATTAGATTGCACTTTCATCATCTTTTCTACAATACATACCTCCCTAAGCTTTTAACATGTCAAAACTATGGTGACATAGGAACACTTCTTTCTAATTTTTTTCCGCATCAAAAGTAATTTTTATAGCAGGCCAGATAAATTTTTGCTTTACTCTTAAGATCATATACACCAAAGTTGATCTCAGTGGACGTTAACGACCACCACCACCACCATCATCATAAACCCTTTTAAATTATCTAAAATTATAAAATTATAATATTGTATATAATTTTTTAAATAAAAAGTACAATTTTCATAAAAAAATATTAATTGCTTTGAGGGTAGCAAGGTGCTGCTTACATCCTAGTATGGGGGAGATGTCACATAACCTAACGTCAAGTAATGTTATGTTACATTACAAAAAAAAAATCATGTCTACTCATAAAATAAAAAGTAATTAAAAAAAATTCATGTCACCTTGTAAAATAAAAAATAAAACCAAATAAAATGTAATTAAAAAATCCATAAAGGTTATAAAATAAAAAAAGTTAAAACCAACATAGATATATTTTAAACTCATTTACTAGTCAATTTTTATGAACATGTAAAAGAGTTAGATAATTTCTTAGGAACATGCAAAAAAAAATAGATAAAAAAATTTACAACTCAAAAAAATAGATAATTTCATAAAATAAAATGTAATTAAAAAATCCATAAAGGTTATAAAATAAAAAGAATTAAAACCAACATAGATATATTTTAAACTCATTTACTAGTAAATTTTTATGAACATGTAAAAAAGTTAGATAATTTCTTAGGAATATGCAAAAAAAAAAAGTAGATAAATAAATTTACAACTCAAAAAAATAGATACTTTTTACTATTTGGCAAATCTAAGTATAAGGTGAATTTATGTTAGTTTAATATAAACAAATTTTTTATATAACTACATAAATACTAAAATAAAATTAATATATAATTTTTTAAAACATTTTTATTAAATAATACTAAATAAAATAGAAAAAAAATATCTAAGACATAATTTAAATATTTTAATAAAAAAATGGTTAGATTTTAGTTGCCCCTATATCCAATAAAAACACGTTAAATAGATGAGGAGTTAGGTATATGGTTTAGAATTGTTGCATTGGAGGGTGATTGAGTGAAATTTGTACGTAGGCTAAGACCAAAGCAACAAAGTAAACAATCAATAATCTTGACCATGTGCTTTTAATTCCAAAGATAAAAGTCGCCCTTACATTAACTAAAACAAAGTCAACAGTCACCCTAACACCAATTCAATAAAGTCAACAATCACCCTTTCTTATTCTTGGTATGGTTTATAGTCTAGTTTTGGCTTTCCATTAAGCATATGACCATGTGTACAATGTTTAAAAGTTAGTCACTAATTCAATGTACTTACGAATTTAAATTTGGTTAATTTTTTTGAGAAGAAAAATAAATTTTTCCTACTAGAAAAAGTTTTTACATATCATATTCTTGTTATCAATTTTAAAGTATAATATATTTTTTTTTAAATTTATTATCCCTATCCTTTATAAAACTAAACGACTTTTTACAACGAGTTTAGTTCTTTCAAAAAAACCAAAACATTACATAAAAACTTTACTTCAAAACTTCATAATAAAATCAAGCCATATCTACTAAATCAATTCCTTCTTCACTAATTAAATGCCCTTCCAAAAATTCTTGATACTGTAGAGAACTTGCCTTTAGTCTAATAGCCTTTTTTGAAAGACTGTATGCCACCATATTATAAGATCTGGATATATGTCTAAAAGAGATCTAATAAAATAAACTCTTTAATAGCTTAACTCTTTGACGCCATTGTTTAAGCAACAGAACCTAGAGATTAAAGTTTCCATTGATCCATTCTATTATCACTTTAGAATCTCGAAAGATATATATATATATGAAATTCCAATAAGAACTGCAAACTGTAGTAAACCCTAAAAGCTCAATAATTCAGTTTTTTTGTTGGTAGGCAATCCCTCCACCCAATCTTAAAGAAAAATAGTGATCTGGTTTAAGCTTAGAACCATTCCACAACCACATAAATTGTTTGATGAAGCACCATAAAAAAAGCAATCAGCAGAGTGTGATATTTTAACTGGATCATAAATTCTCTTAATCTTCTTAGAATGTTTCAATTCCATGTATTCTTTGAACAAACAGAACCTTTTAACCCACAAATCATAACATTAGAAGATAAACTTTGAAAACTGCCTTATTCCTCATAATCTAGATAGACCAAACAATAAAAATTGGAAGAAGTTTGTAGGAATATGTTTCTTCATATCATTCTATAAAATTTCCGTCTAGATCATCATTCCCCCACTAAAAATTGAAGCCTAACAAATCCTTAACAAAGGACCAAACCTTTCTGCAAAAGGGCATTCTACAAAAATATGTAAAATTGTTTCACTATCATGTTTACACAAAAAGAAATAACTTAGACCGTGTCATCCTCTCCTCATCATATTTTTCCAAGTTAAGAGCTTAGTCTTGAGAGATAACCACCAAAAACATTTCAATTTGTGTGGAACACTCCAATTCCACAACTTTTTAAACCACCACCTATTATCCTCCTTATACCAGTTTTTTGCAATAAAGTCATAAGCTAACTTAGTAGTGATAATCCTTGAATTTTTGTTCTCTGGCCAAGCTAATTTGTCCTCTTCATAATTCAGCTTAACACCTGCTTCCTTCAAAACATTTATATAATTATCCCTTTCCAGTTCCCATCCACTTGTTATTCCACATTCCTAGCATTGAACTAATATCATCCCTTCACAATAGACCATTTAGGTCTCTTGATCTAATCAAGTGTTTTTAAACCAATCATCTCTAAGTGATCTAGAATTTCCTGAGGCAAAACAAAAACATCATTATCACCAACAAAAGTATCAACCCCAATGTGAGCATCTCTTTGTTACCAATATCCCAGCTAATCCCTTGTTTTAGCCAATGACAAACCATAAGAAAGTTATTCCATATAATTGAAACTCCATTTTGATCTATCTCTAACAATCCAAACCATCTATTGACAAACAACTTCTTCAAGTATTTAGTTTCTCATCACCATGATCCTCAATCCTTTATCAAATAGACATATCCACATACTTTTTAAACATAATACAATATTAAACCATGGAAACTCTTTTATGCCCCAACAACCTAGGGATTTAGGTAAAGCAAGTTGTTCCCAAGAAGCCAAATGAAACTTTCTTTCATTCCCAGACCCTACCCACAAGAAATGAAAATATTTTTCTCTTATAATGTTTAAAATGGACTTTGGTAGCATATATAGTGAACACCAAAAAACTGGAATACTTAGCAGAACTTCCTTGACTAAAGTGAGCCTTCCACCCAGAGAGAGGAACCTATAAGACCAATTTGAAAATCTTCTCTCAATCTTCTTAATCAACCATAACCATTCCATCACACGATAATTATTAGGTTTTAAAATAAAACTCAAATATCTAAATCCATCTTCCATATGACCAATCTTAAAATAAAAAATCCTCTTAAGTTCAGCCAAAGTCTCTGTTTGAACCTTATGAGAATAGACGCATGATTTTTCTGCATTGATTTCCATCAATTTTGCATTACAAAAAATTCCCAATATGGCATGAAATAACTTCCATTCTTCAATATTTGCCAACCCAAAAAAATCACATCATCTACAAAAAGCAAATGTGTAATTTTAATTTCAAAGAGAGCTTTATACCTTTAAAATGAGCTTCTTACATGCTTTCACAAGTAAATTTGAACCCAAAATCCGACAGCATATTTGTATGAATTTCGACAAGACTTCGTCTGACAACCAACAAGGTGGACTATTTTTAAACATCATTTGTATTGAGTCAGATATCCAACAACCCGAATAATATTATGACAATTAGTCGCATGTACGATAGGTAAATTTAACAGCAATAAGTTGAATCTCCGACGTTCGTTTCGTCGATTAACCGACATTTGTCTCGTCGATTAACTGACATAAGTTGCATCAATTAACCATAGGTTCTTTGTCAGAAATGAGATGAAATACTGGTCGATCAACCTACAATATAATCCCACCATGTGGTCGGATAGACGACATCAATTTCCACCGGTATAGTCAAATAACAGACGACTAGTAGTTGTAAATGCGACGAACATGTCGACAAAAAACTAGAAAAGATCTTACGCCTTTGTTGTCGGTTATATGGAAACCTAGTCAAAGATATTAATTTGTCCATCAGAATGCGATCATTGTATGTAATTTTAAGAAAAAAAATTATGCTCATCCTGAAATGCAGACCCATGTGTGATAAGATCTCATGAAAACCAATACTTTGTATCAAACATGCATGAGTGAATATTTCAATATGGGCATGGAATTAACCATTAGAAATTGTTGGAAATCAATACCTATGTCTCCATTATAACACACATGTTCTTCAGTCTCATTTCAATGCATCCTTAAACATCAACACTGACATTAACTAGTTGATAATAGAAGCTAGGAACTACATTAAAGAAATAGAGATCATTGACCCACTCTACAGTTCTTTTAAGAAAAACATCAAGATGACATTATGAGAGAGATAATAGCAATATAAAATTACTAGAGATATTGTGCTCTACAATTACCATAAGTTAACATAATTGGTCATGTTTTGAAACAAAACAAAATATAACTTTTGGACCTTCCAAAAAAATAATGTGTACAAAACTTTGTAAATGTGGAAGAAATAGGATGATTTTTGTAGATAAATGAACATAATTTAGCTATGTCAAGCCACTCCATATGCAATATCTTCAAATTTAAAAAATGTTAAAGTTTTGGTTAAGTAATTAGGGTTTGATATGAAGAAAATCAAATTTTTAATACTTTCATGCATGAGACAAAATTGAAGCAAAGCTAGATTCAAAATCGTACTGTTGTAATAAATTTAAAACATAATTTTCATCTCTTTCAACTTTAACACTCCAATGGTCATTGTGTTAAACTTGGGAATTGAGATGATTTACCAATTTCCATGTACAAAACATAAATAGTAACAATATTATAATGAAATTAAACCAATAGAAATGTACATGAAATAAAGCAATAATACGAGTACTAGGAAAACAGTTAACAAAGAACATTAATAATGATGGTGTAGGACTATTTTGAATCACCCTTATACTCATATACTTTTAGGTTTAGATCTTATCACTGAAAGGACAAGTCACCAGTGCAACAAATGACATACCTTGAGAGAGAAAGGGTTAGGAATAAGGTTAGGCACACAAAGTAGCAGTCAATATGACTTAGCGCGTTGTTCCCTAAATCTTGTATGTATTTTGGATCTCCATCATTTTTTTTTCCAAACGAAATAATTAAATTTTATATTTCAAAGTTTGAAATAAAAGAAGACATTCATATAGTCCTAGGTTGACTCACAAGCAAGCAGTATATAGTTGATCCTTAACATAGTGCAAAAATAAACAGTCCTATGTATTTAAAAACTGAAAGGAAGCACCCTTCAAAGGACAAGACACTTGATTTTGGTTGTTCTAACAACAACATATAATAATTCATATGAAGTAGCTCTTACAAAAGGTCTAAGACAATAATTCCTCTTTGAAAGATGTTGGTCGACTAAAACTCTGCCATACCTATGCTAAAACTCTATCATATTCCTTGCCAAAACTCTAACATATCCTTTGCCAAAACTTTGTTAAGTTCTTCACTTTCTTTTGAAATCATGTCATTCTCTTTGTTGAAACTCCGTCAATTTATTTGTTGAAACTATGCCAGTCGCTCTGTTTTGGACAAAGCATGAACATAATCTGGAATGAAATACATAGCATAATATGGAATGAAATAACATGAACATAATCTGGAATGACAATAACATGAACATAATATGGAATGAAATACATAACATGAACATAATATGGCATGAAATACATAACATGAACATAATCTAGACTGAAATTGGAAACAACATACCTCCCCTCATCACAGCCCAACCATTGTTATGTTTGTGAAGTACCTATAGTGCCAAATCATTCAAGCTCCATAAATTGATAGAAAATTAATAGAATCCATATTTTTACCATTATTCATAGTCTAAGATGTATTTTTATGAGAATTCCAACATACTTTTACAATGATTGCCATCACCTTATTAGCCTTGTTTTTGGACTAGCCCCTCATCATCCTAGATTCACACATGGATTTACTTGATGAGAAAAAACTAAAAACTTGATACAAAAAACTAACACTCATGAATAATATCCTCTTGGTTTCGAGAATAATTTATTGGACACGTCTAATATTGGAGCAAACTTCCCTCCATTCGGAGCAACAACAAATTCAAAATTGACTTTGATGTTGATCTGTTTGATCGAGGGGGGTTTTCTCCAAGATCAAACAACTCCAATAAATGATTATGTATTGAACAGGACCAACTAATTGAAGGAAATATATCTTATGGCCCCTGCCCCCCCTCACGTCACTCTCAATTCCCCATACACAATGCATGTACTAGAACAAAAATATTAAATTTATATGCAAAAATGTAGATTTAATTTATTATCAAAAATAAGTTAGATAGTGTTTATTAAGTCACTTGTTTCTAGTTTTTTTTTCTTTCTAGAAAATCAACAAGAAACTCGTCTACTACAACTTGTCGTTCAATTCTTGTCACATCTATAACTTGTCATATTGTCTGCCTAGTAGAGTACTAGCGACATGGATGTTGTTGCAAGGGGTCCGGATTTGCTGCAATAATGTTAAAATGTTAAATTGATATCTTATGAATTTATAATGACTAGTTTTTATTAAAAAAAAATTACTTGTGTTTTTTTTACATGTTGTGGCCACATCATGCACTTTGTGTCCCTGTATAGGCTCATCTGGTATAGTATGAGCCTCTACATTCTCTGCAGTTGAAAAATGATAAAGTGCAATTGATATTCACCAATTGAAGTAAAAAAATTTAAATTGTAGCATATGAATACATTCATTACCTGGATTCGAAGCATGAACTTCGATAGGGTGTCCTCCATCCTCGGCATTAGGTGGATCGTTGATTTCCTGCTCAAAATTGATTCAATATTTTATTGCAAATAATTATAATGAATAGTCTACGCAATTAATCATTCTTAAATAAACTTCATTGATTTATATACCTGCACACAAGATGGATCACCGAAATACTTTGTTTGCCCAGACAAGCTTTTCGGCATTCAACAGCAGCTCCAAAGTTGTGTTGGAAGCCAAGCTTCAAGTCTTCCTCTTTGGGCACTTCATTGAATCAATCGACCTGCATATTTGCATAATGCCATGAAATTACCTTTTAAATTTCAATAAAACAAAAATCAAGTTGCAAGTTTTTCCTGGATGTAATATTGGTTTTTTTATACTTACAATTCGTGCCTCCAAATTGGAATAACCACCAGGCCCAAGCTTTTGTTGTCCATTTTTTTCTTTTCAAGCCTTGGTGGACTTTGATGTGTCTGGCAACCTATGAAAAGGTCGAAATAGTCACATGTTTCAAGTTTGATCTAAAAAATATTAATAATAAGGTTTGTAATTACATTGTTGAAAGTATTACATACCTGCCAGTTCCTGGCGATAGATTTTCTTCTTTTCTCAAAGCACTCTCTTTTCCATCTTCTACTAGGGATTTCCACCCTCTTACTGGAATAATTGGAGGGTGCTCACACCTAGGGTTTCTCTCTAGATGAACTCTAAATTGGTCCCTCACAATATTCATATCTTGGTCAGCCTTCTTTAGAACCTCCGCTCTATTGAATGTCTCGTTGTCGAACATGCCAACCATGCGATTAGTGAGCTCATATTTTAATTTTTTTGTTTGTTTATCCCACCTTGTGTGGATGGTGTGCCCAAAGATATCCAATGAGAGATCATTTCGATGTTTATAAAAAACAAAATTTACTACAAGATGACCATGTCAACATTAGTTGGAAAACATTTTTTTTGATAATATTACAATCAATTTACAAACAATATGGTAAAAAATGTATAAATACCTAGGATCTTCTCTATCTTATGGGAACAAGATTGTTGTCCACCAAAAATGTTGTCTTCAGTGTACCTGTGATAGTGACGCAGGAATATCCAGGAAATGATGCTTGATCATTATCATTGCTAATCTTTGCATCGACCCCTTATTCTGTACCATCTGGCATGTGCTAAAAATTAGTGGTTGCACTCACATATAGAATCAGGGGTGTAATGGATTGTGTCACCAACTGTTCAGTCAACAACAATGACACATTTGATGTAGGTGAAGTTGTATGCTCATGTGACGACTCTCCACGAGCATCACTAATACCAATATCGTCCTCATCACTAGCCTGTGGGCACAAAAAATCTATAGAAACAAGCAAATTGTTAGTTCATGGTCATATACAAGTAAAAATTATAAAATCATAAATGAATTTATCTTATAATTCAATACACTACAACTTAATTTCAAGGCTTTATATCTCTTCACCAAAACATCAACCTTTGCTTTAATCTTGTTTGTCTGCGGATGAATGATATCCTCATTAATTTTTTTAAGGTCTTATCTATAATTTTAATTGGGTCTAGAGAAGATCCAATTTCATCATCATGCATGATCTCCTCCACATCAATATCAATTGATTTATCTTATGCTAGACAAATGTTGAATCAGTAGCCTGTAACAAAAATATATAAAACATTATTAGTAAAATGAAAGTAATATACTAAGGAAAAAAACATAATAAAATAACATATTTCTCATGTTTGCTTTCAAAAATTACAATTACGTATACCTACTACCTCGAGGATGGTGTTGTCCGATCCACAGTTGTGGCCTTACCCCTATCATCACCCTGCAACAAAATGTAGAAAACATTATCATAATGAAAGCAATATACGCAAGCAAAATACTTAACATAGAAAACATATTGGTCATATTTTATTTGTGACTCGACGAGCATGTACTCATTTGATCAACAGCTGGGGACTTTCCTCGATCACTTCCTTGCAATAATTAAATGTATAAAACATTATCTTAAAGAAATTAGTGTACTCACGAAAAAAAACCAGATCACTTTCCTGTGATGAAAAACACATAATTCAATATTGAAATGATCTCAATATACTCAAGAATAGTAAGTAAAAATAAAACATATTACACATATTCTAGTCGTAAAATTACAACAAGGATTACCAGATGGCTCAAGGATGTTCTACTCCTATGATGAACTGTCGGGGAGATGCCCTGATCACTTGTCTGTGATGAAAATTAATGCATAATTGATTATGTAAATGAACCAAAATACTGATGAAAAGAAATGTTAAAAATACATATTACGCATAGTATAGTAGTAAAATAACAATGGAGTATACATGTTGCATCGATGCGGGTACTGTCTGATCTACTAGTGGTAGGGAGCTACCGCGATTAGCACCCAGCAACAAAGACATATATAACATTATCTAAACCGATCAATTATACTCATGAAAAAAACATAACAAAGAAGCATGTTTTTTATATTATATTTGTACAGTTGCAATGATGTATACCTGTTGCCTCGAGGATGGTGTACTCCTTTGATCAGCTGCTGGGGAGATGCCTGAATCTCTACCTTGCATCTTAAATATAGATAATTTTAACTAAAATAGAACAACAAACTAGCAAAAAATACATAAGATATTAGATTCAGTAATTAAAGGTGGGGTAAATTGTTAGAGGTACATCTCCAATAGTGACCATGTTTGTATCTATTCGATTCAAGTTGTAATTAATAAGCAACTATTCCCTTGAAGCTATTGATTTAATGGCACACAAAAAAACATGATTTCTTTTGTGCCCCTCAAATATGCAATATTTCATGTAGCTCTTGGCCTTCATCAATGTACACCATCGCTCCTTTATTTTGATTCATGTATTTTAGCTGCAAATAATTTGTAGACAATCTGTATCTATGCATACTTCTTGTATATTGGACTAGCCGCATCAAATCGATGTAGTTGTGAAGGGTCCAACATAATCCATCAATTCAATAAATATGTATTAACTGACCATTATGCCATCCATGCAAAACAACCCTAAACCATGTAATGACAATGGTGCAATGCTAGATAGATCTTGTTTGGATCTGCCTTAAACTCAGACATTTTGAGCTAGCTCTTGTCACTGTAAGGACAAGCTATCATAAAACATACCGAGAGAGAGAGAGAGAGAGAGAGTTAGAGTGTCGATGGTTTAGGTTCACATTTCACGGTTGGAGCTCATGGGTTGGAGATCATGGTTCACAATTCACAAAACAAGTCTAGAATCCCTAGAAGAGGCACCATATGACCTTTCGTACCGTACTTTAAGTGTACTCAACTTTATAGTAGAAATAACCCTATGTTGTGTCTAGCAAATATTGGATCTATACTTCTTTAATTCCAAGATACTCCAAGAGTGAAGTTATGAACATAATATATAAACTTGGAAAGTCTTCTAGAATGGTCACTTAGGAAACCCTAGCTTTTAGGGTGGTTACCATAATAAAACATAAAATAAAGTTGAGCACACTTAGGTAGGGTGTTGTAGGCCATGTGGTCACATAACAATAAAATGATAAAAGTAATAAGGTTAAGTCATCATATCAAAGGTGGTCAAAGTAACACACACAATAAGGGTTCTAGGACCAAGTAGAAGATGATGGACCATAAGTCAACCAAAGGGCCCAAAACAATATGGTAATGAAACCCCCATACACACAAGATAAAGGTGTACCGTAAAGGTGGAGAAACAACCCCTTTTACCCATACGACCAACAAGACCAATGAATTTAATATTTTCTCTCTCTCAAGGTATATTGTCACATATATTTTTATCATCACTGTATAAGTAGAAGTAAATAACAAAGCTAGATCCAAAAAAATACTACTATAATAAATTCAAACATATTTTTCGTATCTTTCAACTTTAACACTCCACTGGTCATTGAGTTAAAGTTGGTCCTTGAGATGAGTTATCAATCCCAATGTACAAAACATAAATTGTAACAAAATTACAATGAAACAACCAAGTCAAGCAAACTACTCACAAAAAAGCAACTCAACAATAAAGATCCAAAAATCAAAGGCAAAATAAAGAGAATGAGCACAAAAAGAGAGTAGTAATGCACCAATACTACCAAAGGGGGCCGCCACTATCTAATCAAGAACAACCCCAATCAAAACCAAAAACCCATACACATACGATAAACTAAAATACCAAGGGCCCATCAACATCCCATCATTTACATACCATATCCCAACAAAATCCACCATTCCACAGTAAAATTGAATGCAAAAAAGGTGCAAACATTATATAGTCCAAATCCATCAACCTTGAACCCCAAAGAACTATGAGTGTTGTGTTATTGCAGACTGTGTTGTGAAGGTCAAAGATTCCAAAGCATCCCACTTCTAGTTATAACCTAACCTAACAATTTATACCCACATATATTAATCTTTTGTTTGTCAATGTGCAGGTCCTAGAGGGTGACATAGAGGGGAATGTACAACATGCTGCAAAAATGGAGGGTTGCCACTATAAGGGCAGCCCTTAAGGGTGAAAGGGGAGGCTTCTAGTGTAAGGGAAACCTCAATACTAGACAAAGTGGCAACACACATGCACACGATCACACACACTCATGCACACACCCCATCTTTTCACCTTTCACAAATAAAAACCCAAGTTCATCCATTTACATCGTTTCAAAACTGTTTGGCCATTAGGAAAAAAAATTATTACAACCATTTATAAATTGGATGATGAATATTTTCCAAAAAACCAGGGATTTCACCGTAGATTCAAACAACTAGGGATTTGACCATAAATTCAAACAAATTAGGGCTTTCACCATAAATTCAAACAAACTAGGGCTTTCAAACAAATTAGGGATCCCAATGCTTACTTGTTTATCCATGAGAAACTTGAACCGTGAAGACTAACCTCCAACTCTTGAGCTCAAACCATGAAATGTGAATGGTGAGCTCCAACGAGTGAGCTGCAACCGTGAAATGTGAACTGTGAAATCCAACAAGTGAGTTGCAACTATGAAATGTGAACCACGAAACCAACCAATGAGCTGCAACTACAACCATGAAATATGAACTGTGAGCTCCAACCAATTACCTACAAACATGAAATGTGAATAGTGAAATGGGAAACGTCGAATGTGGACAGTGAAATGGTAAACATCGATATTCAAACTATAATGGTAAATGCATTATATAATGCTTAATATATATATATATATATATATATAATCCTAATGCTAATATACTAACACAATATGATACAAAACTTGATATATTAAATAAATTTTTTATTAGATTTTTTAAATAATTATAAATGTAAACACATAAGTAAAAATAATGATGACTATGATGATGATATTATGATGACGATGTTGATGATGATTATGCGGATGATGATGATGACGATGATGATGGTGGTAATGATGATGATGATGGTAATGGTGACGATGATGATGAGGATAAAGACAATGAGGTGATGATGACAATGACTATGAGGTGATGATGAAAATGACTATGAGGACTATGAGGACAAGGATGATAATGACGATGACGATGACGATGATGATGATGATGATGATCATGATGACAATGAGGATGGTGACGATGAGGATATTGATGACAATTATGAAGATGACAATGATAGGGAGGATGATGATGATAACAAAGATGATGATGAAGATAATGACAATGATGTTGACAATGATGATGATGATGATAATGACAATGAGGATGAGGATGAGGACGATGATTATGACGACAATGACGATGATGATGATGATGACAACGATGGGGATTGTTAGCACCATTTCTGGTTAGCAGTTGGAGAGGGGGGAGGCCTGTGAAGGTATAAGGTAAGATCTAAAATTTTTATCATATGACCTGAAGGTATGTATAAGGGGTATTAAATTATTGGAAGGGGCTTATTTCTAAAGGTAAAAATCATGCAGGTGAAGGAAATCTTAAATTTAACCTTAAAAATGAAGTTCATGTGGAAAAACCGTTCGAGTGTTATATCATGGTAGGATGTGACGATGTAGATTTGCAGAAAATAAGATCAACGACTATGGGTGAATCCGTTGGGAAAAGATGCAAGGAAGAAATAAAATCAGTCGTCAGTGAGGTGGGTTGAAAGGTAGCATAAATTACTCACTCGTCTCACATTGGGAGGGGAGATTGTTGGAAATTGGGTTCAATGCTCCCCGTGAGTTTGTGACATGGACTAATCACCTCCCGAGATCCTAAAATCTGCCGATTGTGGCGGAGATTAACACCTACGGGTTTTGTTCTAATGACAATCGTGAGTCCAACAAACCATTCTTAATCACCTGCAGCAAAGAATTGAGGAAGTGAATGGAGAGATGACACTATTGTAATAACTTTCTATCCATTGACTTTGCATAGCACGACATGTGTGAGAAGTGATCAAATTTGAAGGGTTGGTCTTAATTTAAAATGGAAGGGAATATGTCCTAGGATTCCTTCGAAGATGAAGGGAAATATAAATAACTTCATTTCAATTGACAAGTATAAGTTTTACTATCTTAAACAATTGAGCACTTCCTAATATCTACTTGAAAAAGTGATAACTTTTTTTTGAATAAAACCTAATTTTAACACATTAATTTGACATATCTATAACATTAATTTCATAGTTGAGTAAAATAACAACTATTCTATTGTATTTTTCCAAGTTGGAGCACACTTCATTGTACAAAATAACTACTTAAACTATGCAATAACCATATTGGGGCATTTGGATGGTCTATGCAATAACCATATTGGGGCATTTGGATGATCTTATGCATAGTGTAACTAGATATAGTCTTAAAAAACTATAAAAAATGAGAGAATTACTTACTATTAACTATGTACAAAAGGAATACACTAAGAAAAATGAGGGTATAATAAACCTACAACCAAGAAATACATATAAAACCAACAAAACACTTAATTCAAACTGGAGAGAAGGTATCCATTCGATCCTAAGAGATGTAAGAATGATGGGAGTTAGGCGCATAAGGAAAAATAATACATAGATCATACAACACACACACACAACCACACACACATAATGATACATACTAAGCAGGTTAGTAGTGTTGGCATCATTGGGGTGGATGCATCAAATTTTGTTGTTCAACACTTGTTGTGACAAGAATGGAATCAATCTTAAGTCAATTGTATCCTTGCAAATCCCTGCATATCTCTCTTGACAATCTGCTTTTTAAATTGGACCAAAACACTAAAAGAAGTTTGTTAATGTCTAGATTTGAGAAAATTCTAGGTGTTAGTAATTAAGAGCTTGAGGCTCTAAAATAATTAATGTATCTAACTCTATGTTGAAACGGTTTTCCATGTTGATGCAGGACACTACCTTCCTTATTGTCTTACCAAAATTTTCTAGGTGTTAGTAATTAAGAGCTTGAGGCTCTAAAATAATTAATGTATCTAACTCTATGTTGAAACGGTTTTCCATGTTGATGCAGGCCACTACCTTCCTTATTGTCTTACCAAAAGGCACGAGAATGAGGAAGAAGGCATAAAATTATGGACTTCACCTTCAAAGACTGCCTTGCGATCACATTGGTAAGGAGTGAAACAAAGATCACAACATTCCAACGTGTCAAATATCAGCTGATAGTTTCAATTAAAAACTTATATCGTAAATTTAAAATAAGACTTACTTATAGTTCTCTCTTACTCTTTGTGTCTTAACTCATTTGATATTTTATGGTTGTCTCTACACCTTGACCCAATTGATATTATAAGATGAGGACGTGCAAGCATAATAATCCTTAGTTATGACTATGAGATGGGGATTTAAGTGGAAGAGGATGTAAATATATTTTTTATATGTATATTGGTGGTGAGCACCAAGGGAAAATGTGGTGAGAAACCACAAATGTTTGGAACGATGGTGGGATATTACATCATGTTCATCCCACCCATCAAATTCAAGACCATTCTTCAGCCAAAAATTGTTTGCTTTGTTCCAAATGTTTTTTTTCCAACTCATTGTTTCTCCATATAGTGTGTCCAGTTCCACCTCTCTAGATCAATGCATAATTTGACCTCTGCACGGTTTATGATCCTAGTTGCAAGCCATTAAGTGTTGTTTATAGCTATCATAATTCTATGACTTTCATGCAAGAAACAGAGTCTTGAAGAGGATAGATCATCAAACTGGCCATTTGAATTTAATTTTGATGAAAAACAAATGGAAATTGGCAGTCAGGTTTACATAGGTAGTAGGCACAAATTTTTGGGCTCATTTTGGGACTAGTAGTGGTTCTCTTTTGTTGCATCTATAGTCGCTGACACATTGTCACACCTTATATTGCATCCCCAAGTGACTCGGGACTTAGAGTCACATGGCAGTGGCCAGTTCCTCATAGTTGCTAGTCATCACTCGTCATCTTGCAAGGTTGAGTAGTGTGTGCGACATGAGTGAGTAAATGATTATAATTTATGATATTTCCAATATTTTGAATGATGAGTTGAACTTTGTTTCATAGGAATTTCAACATACTGAGAAATTTATATAGATAGATAATTTCAAATGTTTCCCTTATTTTGAAATGTTGATATAAATTATGTCCTTAATTGGAAGGGTAAAATTCATATTTTCATTTTTTTTAAGGGCAATTTTAACTTTACACTTCTAGGACATGCTAGAACCCTTTGGAAGGCTTGGGAAGGGTTCAAATTTGAACCTTGTGTGTGAGTGACAAAGGATTTTCATTAATGTCCATGAGTAATGGGAGAGATAAGGTGATACCACCCCCCCCCCCTTCAAATCATAAATTCAGATACTCCCTCCTTTTAAATCACAAATTCCTTGCAACCTAGCTCTCTTATTATTCCGATACTCCCCCCTTTTAAATCACAAACTCCTTCTGGCAACCTAGCTCTCTTATTTTATTTTCCATCGTAGGACATGATAAAATTCAATCTTCTCAATGTCTCGAGCCTCTAATAAAATCCTTTGATCAAATTTTACAAGTTTAAATTTGTTTTGTGGGCTTTGGGATGTAGGATCTTATGATTATAGTTGGTCCCCCAATATCATTGATCTTCAAACTCCTTTGTCTTTTAAGATGGACAAACTATTATATAGAGGTGATAAGTTCATCTTGTTATTGGTTGAGATCCCAACCCCCCATGCAAATATAATTTCTTTTGTTATTTCAAGGTCAAAGATGACCTCCCACACCCACAACACTTGACCACCCTTATCTTCCACCAATTCCGTGTCCCAAGTATAATGTTTTATTAATCTCAAACTTGCATTTTTTATATTGGCTTACAACTAGTGTTTTCAAAAAGTTTGCATAATTCTTACCAAATGTAGTGGAATGTCCACAATAGTTGTGACATATAACAGCAAGTCTTCTTCCCATTTTTTTCTCAAGACTAAAATTTCATCTAAGCAAAGTTGGTCCATCTCAAATCCAAATCTATTTATCGAGTACCGAGAGGGATCAAATTTCTTGAGGTTTAATTTTTTATAATCAATATGAGATAATTGATATATGACATGGAATAAAATGATTAAAAAAATTGCATCTCGAGAAATTTGATCCCTTTTGATGTTTGATAGATTCAAATTTACGATAAATTTATGTTTATTTAATTTTTTAGAGGTTATCTCATATGTACACTACATTATATGGCAACGCCTATATCATATTGGATTATAAAGCACCTCACTAACATGAATAATTTTAGGGGCGAATTTTTGCCTAGTGGGCTATTTTTCCATGTTTTTGTCACAAAAAAGATTCGCCATTTTGCATTTTTTGAAGCCTCGTTTTGCCCAATTTTGATGGGTAGAAATTTTTCACCCTAAAAATCACCAAATTATTATATAAACGAATATTAAATCCTTGAAAATTAAAATATTTTTTGAAAAATATCACCAATCATTTTATAGTTGTCATTTTAGGAATTGGTAATATTAACCAACATTTATACACTTTTAAATAACTATGGTTCCTTAAAATCATCCATGCCCATTAATCTCAATACAATTACAATATAACAAAAAATTATAATACAACCTTTACATCTTAGCTATCACATCATAAAAATACAACCAACCATTCAAACTATATCATTATCTTCATCTTGAATGTTGTCTTCGATATTGTGTTTTATGAGCAAAAATCAAATTGGGTAAGAGCCACACTTCAAATCCAACCAGGAGAAGTAAATTCCTTGGAAGTAATGAAATAAATAATTTATTAAAGGACATGGGTTCTTGCTATTGATTATGATATGATCTCGGAAATCCACGTAAGAGAGACTGAAGTCACGATCGAGCACTGCATGTCACGAGGGTCCCACGTGGACTCCACGTCAAACTGCACTGCATATGAAGCGTATGAGGAAGAGAAATGGATAAAAGTCAATCTTTGGATTTCCTTTTTGGAATTTGGACTTAGCTTGCGTAACCCTTTGTCTTATTAGTTTGGCGAAACGAGGAAGGATACACCGGGACTCGATCCAACGTAGGTGACCAAGGTATCACTAGTTTCTATGTGTTTGAAATGATCCCAATAATAAAGAAACAAGTAAGGATCCTGTCATATAACTATATATATTTCTCACTTGCGTAATTATAAAAGTACCAAGTTTTAGGTGTCATGGATGTTTTCTTTAATATACATGACCGTTATAATTTGAAATTGCTTTTTTTTTTTAAACTTAATTTATATACATATTTTTTAATTAAATATTATTATAATACATTGCCTTTAGTCACATTTTGTAATTATTTTGATGAAATTATGTTAAATGAAATAAAAAATAGTATTAATCTAAACAACTAATGTAGAAATATATTATTATTTAATGGATGTCAAAATTTATTATACAGATAGAATGTTAAAATGTTAGTAGTTATCTTTGAAAAAAAATGTGAGAGATAGGCTTATTCCTTAAAAAGAAAATTACAAAGTGTTGAAATTATATTTTGTAATAATGTCAAAAACCTTAAAAGAAAAAATAAGCACAAGGTGAAAGAGCTCCAATTCTAACCTGAAGTTTAAAGATGAAATTCTAACATGAAGTTTAAGGATGAATCTGATGTTAACTTTAAAATTTTATAAGGAGTTTAAAGATTCGAGGATTTCTACTAAACGACAAGTTTGTTTTCTATAAACCGGTTAAATCCTATATCTGAAATATGAACCAAGGAGTGTTTTAATCAGTTTTTTGAAGGCAAAAATGGATTCAACACGCTCGAAAACCCCTGAGATACCTAAAATCTGTAAGTTTGACAAATGTAACAATGATTTTCCAAATTTTTTGTGAATTTTTCTAAAAATCTTGCTAAAAAAATCATCAATTTCCGATGGAAATCATCGAAGTTTTAGACTACGACAAAATTTAAGAACGTAAAAACAATGTATATGTATCTTAATGATATTAAATTGGAATAAAGTGTTGGTTATATATAGCTGAATAATATCAAACTAAAAACAATAATTTATTAAATTAATTTGATCTTGCAAATTACATAATTAGAGACAAAATTTTCTAAAATTAATTTTACATTATTACTAAGTATTAGAAATATTTATAGTAATTTTATTAAATATTGTTATTAACAACTACTTTATTGTTAATTCATTCATTAATCAATATCATGGTAAATATTTTATTTATAATTGTGTCATATTCCCATTAAAAAAAGATAAAGTTGGATGCAAGTCCAAAGCAATTTCCAAAAAAACAAAAAACTTCTCAAACTTAACAAGTAATTATTGTCATTGGCATCAGTGGATTAGTGGATTTTCTTAGCAATTTCAAATTTCTTCTTAGACGACATCTAAATAATTATAACCATTATTTGCATCAAATTTTAGATAATTTATTCTTAGGCTTGACATCTAAGCCATCACTTTCATTTTCAACCATTGTTTTTAATGCATTTTCTTGAAAATGTCTTCCCTTAGATAATTAAGGTTGTCTTTATCTTTATGAACTTTTATTTATTTTTGACATTTTTTTACATATATTTTCATATTGTTACAAAAACTAGTTAGATATCTAAATGTCTAAACCATAGATAGGTAAGTCACAATAATGCAATATTATATTATGGAAATACTTCGGATAAGTTAGAATGAGATTCACCTCTCTTATATATATTCGAGAAGTGATATTTGTCCAAAACCCTAAAATATAATGATGACCAAAACCCTTAAAATCACTAAGGTGACAATATGGTAAAAAATGTATAAATGCCTAGGATCTTCCCTATCTTATGGGAACAAGATTGTCATCCACCAAAAATGTTGTCTTCAGTGTACCTATGATAGTGACGTGGGAATATCCAAAAAATGATGCTTGATCATTATCATTGCTAATCTTTGCATCGACCCCTTATTTTGTACCATCTGGCATGTGCTAGGCACTAGCGGTTGCACTCACATATAGAATCAGGGGTGTCGTAGATTGTGTCACCGACTGTTCAGTCAACAACAACGACACATGTGATGCAGGTGAACTCATATGCTCATGTGACAACTCTCCACAAGCATCACTAATACCAACATCGCCCTCATCACTAGTCTATGGGCACAAAAAATCTATAGATACAAACAAATTGTTAGTTCACGATCATATACAAGTACAAATTATAAAATCATAAATGAATTTATCTTATAATTCAAGGCACTACAACTTACTTTCAAGGCTTTATATCTCTTCACCAAAACATCAACCTTTGCTTTAATCTCGTTTGTCTGCAGATGAATGAATAGCAGATGAATGATATCTTCATTAATTTTTGTAAGGTCTTCTCTATAATTTTAATTGGGTATAGAGAAGATCCAATGTCAGCATCATGCAAGATCTCATCCAGATCAATATCAATTGATTTATCTTATGCTAGATCAAATGTTGAATCAGTAGCCTGTAACAAAAATATATAAAACATTATTAGTAAAATGAAAGCAATATACTAAGGAAAACAACATAATAAAATAACATCTTTCTCATGTTTGATTTCAAAAATTACAATTACGTATACCTACTGCCTCGAGGATGGTGTCGTCTGATCCACAGCAGTGGCCTTACCCCGATCATCACCCTGCAACAAAATGTAGAAAACATTATCATAATGAAAGCAATATACGTAAGCAAAATACCTAACATAGAAAACATATTGGTCATATTTTATTTGTGACTCGAGGAGCATGCATTCATTTGATCAACAGTTGGGGACTTTCCTCGATCACTTCCTTGCAATAATTAAATGTATAAAACATTATCTTCAAGAAATTAGTGTACTCACGAAAAAAAACCAGATCACTTTCCTGTGATGAAAAACACATAATTCAATACCGAAATGATCCCAATGTACTTAAGAACAGTAAGTAATAATAAAACATATTACACATATTCTAGTAGTAAAATTACAACGAGGGTTACCGGATGCCTCGAGGATGTTCTACTCCTATGATGAACTGTCGGGGAGATGCCCCGATCACTTGTCTATGATGAAAATTAATACATAATTGATTATGTAAATGAACCAATATACTGATGAAAAGAAATGTTAAAAATACATATTGCGCATATTATAGTAGTAAAATAACAATGAAGTATACATGTTGCATCGAGGCGGGTACTGTCTGATCTACTAGTGGTAGGGAGCTACTGTGATCAGCACCCTGCAACAAAGACATAGATAACATTATCTAAGCCGAACAATTATACTCATGAAAAAAATAACAAAGAAGTATGTTTTTTATATTATATTTGTACAATTGCAATGATGTATACCTGCTGCCTCGAGGATGGTGTACTCCTCTAATCAGCTGCTGGGGAGATACCTGAATCTCTTCCCTGCGTCTTAAATATAGATAATTTTAACTAAAATAGAACAATAGACTAGCAAAAAATACATAAGATATTAGATTCAGTAATTAAAGTTGGGGTAAATTGTTAGAGGTACATCTCCAATAGTGACTTTGTTTGTATCTATTCAATTCAAATTGTAATTATTAAGTAACTATTCCCTTGATTCTATTGATTTAATGGCACACAAAAAAACACAGTTTCTTTCATGCCCCTCAAATATGCAATATTTCATGTAGCTCTTGGCCTTTCATCAATGTACACCATCACTCCTTTATTTTGATCCATGTATTTTAGCTGCAAATAATTTGCAAACAATCTGTATCTACGCATACTTCTTGTATATTGGACCAGCCGCATCTAATCGATGTAGCTGTGAAGGGTCCAACATACTCCATCAATTCAATAAATATGTCTTAACTGACCATTATGCCATCCATGCAAAACAACCCTAAACCATGTAATGGCAATGGTGCAATGTTAGATAGATCTTGTTTGGATCTACCTTATACTCAGACATTTTGAGTTAGATCTTGTCACTGTACAGGCTATCAGGAAACATATCTTGAGAGAGAGAGAGAGTTAGAGTGTCGATGGTTTAGGTTCACATTTCACGGTTGGAGCTCATGGGTTGGAGATCACGGTTCACAATTCACAAAACAAGTCTAGAATCCCTAGAAGAGGCACCATATGACCTTTGGTACCCTACTTTAAGTGTACTCAACTTTACAGTAGAAATAACCCTATGTTGTGTCCAGCAAATATTGGATCTATACTTCTTTAACTCCAAGATATTCCAAGAGTGAAGTTATGAACATAATATATAAACTTGGAAAGTCTTCTAGAATGGTCACTTAGGAAACCCTAGCTTTTAGGGTGGTTACCATAATAAAACATAAAATAAAGTTGAGCACACTTAGAGTAGGGTATTGTAGGCCATGTGGTCACATAACAATAAAACAATAATAGTAAAAAGTTTAAGTCATCATACCAAAGGTGGTCAAGGTAACACACACAATAAGGGTTCTAGGACCAAGTAGAAGATAATGGACCATAAGTCAACCAAAGGGGCCATAACAATATGGTAATGAAACCCCCATACACACAAGATAAAGGTGTACCGTAAAGGTGGAGAAACAACCCCTTTTACCCATAGGACCAACAAGACCAATGGATTTAATATTTTCTCTCTCTTAAGATTTATTGTCACATATATTTTTATCATCACTGTATAAGTAGAAGTAAATAACAAAGCTAGATAAAAAAAATACTACTATAATAAATTCAAACATAATTTTCATATCTTTCAACTTTAGCACTCCACTGGTCATTGCGTTAAAGTTGGTCCTTGAGATGATTTATCAATCCTAATGTACAAAACATAAATTGTAACAAAATTACTGTGAAACAACCAAGTCAAGCAAACTACTCACAAAAAACAACTCAACAATAAACATCCAAAAATCAAAGGAAAAATAAAGAGAATGAGCACAAAAAGAGAGTAGTAATGCACCAATACTACCAAAGGAGGCCGCCACTATCTAATCAAGAACAACCCCAATCAAAACCAAAAACCCATACACATACAATAAACTAAAATTCCAAGGGCCCATCAACATCCCATCATTTACATACAACATCCCAACAAAATCCACCATTCCACAGTAAAATTGAATGGAAAAAGGTGCAAACATTACATAGTCCAAATCTATCCACCTTTAACCCCAAAGAACTATGAGTGTTGTGTTATTGCAGATTGTGTTGTGAAGGTCAAAGATTCCAAAGCATCCCACTTCTAGCTATAAACTAACCTAAAAATTTATACCCGCATATATTAATCTTTTGTTTGTCAATGTGCAAGTCCTAGAGGGTGACATAGAGGGGAATGTACAACATGCTAAAAAAAGGGAGGGTTGCCACTATAAGGGCAGCCCTTAAGGGTGAAAGGGGAGGCTTCTAGTGTAAGGGAAACCTCAATACTAGACGAAGTGGCAACACACATGCACACTATCACACACACTCATGCACACACCCCATCTTTTAACCTTTCACAAATAAAAACCCAAGTTCATCCATTTACATCGTTTCAAAACTATTTGGCCACTGGGAAAAAAAAATATTACAACCATTTATAAATTGGATGATGAAGATTATCCAAAAAACCAGGGCTTTCACCGTAGATTCAAAAAACTAGGGATTTGACCATAAATTCAAACAAATTAGGGATTTCACCATAAATTCAAACAAACTAGGGCTTTCAAACAAATTAGTGATCCCAATGCTTACTTGTTTATCCATGAGAAACTTGAATTGTGAAGACTAACCTCCAACTCTCGAGCTCCAACCATGAAATGTGAATGGTGAGCTCCGACAAGTGAGCTGCAACCGTGAAATGTGAACTGTGACCTCCAACTAGTGAGCTGCAACCATGAAATGTGAACTGTGAGCTCAAACCCTTGAGCTTCAACCATGAAATGTGAACTGTGAAATCCAACCAGTGAGTTGCAACCGTGAAATGTGAACCATGAAATCCAACCAATGAGCTGCAACTACAACCATGAAATCTGAACTGTTAGCTACAACCAATTACCTACAAACATGAAATGTGAATAATGAAATGGTAAACGTCGAATGTGGACAGTGAAATGGTAAACATCGGTATTCAAACTATAATGGTAATGCATTATATAATGCTTTATATGTTAGTTTTTCAACATTTAAGCTAGCATTATGTTAGGATCTTTACTGAGAGAATAACAAGTACAGCAATCAAAACACAAGAGACAATGAACACAATGTTTTTGATCGGGGAAACCATACATGGAGAAAACCCCGCAACTTCCTCAAAGATAGAATCACCACAAGATGTAAGACCCCAAAACAGTAAGATGCACTCCCAACAGCAGTAGTCTTCTTCTTTTGTCTAGTCCCAGTATTTCCTTCCTCACTAATGCGCCACACTTGAGTGAGCGAGTGATGTGTAGTACAAGTGATAAATAGAGAGACTCTCACTCTCTATTTATATTCTTCCGTTCACTTGAAGTGCACTAAATCATGTCACCCAACTAACAATTACTTACTAGAGCCTACACCTTAATTAGTGTATAATAACCCTAGTGCCCCGAAACTGTGGGGACTTACACAATGACTTGACAAGACTTGTTTACATTATTAATCCTCCCAATCGAAACATCGGGGCATGACAACATGACTCAAATACATAATAGAAACATCTCGGAATAAACATCGGGTTACAATATATAAGATACATAGAAGAATACATTCCGAAGTTACAAATACATCAACACTCCCTCTTAACTAGGAAGGTATTCTTTCGACACAATTTTCAGCGCAGGTCTTCTTCTCTGTATCAACTGGATCATCTTCATCTTCAAGTCATCTTCGTCTTCAAGTCATCTTCATCTTCAAGTCATCTTCATCATCGGATCTGGATAATCTCTCGATCTGGATCATCATAGAACATCATCACTGGATCTGGATCATCACTCGATATGGATCATCATCACTGGACTGGATCTGGATCATCACTCAGTCTGGATCTGGATCTGGATCATCTCTCGATCTAGATCATCACTGCTGGATCTGGATCATCACTCGATCTAGATCTCTCAGAGTCATCATAACTGGATCTGGATCATAGCTCGATCTGGATCATCTCTGGTCATCATCATGTGTGTACTATCTCGTCATAGGAAGTTCTACAGAGCCAGCCCTTTTTCATGCTAGTTGTAGGCCTAGCCACCAAGTAGGTCTTCGCCCAACACTTACATCTGACCTGCTCATCAGAAAGGCATGCCCAGCACTCACATCTGATCATGTAGTAAACTACAATCACATCAGAAAGGCCCAGCACTCACATTCACCAGCATGATAGGCACATCAACTATCATCTGTGAAATGGCTCTACACTTATATCTGACCTACTCGTCAGAAGGGCACATCCATCCAGGCAGGAACACATCCTACCACAGTGATGAATGACTCTCACCCAGGCCGAAACTCATCCTACCACAATGATGAAATCTTTCCACACATTCACCCAAGCCGGAACACATCCTACCACAATGATGAATGACTCTCACCCAAGCCGAAACTCATCCTACCACAATGATGAAAGCTTTCCACACATTCACCCAGGCCGGAACACATCCTACCACAATGATGAACGAATCTCACCCAGGCCAAAACTCATCCTACCATAGTGATGAAAGATTTGTGCACTCACATCTGACCTGGTAGGAACTAAATCCTACACCCTCGTCAGAATGGCCCCCAGTCCTTGACTGAGCTACCTGGTAACGGACCAGGTACCTCCACTCTCCTGGAGAGTGGCAGTAGCCCTTACATCTGTCCTACTCGACAGAATGGCCAGCACTCACATCTAACATGGAAGGAACTAAATCCTTTAGCCATGAATAGAATGGCTCTGCCCTTACATCTAACCTACTCGTCAGAATGGCGATAGCCCTTACATATGTCCTACTCGAAATAATGGCCAGCTCTCACATCTGCCATGGGAGGAACTTAATCCTTTAGCCATGAACAGAATGGCTCAGCCCTTATATCTAACCTACTCGTCAGAATGGCTCTCTCAGTCCCTAACTGAGTGTTCCTGGTAACTGACCAGGTGCCTCCATTCCCAGAATGGCAGTCAGCACTCATATCTGACATGGAAGGAACCAAATCCTCTCACCATGACATAATGGCTCAGCCCTTACATCTGACCATGGAAGGAACCAATCCTCTCACCATGTCAGAATGGCTATGGGTCTCATCACTTTCTCTTGGAGGAAACCTCAATCTGAAGAACACCAAGTCTCTCTCTGAAGTACTCGAACTTTAGCCTAGCCAATGGCTTCGTCAATACATCATCTATATGTTCCTCCGTCGCGACATACTAGAGCTTCACTGCTCCTCTCTGCACCATATCCTTGATATAGTGATACTTGATCTCGATATGCTTTGACTTGTCATGGAACACTAGATTCTCTGACAACTTCACGCAACTCTGGTTATCATAGTATATACAAGTAGCATCCATCTAGAGATCAAATATATCAGACAGTAGCTTCCGCAGCCATACTGCCTCACAACTAGATGAACAAGCTACGACATACTCTGCTTCAGCTCTACTCAGTGCCACACAGGATTACTTCCTGCTAAACCAAGAGATCACACCTGATCCCATATTGAAGCAACATCCTGAAGTACTCTTCCTGTCGATGGCACTTCCTGCCCAATCTGAATCAACATAACCTTCTAGGTTAATATTTTGATTCGCATCATACTTGAGCCCATAATCAACTGTACCCCTGCATGCTTTGCAATCATCAGGTGAACATGTTCACAGCAAAGCAAATATCTGGTCTTAGGTACATCAAGGACCCAATCATTTGACGATACATCGTAGCATCAACCGTCTCTGATGAAGCAACACTCAATAGCTTCAGGTTCGATGCCATAGGTGTGGCCATAGTCGTGCAGTCCATCATCCCAAACCTCTTCAGGATCTCTACTGCATACTTTCTGTGTCCAAGGAAGATTCCATCCGCACTCTACCACACCTCCATGCCTAGAACAATAGTGCATCGACACATAATAGGAGCATCATTGGTCTTCCGCCTTCAACCTTGAAGCAAAGGTTGGAATCCTCTTTACTCTTAGTAAAGCTTAGAGTCATCAATAATCTATCCATCCTGTCATATCATGTCCAACCTCAGGATATTCTGTAGTCACTCACTCTGAAGTGAAGCATCGTACTCCCTCTGTCTTTTGTACTCTATGCACTGAAACATTCTGTACTGAAGTGACAAGTAGTATCCATCTAGGATCATTAGATACCAAGATCCTCTATTTTGAACTTTTCCAAAAGTTCTTCTCACATCCATCTGTGAGCTTGTCATCCTTTATTAGCCTTGTAGCAATGGTTAAGATATTCATCAAGCTCATCATTTATGTGTTATCCCATGGATGTCTTCTGAACTCATACAAGGCCTTCTTTCATTTATACACATGATCATGTCATGTGACTTCACTTCTAGTAGCTGTAAATGTTTCTTTGTAGTTTATGCCTTCTTTTCATGAGAATCCTCGTGCTACGAGTCTTGCTTTGTATCCCACGATGTTTCCATCTACTATAAGATGGAACTATGAACTTCTCTTCAGGTCTCGATATTGCGCCCTGGCATCATTCTTCTTGAACTGGTCTTCCCTTTCTTCTTGGTGGCTGGAAGGTTCTACATCAATGATGTCACTGCACTCGTCATATTATTTTGAAATGTTGTCACTTGCTATTCGGAACAAGTCTTCATTCTTCTTTGCTTGTAGGCAATTACATATGCGTTCTTTCCTGCAAGTCAAATGCAATTGTATGGTTAGAAACATTTCATAAGGAATATTTATACTGGCAAACACTTATGCATAAATATATGATCATGCAACTACTTTAGCCAATACAACATTCATCCATATCTCACTAAAACTTTCTAGATGCCTTCCATCTCTACCAGGACAACATTGAGATTGTGCACTAATACAATATGTCAGCAAAGAGGTTTCATTCTAGATAAGTAGCAATGGAGAGTTGTATATCACCATGAGCTACTTACCCATCACATGCATATTAGTAGTATACTGTCATTAATGCAAACATCCTATCATGCATAATACAATAACTGAATATAAACAAATGCATAACAAAACAATGAAATGACAATTGAATACTTATCTTTATTTGTTTCGTGGGTATACTCCTTCTTGAGTCTTCAGCTTCATCATCTTCTTCATTCATAATAGCATCGTTTCTTATCCAAAATCTAAGGTGGATAATAAGTTCTTCAAGAGTTGAGTTCTTCATATTCCTCATTGCTTGAGGGATCTTCTTTGGATGGTAAGAGCTTGATCTTCAGTTTCTCCCACCTTCTCTTCTCGAGCTTCTTCTTCTTGTGAGTTCTCTTCCTAGAGTCTACTGAAATTAATCACTTCCTTCTGGCACACATTCCTTGAATGAATGAATCCCACGATCCTGGGAGGCCATTCAAAATGGCCATCACCACTTCTGCATTCTTCACTTCTTCTTTTACCGCTTTAAGTTGTTCTTTGATTTGAGAGACTCTTATGACTGCATGGTCTCTGCATTCTGGATCTTCACATTCTTCAACTGGTTTCTTAAGGTCATATTCTGATTTCTGTTCTTTCCTTCAAATAGCTTGGTCAAGGAATCAAAACATCTTTGGTGTCTTTGGGGAGACACTTGTAATACAATTTGATTCATGACTGAATCAGCAATGATCTTCTTGGCCTTGACCAATTTCTTCTTGTGTAAGGCTTCTAGCCTCATCTCCCTCTAAAACTGGAACCTCTCTACTCATGTAGGTGTCCAATTCATTTTCTTTAGAGAGATCAAATACTTCTATGCTTGGAAGTTATGAACTTCACCAATCTTATCATCAAGTTGATTACTTTGAAATGAGAACCTTAGATGAAAATAACAATAGATTAGATCTTATCGATTTGAGGTGTCCGTCCTGGTTCCGGAGCTGGCTGATCTAGGGTTTGTCATAGAAACCCTAATTTTCAGAACTTGGAATATTTCAGATCTGATTGGATAGACAGATAGATATCTTCAAATGGAGCTGTCCAATGTACTCCTTTTCTAAAGACAGTGGAGGGAAGCTCCCGGGACAGGAAGCCCTAATTTTCCAATTTCTTCTACAGAAATGCTTGTTACTGTTTCTGTGATATCTCCGAAATTTATGCTCCTCTGTGTCTGAAATTTTGTACTGAGGTAACCTCACATGTCCCTGATCCAACACCATAGGTTTAATCAGAATTGGGTTCACCATTTTGGATTTATGATTCTTTTCCCAATGTGACCTGTTATAGGACTGTTCAAAAGAGCGAAGTTGTACGGCATGCCACGTGTCACTGGTTCATCTTCTGAGTCTGATATTCAGATCACTAAAAGTACAGTCCGTTCCCTTTCTGGAAAATCTTCAAGAATTCCATTTGGACCTCTGTAGCCTAATATATTGCAATTCTCCTCAGGTGTCCTGTTTAAGGATGAATTCTGGAAGAGGATGGAACCCTAATTGAAGGGATCATATCTTCCAGAATATAGTGAATATAAGGATGATTTTTGGATACAGTCTTCATCAGGATTTTATCTTCGGCCCCTGAAATTTTCAGCTTCTGAGACTTTTCCAAACTCGGAATATAGCAACTGTACAAAAACTTATCATTTTTAGTATTTAGGGTTTTTCAAGCTCGGGGTCAAACTAGGGTTTGACTTTCCCGGAGTTTCACCCAACCAAATTTATTGATCCAGGTCTCTAAATTTTGGTTTTGATGAGGAGAAAAATCCTATGCTGGTCTCACTCAAAAATTCCTCTTATGTAGAAAGCCCTAATTTCCACATCGAAAACTGAAAATGCTCGGAATGGAATTCCGCTTCGACAGAAAGATGCACCCTTCAATGGAGAGTCATCCTAGCATAATTTTGCTGATAGATTGTGGAGAGAGATGCAAAAAATAAGAATCCCTAGCTTCTGTAGCTGCACAATGTCTTCTTCTCAGGTTAGCTCTAATACAATGTTAGTTTTTCAACATTTAAGCTAGCATTATGTTAGGATCTTTACTGAGAGAATAACAAGTACAACAATCAAAACACAAGAGAAAATGAACACAATTTTTTTGATCGGGGAAACCATTAATGGAGAAAACCCCGCAAATTCCTCAAATATATAATCACCACAAGATGTAAGACCCCAAAACAGTAAGATGCACTCCCAACAGCAGTAGTCTTCTTCTTCTGTCTAGTCCCGGTATTTCCTTCCTCACTAATGCACCACACTTGAGTGAGTGAGTGATGTGTAGTACAAGTGATAAATAGAGAGACTCTCACCCTCTATTTATATTCTTCTGTTCACTTGAAGTGCACTAAATCATGTCGGCCCAACTAACAATTACTTACCAGAGCCTACACCTTAATTAGTGTATAATAACCCTAGTGCCCCGAAACTGTGGGGACTTACACAATGACTTGACAAGACTTGTTTACATTATTAATCCTCCCGATCGGAACATCGGGGCATGACAACGTGACTCAAATACATAATAGAAACATCCCGGAATAAACATCGGGTTACAATATATAAGATACATAGAAGAATACATTCTGAAGTTACAAATACATCAACATTATATATATATATATATATTATATATATATATATATATATATATATAATCCTAATGCTAATATACTAACACAATATGATACAAAACTTTATATATTGAATAAATCTTTTATTAGATTTTTTAAACAATTATAAATGTAAACACATAAGTAAAAATAATGATGACTATGATGATGATAATATGATGACGATGTTGATGATGAGGAGGAGGATGATGAGGATGACGATGCTGATAATAATGATGATGATGACAATGAGGATGATGATGACAATGATGATGATGGTAATGATGATGATGATGGTAATGGTGACGATGATTATGAGGATAAAGACAATGAGGTGATGATGACAATGACTATGAGGTGATGATGAAAATGACTCTGAGGACTATAAGGACAAGGATGATAATGACGATGACGATGACGATAATGAGGATCATGATGACAATGAGGATGGTGACAATGAGGATATTGATGACAATTATGAAGATGACAACGATAGGGATGATGATGATGATAACAAAGATGATTATGAGGATGATGACAATGATGTTGATAATGATGATGATGATGATAATGATAATGAGGATGAGGATGAGGACGATGATTATGATGATGATGATGATGATGATGATGACAACGATGGGAATTGTTAGCACCATTTCTGGTTAGTAGTTGGAGAGGGGGGAGGCCTGTGAAGGTATAAGGTAAGATCTAAAAAATTTATCATATGACCTAAAGGTATGTACAAGGGGTATTAAATTATTGGAAGGGGCTTATTTCTAAAGGTAAAAATCATGTACATGAAGGAAATATTAAATTTAACCTTAGAAATGAAGTTCGTGTGGAAAAATCGCTCGGGTGTTATATCATGGTAGGATGTGATGATGTAGATTTGCAGAAAAGAAGATCAACGACTGTGGGTGAATCCGCTGGGAAAAGATTCAAGGAAGAAATAAAATCAGTCATCAGTGGGGTGGGTTGAAAGGCAGCATAAATTACTCACTCGTCTCGTGTTAGGAGGGGATATTGTTGGAAATTGGGTTCAAGGCTCCCTGTGAGTTTGTGACATGGACTAATCACCTCCCAAGATCCTAAAATATGGGGATTGTGGAAGAGATTAACACCTGTGGGTTTTGGTCTAACAGCAATCATGAGTCCAACAAACCATTCTTAATCACCTACAACAAAGAATTGAGGAATTGAATGGAGAGATGACACTATTGTAATAACTTTCTATATGTTGACTTTGCATAGCACGACATGTGTGAGAAGTGATCAAATTTGAAGGGTTGGTCTTAATTTAAAATGGAAGCGAATTTGTCCTAGGATTCCTTCGAAGATGAAGGGAAATATAAATAACTTCATTTCAATTGACAAATATAAGTCTTACTATCTTAAACAATTGAGCACTTCCTAATATCTACTTGAAAAGGTGATAACTTTTTTTGAATAAAAAACACATATTTCATTAAATTTGGAAATATTCTATTACAAGGACTTCATCCACATTGAGTTTTTTTGTAAATCTCTAAATATATATTCTATTAAATCTAGAAAAATCAACTCAAAGAACTATTCCATTAAATTTAATCCAATGAAGTATTTTTTCAATTAATATTTTTTATTGATTTCAAGTAAAACTTTAGTATTCAACCATTCAAAAGGAAATATTACATCTCAATTAGAACTAGTCTAGGAAATATTACATGTCAATTAGAACTAGATGGGTTGGACATAAATCCTAATGAGTCTATCAATATTAATAATTTTGTAGATGTTAAAATCTTTGAGACAATGAGATATATTATGTGGGAATAATCCAAATTGAATGAAATTGCACACATAATTTTATACTATAATTCTCTAAGACATGCTCTATACTATATTTGAGGTGGTCGAAGTACTAAAAAGATTTATATTATAAAACACCATGTTTGATCATTGCTTTCATGAAGAGGAGAAAATGACAAGAATTTTGAATATATTGAATTAGAGATAGATGTTGAAACACAATTTTAATGAATTTTAGTCAAACTTTGTATGTCCTCGTGTTCTTTGATTACTAATGATTCAAAGTAACTACAAATAAGTTATTTAAGATATTGATTTTCAAGATTAAGTGTGTATCCAAAGTCACTCATCTATGACAAATGATTCTCCCATTTACCATGATTAATCGAAGAAACTATTTCTTCAATTATAATTTTATCATTACTTATTCTAAAACTTTAGTAGTCAAACATTCAAAAGAAAACATTGTCTCAATTAGAAGAAGAACATGGGTACTGGCCATAAATAATGGTGTATGTATGAATATCCATAATTTATTAAATGTTAAGAACGGTGAGACATTGAGATATATTGAAAAGAAATAATCCAAAGAAATTGCAAAAAACTTAATTTTGACATGCCATGTTGCAAGAGATTTTCTATCTAATATATTCAAGGAAACCCAAAAAATTAAGTCATTCATCTATGACCCATATTCTCCCAAATTTAGCATGAATATTCTACTTAACACGGATTATCAAGAAATTCTAAAAATTTTAAAAACAAAATTTATCATAGTAGTTTATATGTAGTTTTATTTCAAAATGTATTTATCACATTTATGCACTCATATTCATGCATATAATTAACTAAAATACAATAAAATAACTTTGTGGCTTGTTGACAAATATGGTATGATTTCAATTTATTTTAAAAATACGACTTTATAAAAAATTATCATTGGACAATGAATTCAAATGCCTTATAGTTCGAAAAATTCAAAAACTTAACCCATCTGTGGATTTCCTCTAATGACATTGAAAACTCCACTTAAAACTGATTATAAATTAAATTATTTTTAAGTAATACAAATTTATTTGCAATGCAATTTTATTTTAACATTACATCCCTCAACACTCATTATGAATTAAATTATTTTTAAGAAATGCAATTTTATTTGCAAAGCAATTTTATTTTAACATTACATCCCTCATTTATAGATTCATATTAATGCATATTATAGGCAATTCAAAGTCATTATGCCATATTATTTTAGAATATGTTATACTTATGATTATAAATATTAATTGATTTAAGTATACAAATATATGGAAAGTTTTCGAATGAGAAATCAAATATATTAAATAGTTCAAAAAGTTCAATTGAATCGACTATGATCTATTTCATATTAATTTAACATGAATAGTCCACTTAGCATTTACTTTCAATTAAATGATTCTAATTTTTTTGGTAAGAATTGCATCATTTTTTCAAAATTTAAATTTCACTTTTATACACGAGTATTAATGCGTATTATAAGTAATTAAAAATCAACAAATAGCATGTGTTATATTTTATTCACCATGCAATGTTATTAGAAGGAAATATAACCTGAGTTAGATTTCCTTATCAGTGTAATGTATATGATGAAAATGTGGTTTTGTTAGATGGAAAGCTAACATTTGTAAGTTGACATGTATTGGCTTTCGTTCACCCTGCAATGTTTTTATAAGGAAAGCTAACTCGAGTTAGATTTCCTTCATGGTGCTATGTATTTGATGACAATCTGAATATGTTAGATGAAAAACTAACATATGAAAGCTAACTCGCGATGCAATGTAATTGTGTTTGTGTTAGATGGAAAGTTAGGAAAGCTAGCATCTCTACCTTTTAGCTTTCCTACAGTCAAAGTTACAAGAATATAATCTAGAGGTGGCTCTCATTCAGTGTGCAATGTTCTTGAATTTTTTCGTTTATTTTCAGAAACGATGGAGTCTAATGCCATATAATTTCAAAGAAAGCAGGTAAAATGAAAATTTATTTATAACAAAATTTTGTTTCAAAATCACATCTCTCATTTATAAATTCATATGAATGCATATTATAGGCAACTAAAAATCATTAAGTCAATGATTATGATCGCGGTTACAAAATTTAATTTATTGAAGTATACAAATTTAGGAGAAGTTTTGGATTGAGAAATCAAATATATTAAATAGTTCAAAAGGTTTAACTAAATCACCTACGACCCATTTCGTATTAATTTAACATGAATAGACCGCTTAGCATTTATTATCAAGTAAATGATTCTAATCTTGTTGGTAAGAATTGCATCATTATTTTAAACTTTAAATTTCATTTTATACAAAAGTAGTAATGCACATAAGTAAATAAATATGAAAGCCAATGCAAAATCAATTTTAAACAATAAAAAAAAACTATATTAATATAACTATAAATTCCCATATATTTCAAAAATATATAAACACTAAAAAGTATGTCCAAGTTGTATTGAAAAATCAGAATGCTTTTTGTGATCAAATTTATGGAAAAAAATCATCATCTATTACAATGAAGTTGATGTTCTATTGAACATTCTAATGTCCTCACGTTTCCCTTTGATACGATGAAGTGTCTTAAGAAAGGGTAATAAAACTTGCATAAGCCAAGTATCATGCTCTTCCCCTGTATAGTCCTTTACCAAGATATGGTTTGACCGATATCCAACAAATTGAGAAGTAGGACTTGATGTATCTATTAGCAATACATTTGATTCTCCATATTTATCTCCATACTAGGACCACGCGACGCTCAACCTTTTCTCATAATATTGTATTGTACCCCCTGCTTTGAATTTTTTTTGCAAATGACAATGGGACCTATCCCATGTGAATTCAAAGTCTCTTATATCAATATCTGATTTTTCAAGTATGTGTTGAATGTACTTATATGTGCCATTTAATGTCCATATTGCAACATCATCATTTTTTAAGCAGTATTTTAATAATTCTGACTGAAAAGTCCTTAAAAAATAGGACTTGTCACCACATTCCCAATTTGGTATTCTTTGAGTAGGACAATTTGGTTCATCTCTAGTATATGACGCGAAGAGCACTCCTTCCATTTCAAAGATCAACAACATCTTTCGACTGATATTAATTCCCATTTGTGATGCAACCACAAACATCATTGACATTAACATAGCTCCATTTCATTACTTAAAGACATCAAAACATAATATTTAAAATTATATTAAAAATTCTTGTAATTCCTATCTACTGTCAATTTTTTCCATTATTATACAGGGAATCATATAAGGAGTTAAATGGCAATTAAAAAATATAATTATAGTAGCCTCATTCTATTGATTGAACTAATGATATGATAACATATACATTAATCAAATACTTTTATTCTACTTTATTTTTGTTATTAATAATAGTTCCTAAAGCTGCAATGGGAAAATATAATTACAATGACACAATTCAAACAATTAAACTAATTAGCTTTCATATGGTAGTTTTCCACCTAACACAACCACACTGTAATCAAATGCATTACGTCATGAAGGAAATATAATTTGTGTTAGAGTTCCTTCTAACCACATTGTCATCAAAGTTAATGCATGTTAGCTTTCATATAGTAAATTTCCTTCTAGCACTATGAATGGAAAATATAATTACACGGGCCCAATACAAGCAATCAAATTATTTATATGTTAATTTCCACATTCAACCTAATCATATGTTGAAATAACAAAATTTTATAAATTCACATTTAACCATTCTTCAAACCAGTAATTTATAAGAGATATAATGATCAATTAAACCACACATGCAATAATTAATTGAATAGTCCAATTCAAACAAACTTACCATTTATCTAACAATCTCTACACCCAACTTCATACATTAAACATCAGTTGAAATCAACAACCTTTATTAACTCAATATCTTTATATAAAAATAATAATAAAATAAAAATATGTTAACTTCTAATAATGACAAAGCATAATAAAATATAAGAACTTCATTTGAAAAATGTTGCATGGATAGTAATAATTCATGAGGTCATACATATAATGAAGAACAATTCATCACCGAAACGCCTTCAAAGTATCTCAGACATATGTTTCTTTGTTGAACTTATTCAACATTCTCCATAGCTCATCGATCAACCATTTATCCCCTTGGTTATTTCCAACGAATGAAGTTGCAAGAATCACATTTTCTGTGGGGTTTTCGTTAACTCTCTCATATGAACAATCCACTATAACAGTGTTAGTTACATCATATTGACTATATGCATCCCACACTTTTTTCAAAGATTTAGTGTGTATAACTTTTGTTGGATTCTCAGCGGCCTTATTTCCTTTTTGTGGCTTGCAATCTAAAGTAGTCCACATAAACACAAGTTGATTTTGTGATATATCTGAAACCAATTTTTTTAGAACTCTTGACGTGTTTAGCTTCAAATTAGTCGACCAAATTCCAATCTCAAGAGATTCATTCTTGAAACACATTTCAAGAAAAAAAATTGCATGTGGATGAAACCATATTTGTTTTTTATCTATTGTGCAATCTGCAACCCTTCCCATTTTCTCAATATGTTCTCTTGTTGCATCATCATCAACGTTGTAATAAAAATGTCTGTTAATTCAAATATAACTAATTTTTTTCCATTTATTTTTTCTGCAACACAATAACAGATAAAACAGTCAAGCCATTGTATTCATGCTACAAAAATCATTAAGCAATAATTGTTGAAAAAATACACTCACCTTGAGTACTTTGTATACTGTTTTCAAATTGGCCATTACTTAGAACCTAGAGAATAAAACGTTAAACCTTAATGGAATACCAATTTAAATATTCTTTTGATCTATTTTTTTAATATAACACGTTTATTACTTAATTGGTAATGAAAGAAAACATTTACAATGCCACTTTTAAAAACAAATACATCTATGCATCTTTAATATTGTGATAATTGTTAGTTTTATTCTTTTTATTTGTCCCCATAATAAACATCTAAAATCTTATCATTCTTACAAGGACTAAAATTTTAAAAATAACAAGAAAACAAGACAAGTTAGAAATACCTAATATGATATTATGTTCATGATTATAGATTTACACTTCATCATTCTCTTTGTTCTCCTTATTTGTCTATGTATTAAACATTAAAAAAATGGTGAAAATGAATAAAAAACATTAAACAAATGAGAATTACAAGTTGACAAGCTATACATATCTCAGTATTAGATTTTGTTCTTGATTTTAACATTGTTTCACTATCTTCCTATTATTATCTTTGTTTGTGTTTGCCTCTATAATATACAATTAATATCTTATGAAATGTTACAATGAATTAAACTCACTAAATATGAAAACAAGCAAGAAAACATTTTTATATACATGATACGATTGTGTTCTTGATTACAACTTTGTTCCACATTCTCTTGATCAATGTCTTTGTTGTCATTGCTAGTCACTTTAATAAACATGAAAAATATTATGAATTGTGACAATGAATAAAATTCATTAAATGACATGCTAATTTTTCTTCTAGTAAAAGCACATTATCATCAAATACATTACATCATAAATATAATTTAATTCATGTTAGCTTTCATTCTACCATCAGCAAAAGGTCATTTCTAACAACACCATTGCACATTGGATGAAAGATAACATGTGATAGCTTTCCTACCAGCAGAATGGCATTGTCATCAAGTTCATACATTGGACAATGAAAGAAATGTAACATAAGGTTGGTTTCTTTATGGCACAAGCACAAGAGTATTTTCAACAACATTACACGGTTAGCTTTTCTTCTAGCACAAGCACAATGCCATTTATAACCACATTGCACAGTGAATGAAAGCTAACCTGAGTTAGCTTTCCTTCTAGCACAAGCACAAGGGAATTTATAACAACATTGCATAGTGAATGAAAGCTAGCGCATGTTAGCTTTCATACTAGTACAACCACTTTGTTATCAGATACATACATTGCACAATGAAGGAAATATAATGTATGCTAGTTTTACTTCAAGCAGAAGCACAATGGCATTTCTAACAACATTGGACAGTGTAGGAAAGTTATCCCTCTAGCACAAGCATATTGTCATCAAATAAATTGTACCATAAAGAAAATATTGTGACAATGAATAAAATTCATTAATTAACTAAACAAACAATTAACCACAATAAATAATCGATATAGTATGTTCATATTTTTTAGCTTTGTGACACATTATCCTAATTATTATATTCATTGTATTTGTGAACTATAATCAACAGAATACAAGAGAAACAAGAGTTCAAAGTAAGTACATGCTACCAAAATTTGATCTGTTAATGGATTTTCCATTTCCATCATTTTGTGACCATGGTCTTGATTAATACCTTTGTTCTTATAGTCCCCTATAATCTGCAATCCAAATTGTTATGCAATATGGCAAATAAATAGATTTTAAAAATAACAAGATGAATAGCAAAAAAAAATATGTACCTGGTAAAATAATTTCTTTCCCTTCTATTTCCACATCCAAATTTGTTTCTTTGTTTTCCAAATTAACTTGATTATTTATTTGTTGCCCATTTTCATCATTTTCTGTTTTACAATCTCCATCATTAGTCATTGTAGTAAAAAAACTTGCGAATTAAGAATTATAAACAAAATATAATCCAAATCAATATAATAAAAACATCTAAGGAAGTGTAGTACCAAAATTTTCCAAGGAGTTCATCAATATTGGGTTTAATAGTTGAAAAGATAATATTAAATAAAAACAAGAGAAACAATCAAACAAATTACATACCTGGTATGGTATATTCTTCTCTTTTGGCTTCAATTTCCAAACCTTTTTCAATATTATCCACATTATCTTGATGGTTGTTTTGTTGGCCACTGTCGACATTTTCTGCTTTACAATCCCCATCATTATTCTATGTACTAAACTAGGCAATTAAGACTTCTAAACAATGATAAAACCAAGCAATTATAATGGAAACAACAAAATGTGGTACCTGAATTTTCCAGAATGTTGATGGATGTTGATCCTGACAGTTGAAAAGCTTTGTGAATTTTCAACATGGTTGTCCTTTGTGACTCTTTTTGTACAATGCATGCAATTCTTCTTTTATAGTTAAGACAAGCTTTGATTAAATTTGTCCCCGCATAAAGAGAAAAAATTACGTTCACTTCCATCTTTTGTTGGTGTTTTTCCAATAAATCCACCCAGAATTCAACATCTCTCTCACTTTGATCAAATATGTTTTTAAAAGTGTGAGAGTGTTCTGGAGCCTCAACCTTTTTTAATTATATGGTATAGAAATGTATAGTTAAAACTATATCATAACTAAACAAATTTTGTTTGTACCTAGAAATGCCCTTAGTGATGTTATACTTGAACTTGGAGTTATTTATGGAAATTTCCAAAGCTTGGTGGACATATTCAAAATGACCAAAGGTCTTCTAACAGAACTATAGTAAATTCTGTCAACTCATTTTTGTCGATAAAAAATTGAAACAATTCAATATACTAAGTCATGTGGAATGATTCTTCTTTCAAAGCAAGTGCATCTAGAACAACAAGGTCGGTATATAGTACTGGCTCAACCAGAGAAGGGAAAGAGTGCAAAAGTGTTGAGAGAAGACTAGGGCCCCCAAACTGACACCCAAATTCAAAGTTGTCATCTTGTTGAACATTTGTTGATCCACTTATTAATCTGTTAAGTACTTCACATCCTTGCTGAGAAAAGGACTCTATTTTTGTTTTCCGCGATCCTTTTACATAAGTAGACCCTTCAATAGTTGTACAAAAATTGGCAAATATGATATCATTTATTTCATAATGCTCAAGAATTTTGGATGTGGTAAAAGCCTTATCATTCAATTTTTTATCGTGGCTTTGACGGTATTAAACCATTGCATCCAAGACTGTTCTTTTTTTTTTCAATTTAGAACAATAATATTTTAACTTTATGGCATCAGTTGGATGGTTCGATGGAATAGAAAACCAAACGGTTCCATCCAATATCTTATCTTCTACAGAGCCAATTTCTTCAATGGTTAATCCCTGAAGGGGGCGAAAAGAAGTAGCTTTCAAAGTATTTAGATGATTTATCTTGTACTTTTGAGAACCAGGTTGGCTTAGAGAACAGTCCAATGTACCTAATTGGTAACAATTAAAAACAATGTCCCATTTATCCCAAACAGGTTGATCAAGATATACAAGAATTTTTTTATCAGCAAAATTTGAAAGTGGACAATCAAAGAAGGAGCACAACATTTCATCGTCAACCTGTTAAAAATAACAAATATAAACTAATAATAATTCAATGTATATATGAAAATATGAATAATATTTTGAAATTAAATAATTTAATATATAATAATAAAAATCCATTATTAAAATAGTTTAGGTGCAAAAATAATTAAAATTACATACCTTGTCATCCGATGTCTTAGAATTTCCAATACTCCTTTTCTTTAATTTGTCATTGTCAATTAAGAACTGTCATGCAGAGCGCACACAATCAATGAAAGGAGTTTTGAAGAAGACATTATTTGCATAATTTAATTGACAACAAATGCGAATCACAACACTGGGATCAACTCATGGATCCCAGAATCGAGCAGAACGTTCTTTATACTTTTTTTTTGCCTCCGCAGATACACTATACTTGGGCTTTGTTATAATTTCTTTGGTGGCTTAAATGGTATGTTGGCCATCAACTATCCAAAAGTTGACATTTATAGCATTTATATATGTCTCATTTACAATTTTCACATGGTTTACTAGTGGATCAGGCTCATTTTTATCAAATGGAATCAAGAGAGCATCGGGCAATGATGTTTGAAATTTTTCTAAAAAATATTTCACAAACACCTGAACATTTGCATCATCTCGTGATCTCAATTTAAACACTTTTGGTGCTTCTATGCATCTTTGAACATCCAGCTTTATGTTGAAGGAGCTTGAAAATAAATAATATTCCTTGAAGGATTCATGAATTTCATCACAATTATCTGCAAGTTTCACTGTCTTAATTTCCATTTTCTCAGTTTTTTTGAATTCTATAGTAGGTGTGAAACCACTTGATGCAATGTTTTCTTCCAAATATTTTAAATATATTCTCCTTAAAGCATGAATATGAGCATCAAGTCTATTTTCTGGTATTTTATGAGGTAATTTACCTCTTTGATGCAAATAAAGAAGCACAGATGATGTTTTCATCTTTTTGACATTGCGATGTTTTAGAACTTTTGTGATACGTTCGAAAAGATCTATGCAACTCTTTAACCCTGATTTATTGAAGCTTTCATAACTATTCAACTTAAACATTGACTCTTTCATTATGTTTTGTGGATCTTTACTTGAAGCTTCAATTAAATCTAGTCTAAATTTTGTGTACTCCACTGGACAAGAGACTAATTTTACTTCTTGTTCATTAAAAGACTCCACTTGAAAGACAATGTCAGTCTCACCATGAGCATAACAATTAACAACTATCCCTAATATAATTGGATCTTTTTCACCTATGGATCCAAACAGACACATATCAGGGAACATATTTGGAGGACATTCTATCTGAACATATCAATCTCCCACAAACTCATATTCATTGGATGTATTATACTTTCTAATCATTTGAAAAGTAGAAGTAGAAATTGGTGCATTCATAATATTTTGACTTGAATGAAGTCTTTCTCGTTGCATGATTGATGGATGTGGCATTTCACTTGCTTTTGAACTGAGAAATTATGAAAACAAGAATAAGAAATTATTAGCATAAATCAAAATGAAATTATAATTATAAATATCGTCATTTAATATTCTATTAAAATTTGAAAATATCATATAGTCTAACAATACTAAATTAGAATAAATAAGATATAAAACTACCATACCAACTTGAGTAGGCTTTGATTGTGTACCACTTGCTTTTGGTTTTTTCTTAGATGCTTTAATTGTAGTTTCATTTGCATCAGATTCAATAGTATCTGGAAACAATAGTAGAAAAAATTGTTTGCAATGGTTAAAGAAAACATGAAATATCAAACATTAATAATCTACCATATAATACCTCATTTTAATTCACATGCAGAAGAACAATGAATTTTTCATTCACATGCAAAAGAACAAGGTAGTTTATGTGCTATGGAAGTTTACTTCCCACATAATGATATATCAAATTTCATCTAGTGTGAAATTGCATACTATAATATAGTATAATTATTTGTAAATAACTAAATTTGAAAATGCCATACCAACTGTTGGAGACTTGTGTAGTGTCATATTTGTATTCTTTCTTTTCCTTGATGATTTCTTTGAAATTTCATTTGCATCATGGTTCTTAGCATCTGAAAACATTTGTAGAAAATATTACGGTAGTTTCAAAAACAATTAAAAGCATCAATTAAAGAGTACTATGAAAACATATTTTATAACATCTCAATTCATACATATGAAGAAGATAAATAACTCTAACCTTTTGAAGTCGCTTCTTTTGCAATTTTACTCGCATCAAACTCCATTGTTTCATGAAAAAAAGGAAAAAAACTATTACCAGAATTTTTAATTATTGAAAAAAACATGAATTCAAAAACATTATAAATACACGCATCATTCTATTTGTAACTATATGTACAAAAATAATTGTAGAGTTCATGATAATAGCTAATCATGATGATCATTAAATGTCTCATGATAATAGCTAATCATAGTGTTAGCTTACATAAGGTAATTTTTCATCCAACATAACCACATTATGATCAAATACATTGCACCATTATGGAAATTTATTTTCAGTTAGTTTACCTTATAAGAAAATTGCATGGCGAATGAAAGTTAAAATGTGTTAGCTTTCATATGGTAGTTTTCCATCTAGCACAACCACATTGTCATCAAATAAGAGATTCTATCTAAACATACATGTCAATTTGTTAGAGCGAAAGCTAACTCTATGATATTTGCTTTCACTCATCGTGCCAAGTTGTTAGAGCGAAAGCTAACTCCATGACCATGACAAAAATTAAGTTGGAGTTAGATTTCGCTCTAACAACTTGGCACGATGAGTGAAAGAAAATGTGTGTTATTTTTCATAAAGTAGTTTCCATTTAACACAACCACAATGTCATCAATCACATTGCATCATGATGGATATCTAGATGGAGTTAGTTTTCATTCTTCAAACAATACACACTGTGTGTTAGGTTTCATAGGGTAGTTTTCCATCTAGCACAACCACATTGTCATCAATCACATTGCACCATGATGGAAATCTAGCTGGAGTTAGATTTTGTTCTTAAAACATTGCACGATAAGTGAAAGTTAATGTGTGTTATCTTTCATAAGGTAGTTTTCCATATAACACAACCACATTGTCATCAGTCGCATTGCACCATGATGAAAATCTAGCTGGAGTTAGATTTCGTTCCTAAAAAATTGCATGGTGAGTGAAAGCTAATGTGTGTTAGTTTTCATAAAGTATTTTTCCATCTAAAACAACCACATTTTCATCAAATACATTACACCATGATGCAACTCTAGCTAGAGTCAATTTTCCTTCTAACAACATGGCACGATGAGTAAAAGCTATGTGTGTTAACTCATTACACCATGATGAAAATCTAGCTGGAGTTAGTTTTCCTTCTAATTGCATGGCACAATAAGTGAAAGTTAATGTGTGTTACCTTTGTAAGGTAGTTTTCTATCTAACAAGATGGCACAATGAGTAAAAGCTTATGTGTGTTGGCTCATTTCACCATTATGAAAATCTAGCTGGGGTTAGCTTTCCTTTTAACTACATGGCACGATGAGTAAAATATTATGTGTGTTAGCTCATTGCACCATGATGGAAATCTAGTTGGAGTTAGTTTCCTACTAACATGGCATGATGAGTGAAAGCTAATGTGAGTTAGCTTTTGTAAGATAGTTTTTCATCTAAAAAAACCACATCGTCATCAATCACATTGCACCGTGATGGAAATCTAGCTGGAGTTAGCTTTAATATTTAAATCATTACACTGTGAGTGAAATCTAATGTGTGTAAGCCTTCATCGGGTATTTTTCCATCTAGCACGACCACATTATCATTAATCACAATGTACCATGATGGAAATCTAGCTGGAGTAGTAACTTTTCTTCTAACTACATGGCACAATGAGTGAAATCTAATGTGTGTTAGCTTTCATAAGGTAGTTTTCCATCTAGCACAACCACATCGTCATCGATCACATTGCACCGTGATGGAAATATAGCTATAGTTAGATTTCGTCCTTAAATCATTGCACGGTAAGTGACATCTAATGTGTGTTAGTATTCTAATGTAGTTTTACATCTGGCACAACCATATTGTCATCAATCACAATGCACCATGATGAAAATCTAGCTAGAGTTAGCTTTCGTTCTTAAAACATTACACAATAAGTAAAACTATTGTATGCTGGCTTTCATAAGATAGTTTTCCATCTAACACGACCACATTGTTATCAAATACATTACACCATGATGGAAATCTAGCTTGAGTTAGCTTTCCCTCTAACAACATGGCGCTATAAGGGAAAGCTTATGTGTGTTAGCTCATTACAACATGATGGAAATCTAGTTGGAGTTAGCTTTTATTTTAACAACATGGCACGATTAGTGAAAACTAATGTGTGTCCACTTTCATAAGGGAAGTTTCTATGTAATAAAACCACATTGTCATCAAGGACATTGTGTCGTTTTGGAAATCTAGCTGGAGTTAGATTTCATCATTAAATAGTTGCATGGTGAGGGAAATCTAATGTGTAAGCTTTCATAGTGTAGTTTTCCATCTAGCACAACCACATTGCCATCAATCACAATGCACCATGATGGAAATATAGCTAGAGTTAACTTTCATTCTTAAAACATTGCACGCTGAGTAAACCTAATGTCTGTTAGCTTTTATTAGGTAGTTTCCATCTAACACAACCACATTGTCATCAAATACAGTACACCATGATGGAAATCTAGCTAGAGTTAGCTTTCCTTCTAACAACATGGCACTATAAGGGAAATCTTATGTGTGTTAGCTCATTACACCATGATAGAAATCTAGCTGGAGTTAGCTTTCATTTTAACAACAAGGCACGATGAGTGAAAACTAATGTGTGTTAGCTATCATAAGGTAATTTTTCATGTAACACGACCACATTGTCATCAATCACATTGCACCATGTTAGAAATCTAGATAGAGTTAGCTTTCATCCTTAAATCATTGCACGGTGAGTGAAATCTAATGTGTGTAATATTTTATAGTGTAGTTTTCATCTAGCACAACAACATTGTCATCAATCACAATGCATCATGATGAAATATAGTTAGAGTTAGCTTTTGTTCTTAAAACATTGTACTGTGAGTAAAAGCTAATGTGTGTTAGCTTTCATAAGGTAGTTTTCCATCTAACACAACCACATTGTCATCAAATACATTACACCATGATAGAAATCTAACTAGAGTTAGCTTTCCTTCTAACATGGCACTATGAGTGAAATATTATGTATGTTAGTTCATTACACCATTATGAAAATCTAGTTGGAGCTATATTTTTGTTTAACAACATGGAAGGATGAGTGAAATCTAATGTGTGTTAGTTTTCATAATGTAGTTTTTCATTTAGCACAACCACGTTGTCATCAATCAAAATGCACCCTGTTGGAAATATAGCTAGAGTTAGATTTCGATCTTAAAACGTTGTACGGTGAGTAATATCTAATCTGGGTTAGTTTTCGTAAGGTAGTTTTCCATCTAACACAACCACATTGTCATCAAATACATTACACCATGATGCATATCTAGTTGGAGTTAGCTTTTATTTTAACAACATGGCACGATGAGTGAAACCTAATGTGTGTTAGCTTTCATAAGGTAGTTTTCCATCTAACACAACCACATCATCATCAATTACATTGCATCGTGATGGAAATCTAGCTGGAGTTAGATTTATTCCTTAAATCATTACACGGTGCATGAAATCTAATGTGTGTTAGCTTTCATAATGTATTTTTCCATTTAACACAACCACATTGCCATCAATCACAATGCACCATGATGGAAATCTAGCTAGAGTTAGCTTCCATTCTTAAAAAATTGCACGGTCAGTAAAGATAATGTCTGTTAGCTTTCATAATGTAGTTTTCCATCTAACACAACCACATTGTTATCAAATACATTACACCATGATGGAAATCTATCTTGATTTAGCTTTCCTTCTAACAACATGGCACTATAAGGGAAATTTTATGTGTGTTAGCTCATTACACCATGATGGAAATCTAGCTAGAGTTAGATTTCATTTTAACAACATGATACTGTGAGTGAAAGCTAATGTGTTTCAGCTTTCATAAGGTATTTTTCCATGTAACATAACCACAATGTCATCAATCACATTGCACCATGTTGGAAATCTAGCTGGAGTTAGCTTTCATCCTTAAATCGTTGCACGGTGAGTGAAATCTAATGTGTGTAAGCTTTCATAGTGTAGTTTTCCATTTAGCACAACCACATTGTCATCAATCACAATGCACCATGATGAAAATATAGCTAGAGTTAGCTTTTGTTCTTAAAACATTGCACAGTGAGTAAAGCTAATGTTTGTTAGCTTTCATAAGGTAGTTTTCCATCTAACACAGTCACATTGTCATCAAATACATTACACCATGATGGAAATCTAGCTGGAGTTAAATTTCCTTCAAACAACATGGCACTATAAGGGAAATCTTATGTGTGTTAGTTCATTACACAAATACTAGAGCTAGCACAACCACATTGTCATCAATCACAATGCACCATGATGGAAATCTAGGTGGAGTTAGCTTCTGTTCTTAAAACATTGCACTGTGAGTAAAAGCTAATGTCTATTAGTTTTCATAAAGAATTTTTTCATCTAACACAACCACATTGTCATCAAATAAATTACACCATGATGCAAATCTAGCTGGAGTTAGCTTTCCTTCTAACAACATGGCACTATGAGTGAAAGCTTATGTGTGTTAGTTCATTACACTATGATGGAAATCTAGCTAGAATTAGCTTTCCTTTTAACAACATGGAACGATGATTTAATATGTGTTAGTTAATGGAATTCTACCTGGAGTTAGCTTTCATTTTAACAACAGGGCACAATGAGTGACAGCTAATGTGTGTTACTCCAACATAATATGGTGAATAAGTTAGTCGATTTGAGTTTATTGTCTCTTTTTGACGTCATATATATAGAAATTAGTTGATTTTATTGGCTAAGAGAACTCTCAATGGTGGATGTCAACATTTAGGATACTTTAATAGTGGGGCCTTCAATGTGGTGTAGATCATCATAAGCAATACATTAAGTTTCATGCCAAATAAAAAACACATGACTAAATCATTTGGACTCCATGCATGGTTCATAGTTTAAATCTTTCATGAAAGATAATTCTTGTGTTTTCTATATTCTATCTTCATGTCTATTAAGGTACATAACAAATGGTATCCGAACACTTTCTAGGGAAAAAAACAAAGAACTTTTTCCTTCTATTTTGTAGGTTTTCAAAGACCAAAAAAGAAGGCCACGTCACTTGGATTGGTTTTTTAATATGTTTTAGCAGAATTTCCAAAAACAAATTATATATGTATATTCTCCTCGTAAAAATACATGAATTCACAAAACATTGCTCGAATCGGAGTTAGGATGAAGGAGATATTGCAGTTTGAAATCTGCTCCTTTTTAGGGCTTATGATGATGGTTGTGGGTCTTCTAGAGGATATGACTTTTGATAAAGTGATTAGATTGCAACTAAATCAATTCCATTGGATAGATAATTTCTAAAGCTTTGATTTAACATATTATATGATATATTGTTAGCCAATATCTAGTACACTATAGCTTTTGCAATATTTTGCCCTTAAACCCTCATGGAATTGAAGATTGGAAAGGTGGTGGAACATGCTATGGGAGGAAAAAAATTGGGTGACAAAACGTTTACGGGATATGTGTGCAAATTTGAAATATATGAAGTTGGAAATTTTTAAATCTTAGGATGTTGATTTGGTGGTCAACACCTCCTTCGAGACTCATGAAATCGTTTAATAGCCTCTTGTGGATCCATTAACTTTGACGGTTGTATTAGAAACTAATAGGCCGGCCTTTTGGTTTAATGACAATGTGGGCCAAAAATTTGTATTCAATTCAAAAGTTGTGGGTTCAAGTCTGCTTGATTGTTGTCGAGTACCCTAGTCGGTGTTGAGGAGGAGATTATTAATTTGGTGGTCAACACCTACTTCAGGACTCATGACATGGTTAACAACCTCCCATGGATACATTACATATGGCGGTTGTATTGGAAACTAATAGGTTGGGCTTTTGGGAAATCTACTTATGGAGATCTTGAAGTTGTGACCAAAATTGTTAAAATGACATATCATAGCACGATATTTGTATAAATTGATATTCATACTTACCTCATCATCAAAGGAAATGATAGAAATTTCTACTACTTTATCCACAATATTATGACTAATGAGAGAAGGGTGGCAAGGATCCTTGGATACAAAAGCTACTTCCTCTTTGATGGATCTAGGGGCAATAGATTATTCTCAAGAAGCCATGAAAATGACACAAAAGAAATCAAAATCCAATAAAAATCATTGCTTTTAGTGAAGAGCAGTAGGCTCAAATTTTATTAACAAGCCTTGGAGTGGGTTGAGGCACGAAAGCACCTCACTAACCCTATTCTACAAATGTTGTAGATTTGGAGTAGACATTGCCAGATTTGAAATCAGCTCACTATCCTTTATTTTCGATCTCTTCCTGGCCCAATTATGTATTTTGCAAAGATAACATTTGATAAATGAGCAACATGCCTTGAAAAAATGTACTAAGAATCTGTTTTAGCCCGGAGCCTTGTTTGACTTGAAACCCCATATCGTCTCGACTGCTTCTTCCTTTGAAATTTCTTTGCCTATTTGCCTATTTTCAACTTCACTTACTAAATGAGGGATGTATTGGGTTCATCTTTCACCTCCAGTGTATAACTCTTTGAAATGCATGAAGGCCTCCTTTGTATTGCTTCAAACTATGTTAATCCAGTATCATGTCCCCTTTCTATTTCTCTAACATTATTCCTTAACTACTTGGACTTGGTTTGATTACAGAAAAAGGTAGTATTTTTGTCTCCAACTTGAAATAAGCTTCTTGAAATAAGCTTCTTGATTTAAGCCTCAAGTGTTTCTTCTCTCGCCTACATGCATGTCAAAGCTTTGTATTTAACTCTCTTTCCTCCCAAATGTCTTATTTTGAGACGTCCTTACCTTCCATTCTTACTAAGCATTGTGATCAACTTAGATGCTCTTATATGTCTAGTTTCTCTTTATCAAGGGGTCGATATGAAGCCTTTACCCACATATTCAAATATGAGTTTACCAATCTCAAATTAAATTCCCATACAAAATTCATTGATCCTTGGATCCTTGTTTCCCAAGTTTGTCGAATGATTTCCCAAACTTCACTCTCCTATAGCCATAGTGGAATGGAAAATAAGAGATAGGAGATCACGGTCTACAGTTTCATAGGGAATAATAGTTGAACTAATGAGGGTGTTATCTAGAAAAAATCGTTATGTATTAAAAACACAATCTAAGTGAGCAATGATGTGTATTTACCCTTCTTGGAACAATGTATATCAAATCCTGCTATGCTATCAAGTATTCCCATTTTTTCCATGAATTTATCCCTCACTGTAGTGCCTCCCTTTTAACTTTTTTGACAAAATTATGTTGAAGTCACCTAATACAATGCTCTTCTATTAAAGTTTTCTATTAATCCATCTCTTCTCCATATTGTATGGGGGCATATACATTGAAAAACCTGATTTGATGCCTAGAATCCTTCTTTACTAGGTTCACTAAGATCCGGTGTTATGTGGGTTGATGGGATGGGAAATCAAAGAAATATGAGTCCCATAGAGTGCAAAAATCCCTAGATGATCCCCTAGATATCACTATTATGCAAGAACTTGTTCACCAACACTTTTAACTTATTTCTGACATTTCTTGCTTTTTTAGTTTTGTCTCTTAGAGTAGAAGGACAACACGTCTTTCCATTCTTATAGGATCTTTTATTGGTACATTTTATTTCTACTTCCTAAACCTCTACAACTATAGAAAAATACAATCATTATTTCCCTAATGAAGGTTGTGAAACACTATGGAAGCGATCTACCAACTTCTAGATTCCAAGGCTTTTTGAAGGGTAGTTTTTAGTATCAAATATAAAAGAGCTTTCTATAGAATTTTGCAAGCCTAGATTTTTATCTTACATTGTTATTTCCTCACTTTTGTTTTTAGTGTATTTCTTCTAGTATTTTTAGGGACTTGTTCTTCTTCTTGTTTTTCTTTCTTCTTAGTAACTACACCACTAATTACGTAGGAATAGATCACTTCAACATCAGGCACCAGGCCATGTGTTTCCAGGGATTCCATTAATGGAGAGGTTTCTTCAATAATTGGTTGAGAAGAAAAAAGGATGTATCAAGGTTGTGGAAGGACTTCAACTTCAGATATGGGTCGCATTTGGTCTTTTAGAGGTGGATTCGGTCTTGCATGCCAAAGAACAATGAATTTGTTGGAGGAAGTTTTATAGGTTGATTCTTTGGAAGTTGAGGGACCTATGTTACCAACTAATTCCAATCCTTGTTTCACTTGTTTCCAGTTTAATTCCTTTTCCTTTGTGTTATTATGGGTAGTGGATTGCTTACAATCTCTTACAAAGTATCCATATTCATATCATGTTTTGCATTGAAGTGAAAGTTTCTTGTAATCCAATTTCTAAGTATGATTCCATTTGTCAATTAAAAGACTTAATGTTTTAGAAAGGCCCTTCTTCAAATGTACTTCCACTTGAACAATATGTTTGTCACTAGATTCCATTAAGTTTCAACTGAGACATTTAATTTCATGCATTGGAGAAAGGGTGGTTGATCTTAAATGGTCACATGCATGCAAAAAAAACCTGTGGATTTATGACTACTAGATGGGGGTGAAAAAATTCAATGGTGGATATAAATTGTGTAGGCCAATGGTTAGTGATCTCCTCGCGCAACTTTCCCTCCACACATTTCATGGGTCGTTGATTTGTGGGGTCCTCATCAAATGAATGGGATAGATTACGAAGTCAACTTGTTATGGACTTGTCCATACATTCCAGCGTTGATAATGAACTATGGATGTAGAATTAGATAGCCAAATCCAATAGTAAAGGAAGGTGGCGAATCTATCGCATCATAGTCCACGACTAGAAAATGATTTTTTTACACTGCTAAGATTAATGTGAGAGCATATTGACACTCTACCTAGAATTATGATAACATTAATATTCCTAGAATTATGATAGCATTAATCTTTATTGCTTTTCCATTACCTGGAACCCATGACAAATGATATTTGATTAAAGATGCAAAGGTCTTGCACAAATACAATCGAAACATCACTCTCTTGTTTCCCTAAGATATTTCATATGAAGGGCAACGTTCCACCACTTTTTCACATCCAAAGGATCTTGGCACCCATGGTCATATTCATCAACTTTGGGTCTTTGAGACCCATTCTGCGATTACTTTGAAAGCCTCTCACTATATCCTCCTTAACCAAGTGGTGTTTCTTTTCATTAGTCTCCTCAACATGCCACAAAAACTTACGAATATTCATTCCAATCTTCTTCATGATGCTTGAAAGGACTTGCATGTCACATCCTTGATAGATCAATAATGCAAACAAAATCGATTTAAATAGAATTACTATGCCAACTAGATTGAACCACTAAGAACCCTTTTACTGCATCTTAATTTTTTATATTTTCTAAAATGTTGAGTGAGTGATTGATTTTGGGGAATTCGATGAAATGGGAATGCCCACGTACTTGAATGTTGTCCAATTACTTGTATAGGGAAATTCCAAAATTCTATCAATTGAACGTAACAAAATATAGGTGTTCCAACCATAGGTGTGACTCTTACCTTTGTTGAATTTTCCTCTAGATGCATGCATGATGAGATCCAAGATCCGCTTAAATATCTTTGCCATTATGGTTGAAGCTCCTCCGATGAGCAAAGTGTCATCTACAAAATGGCGCCTCTAGAATACAATCCATGACCTTATTTCTCAATTCTGGGCACTTTCCAGACATCAATAAGTAATAGGCAGTGTGACTTATCTAATATGGGCAAGTCTTAGGGTCAAAATATCCCCAAAACAATAGTTACTCCTAATTATCGCTTTATTATTGGCAAATATAGCATAACAGAAGTAGAACTGGGAAATTGTGAGGAAGTTTAAACTTTAAAGGCTAATACAACCCTAAATCAACAAATATGTCCAAATTAACATTTATTTGAAGCAGTTATGTTAGAACCGTCCTTAAAGTCAGCTACCTAGGGTCCTGACAAGTGGTGCAGTTGTCTTGGACCTAACCCTTGCATTACTCCTCCAACAGTTGTGCTAGTACTCTTATATAATACTTTGATTATTGTTGAATGCATGGATTTATGGAGCACTGCATGCATCTCATGAAGCCATAGTTTACTATCTTCCAGAGGAAAATAATTGATGCAGTAACCCAATAGCTTATCCACCAGTTGGCACTTTTTAATTGAGTGGTGTTTACTGTTTAATGAAAAAACTTTTACCTTATAATGCTTCACCCAATTATATCAATATCAAACACTTCATCTCTATGTATGATATATCTATCATCAATTCATAAGTAATCAATCAAACCAATCAACTATTCTCATAAATCCTTGATGCTACTCAGTACCGATAAGAGTCCCAAACTAACTATGACCTAGGTGTTTGTGGTCATTTCTATTTTGGTAAACTTGGTCTACTGAATCAACTGGTTGTGGATCAACCAGGGCCACTAGCGCTCAAATAAGCTATCGAATTTACTCTATAATTGGTATGTCAACTACTTCTACCCTGTCAAAAGGTTGTGTGGACAGTGCTGTTATGAAACCCTTGTTTTGTCCTGTAGCAATTTTTTTAGCTGTAGCTATTAAATTTCATTTGTGGAGACTGTTTTATATGATAGTAAGTTGCTCAACTTTTCAGTGTTGATTACAAGAATTATGAGACATCTATAGTGAAGAGATAGTTGTTTTTAGGTCTATTAAATTGTTGAGTAACGATTGTGGCAAAAATCCTCATCATCCGGTTCATGCGATAGCATCCTTACTCTGGTCCAAACATCGCCAATGGTATTGGTATCCTGCATTGTGATTACTGTAATACCCATAACTGGAAATTTAATAAAATATGCTCTATTCTATTCCTCGTAAATCTAATTTGAATTAGTGTGAGAATTTCAAGCCACCAAGAAACATTTGATAATTTATTGTTGCATAGGTCCATTGCAAGCCAAATGATAAATCCCCTTTGAATAGTGTAGCCATTTTAGTTTGTACACGATTGGACCAGAGACTTCCAGTAATCTAGGGTTTTATGTCACGACATTCAGAACCAAACAGACTGTCACAAATCACAATGGCCGAGTCACCAGAAGATGAAAGATACGATGAATTTTTCAACCAAGTTTACGGCAAAGAGTACATTGGGCCACCCACTTTAAACATTGAAAAGTCGCTTGAAAATAGTAAACTGAAAAAGAGATCTCGTTCAAGTGACAATGCTGTGAATTCGATGAGGAACAAAAAGAACGCTATCCAAATGTTGTGCCCACTAACTTCACCAGTATAGAAGCCATATTTTGGGAGGCAAAGTCAAAGGCAATTGAATGAAATTGGAAGCAAAAGAAAGAGGAGTTTATTTGTAAGATTTGTGGAGAGTCTGGCCACTTTAATCAAGGGTGTCCAACCACACTACGAACCAGTCGATCTAGTGAGTTTGTTGAAAAAATTGTTGTGAGATAAGCACCTAAAAACACGTATTATTGGATCTGGTGGATCATCTCTTCAGAATATGAGTGTAAAACTAGGGCTGAAGGCATTAGCAACCTAAAACTGGATCCTTATGTAAAATACTCTTGTTTGCAAAAAACATTAACAACGATCCTTGCCAATGGAACGATGCCATTTTATTTATTATCCCTATAAATACTAGGGCTTGTTTGTAGAAATAACATAAACTACCATACAAACGGCTAAAGCTATCAGATAATACAGAACTTACAATAAAATGAACTTACTTGTGAATCACAAGAACCAGCTTGTCCGCTTCAATGTCCTGCTCTGCCTATAGATCTGGTTAAAGAGTGACCAGTTCCTCTCCTCTCACACGAGATCACATTGAAAAGTTGTGGCAAATAAATAATGACGAGTCTAGGACCATATCACTCTACTTAATTTGAATAGACTTTGCCCATTGGTCGATAGAGATTCCATTTTGAATTTACATTGCCGGAGATTCCGTTTTGACTTTACATTTCCTACTCGACTTACTTGGCCCACTCGATCGGGCTGAGATTCAGTGTTTTTATTAGATTTCAAATTAAATTGTTTTTTTTATCAATTTTTATTTTATATTTTTGGAAGTTTTGAACCTAGCTTCCTTTAATATTGGAAGCAACATTCAAATTTAAGCCCTTTATAGCCCTTCGAAAGGGTTGTAGCTCTTCCTAGAAGTGTATTGTTACTTTTTTTGACCTAAAATGATGTATATGAATATATTTATTAAATTAAAAGTTGTAAAATTAATGTATATTTTATTTAATAATTCATTTTAAGTAAAATTGTTCAAATCTAGTTTCAAGTATGATAACATTGTTTTTTATAATATAATATACATACAATCTTAATTTCCTCATCTATATGCACTAAAATCCCAGATCCTTGAGATCACTCCCACCTATTATTGTATATCATTGGGCATCATTGAAGTATAACTAGTGATCATTGAAGTATAACTAAGGCACTATTGTCTTGTAACCCTAAATAATTGTAGTATACAGTACTCTACTTGGTTGCTACTTCTTGATCGAAAATGAATGTACTATAGTGATGGAGGTGTAGGTAGTTGATTTGGGTGGGAGGGAAGGAGAATTGAATATAGTTTTGTTTTTGGAGGGGACTATGGTTTCTAGGGTTTTCACAACTCTCATTGTTTATCCTAAATTTTCGGTCGTACAATAGACATGGACCTTGAGGAAGAGCTATTATATTATAGGGAGAATGAGGATGTGAATTCTCTAGCCATATTATGTACCCATAAGTAACAATTAGAAGTGTGGAAATGTTGCAAAGCATTTAGCATTAGTTACAAAGCCAATTTGGAAACTAAGGATAGTTCTTAGACAGGGACAAATGGAACTATGAAGGTGGAAGGTCAATATTTGGTGATAGAAATAATCATGGAAGATGCAAGTTTGGCATCATGTGGTCATTTATGCCAACCTTTGGTTGCATCGTCACCTTGATAATTGGGCTTATAACATAAATCCTAATCTTCCTTGTTCAATCTCCTACATTGAATCATATGGACATTCCCAATGAAAAACAATTGTACTAGGGCATGAGTAGGAAAGTTGAAAATGATCCTAGGTCATGATATTGGTTTTGAGAAAGTGGAGGATGGTTATGATTGGCATTAGTAGTAAGAATCATGGCTAAGGTTATTAATAATGATTATGTGCCATAATGGTTAGAAATAGGGTGGAAAATCCAGTTAGGGTATATGCTAAGGATTTATATTGTAATTAAGTGTTGCATTTGATTCAAGCTCCAAAGTGATAAAGATGCAAACTCCATTTCATCTCAAAACTAGTTGGGGGAACATCCAATTTGGTTCGAAAGTGATGTCACCCAATTTTAGATCCTAAAAGAGATACAATGGTAATCCATCAAATATAGGTTCTTATGCCTAGTATTACTTTTGTATTTTGGACTAAAGGGTGCTTAATGACCATTTCTAATACTCTTAAGGAAATTCATGATTGCTATGGATAAATGCTTTTGGAAATATTTAGAGAAAATAATTGCCAAGGTTGTTGTGGATCTAGATTTCAGGGAGGGTAACTTTGTACAATGAACTATAAATTGAATGGGGTTAGGACATTTCACTCAAATATTGTATTATTGGAAATTTCCTTTTAGGTGTATTAATAATTGTATTATTAGAAATTTGTCATTAGAAATGCTAATGGAAAATCAATATACCTAACAATGACCATTACAATGGAACATAGAGGTACATGCAGATTATTTCACAAATACATGAATTTGAGCTAAATTATAGCAAGACATTCCAATCTCAATGGACTAAAATTCATAACCAACTATTCGTAATTGCATCACTAAGTACATAAGATCCCAAAGAGACAAAAGTTCACCTCTGGTATTGGTGCTAATATGAGGTGTCATATAGTGGGTGAGCACTCTCATCTATTACTTTTTATTAGATTGTAATAAGCAAATAATATAATCTTGTTATATTAAATATTAGATTGTTTCAAAAACATGCACATGAGGCATTGAGTCGAAACTTAAATGAGTGAATGCTATGTGTAATCCTTTTTAGATCATATAACACACAACCTCTTCCCAAAACACCTCATTAAGAGAGGGATACAATTAGCGATCATTGAAGTATAACTAAGGCGCTATTGTGTTGTAACCCTAAATAATTGTAGTATACAGTAATCTACTTGGCTGCTACTTCTTGATGGAAAATGAATGTACTATAGTGATGGAGGTGTAGGTAGTTGATTTGGGTGGGAGGGAGGGGAAATTGAATATAGTTTTGTTTTTGGAGGGGACTATGGTTTCTAGGGTTTTCACAACTCTCATTGTTTATCCTAAATTTTCGGTCGTACAATAGACATGGACCTTGAGGAAGAGCTATTAGATTATAGGGAGAATGAGGATGTGAATTCTCTGGACATATTATGTACCCATAAGTAACATTTAGAAGAGTGGAAATGTTGCAAAGCATTTAGTATTGGTTACAAAGCCAATTTTGAAACCAAGGATAGTTCATAGACATGGAAAAACAGAAATATGAAGCTGGACTGTCAATATTTGGTGATAGAAATAATCATGGAAGGTGCAAGTTTGGCATCATGTGGTCGTTTATGCCAACCTTTGGTTCCATCGTCACCTTGATGACTGGGCTTATAACCTAAATCCTAATCTTCCTTGTTCAATCTCCTACGTTGAATCTTATGGACATTCCCAATGAAAAACAAGTGTACCAGGGCATGGGTGGGAAAGTTGAAAATGATCCTAGGTCATAATATTGGTTTTGAGAAAGACTTGGAGGATGGTTATGAGTGGCATTAGTAGGAAGAATCATGGCTAAGGTTATTAAGAATGATTATGTGCCATAATGGTTAGAAATAGGGTGGAAAATCCAGTTAGGGTATATGCTAAGGATTTATATTCTAATTAAGTGTTGCATTTGTTTCAGGATCCAAAGTGATAAAGATGCAAGCTCCATTTCAACTCAAAACTAGTTTAGGGGGAGCACCCAATTTGGTTTGAAAGTGATGTCACCCAATTTTAGATCCTAAAAGAGATACAATGGTAATCCATCAAATATAGGTTCTTATGCTTAGTATTACTTTTATATTTTGGACTAAAGGGTGCTTAATGGCCATTTCTAATACTCTTAAGGAAATCCATGATTGCTATGGATAAATGATTTTGGAAATATTTAGAGAAAAATAATTGCCAAGGTTGTTGTGGATCTAGATTTTAGGGAGGGTAACTTTGTACGGTGAACTATAAATTGAATGGGGTTAGGATATTTCACTCAAATATTGTATTATTGGAAATTTCCTTTTAGGTGTATTAATAATTGTATTATTAGAAATTTGTCATTACAAATGCTAATGACAAATCAATATACCTAACAATGACCATTACAATGTAAAATAGAGGTACATCTAGAAGATTATTTCACAAATACATGAATTTGAGCTAAATTATAGCAAGACATTCCTCTCTCAATGGACTTCGATTCAGAACCAACTATTTGTAATTGCATCGCTAAGTACATAAGATCCCAAAGAGACAAAAGTTCAGCTCTGGTATTGGTGCTAATATGAGGTGTCATATAGTGGGTGAGCACTCTCATCTATTACTTTTTATTAGATTGTAATAAGCAATAATATAATCGTGTTATATGAAATATTAGATTGTTTCAAAAACATGCACATGAGGCATTGAGTCGAAACTTAAATGAGTGAAGGCTATGTGTAAGCCTTTTTAGATCATATAACACACAACCTCTACCCAAAACACCTCATTAAGAGAGGGATACAATTGGCGATCATTGAAGTATAACTAAGGCCGTATTGTGTTGTAACCCTAAATAATTGCAGTATACAGTACTCGACTTAGCTGCTACGTCTTGATGGAAAATGAATGTACTATAGTGATGGAGGTGTAGGTAGTTGATTTGGGCAAATACTAAGTTTGTTTAATTTGTTGTATAGGTGCAAAATTTGCCTCTTCTGCATTTTCTATTGGAGACAAGGTAGATATTTTGCAATGTGGAGTGAAGGTGGGTGAAGGCCCCATATTCAACACAAAGATTGGTCATAAGGTGCATGGCAGGATGGTAAAAAAAGGATCCATTTGGATAATTTATTGATCTGTCAAAGGGAAGCTTTAGTTTTTTCACTAAACATGAAATAATAAATGATTGCCCCTACTGTGCAAGCGCGTGGGAAAGGTGTAGAGTAGATTCTATTTCAAGCACGATGTTTAAGCCTAAATGACACATTTTTTGCGACATGTTGCAAGACCAAATGTATTTACCCTTGCGACATACCTCCAACACTAAGTTTATTTTATTGTGAAAATGCATTCAGGCACCATGAATATTTTAGTGTGACACCATTCATGGAAATGATGTGCCCAAAGATAATGGGTCTCGATATGAAAGAAGGAACATTTGGAGATCTTAGCATAAATATTTTTCTCTCCCATATACTTCAAAATCAATGTCAAATACTCCCTGTACCCCTTTGTATTTCATGAATAGATCAATATATAATTAAGGAATAGTTGAACAAACTTTTATAAGTACTTATGAAATAAGGAATAACTGAACGAACTTGTCTAGGTACTTATTAGATTTACCATTCATGAGAATCATTCATTCATACTATAGGCACATTAGTCAACCCAAATTGAACATAGTTTGAAGTTGCATAAACATAACACCATCTGACGCTAAAGGAATAAAAACAACACAACTTCCATAGAACTACTAGATGCCATGGGAATAAAATTAACACAACTTCATGCTACAGTCAATGCCATTTATCTTCACCCAATAATCATTATCACCCTTTTAGGACACAAAAAACAAACAAAATACAATCTTCCATTTGAAAAAAAGTTATATTTTACATAAATTAAAAATTGGCATGATTTAATGAATGTAGTATTTGTGTTTTCAAATTAAGGCCATATTTCCTTTGAATGTGGATTACATAGATAACATAGAAAGATACGTGTGGGGGTTCAATCAACAACAATGTTAATCTTAACACAAGAACCAGTGAATGCCTCCTTTCATTGTAGCGGCTCTGTCCCTCATCCAGACACAAAAATGCATGAAAGAGCAGAGAAGCTAAAACGGGTAGAATACCAAGGAATTTGGACGACCACATTTGCATTGGTAGGCCATTGAATTGCACACAGATTGGGCACAAACATTGAACATATTGGTTAGTTGAGAAATCCTCAAACCTGGGGACTAACAAGGTATTCTTATAAATCCAAGGCCCTTGTCACATTTCGTTTGGGACATGGGACTTGTTAGCGAATGGAAACAGAAAAAATCCTTTGGTAAGGGTTCTGGTTTGGACATATTGCCAACCAAAGCCCTCCCAGGGTTCCCTATCTCAGCTACAAATTATAGCTTTAGGGGGAACCCGCCCCGTAAAATACCCTAGCAAGGTTTCTTCCATATAAGCATACACACAGTATCATGCTGATCAATTGGGTTTCTATAGTAACATAGTTGTCAGTTTAGTAATTACCATGTTGAATTCTCGATAGTCATAAATGTAGAACAAAACACAAAGTATAGATCAATCAAGGGAGCATATTTTCCTTGTATGCAATCTATAGCTAAAGTTGCTTATGTCAACACCATTCAACTCTATTGTAAAAATAGGCTCAAACATATTAGGCCAAATATATATGATTACAACTACAGGCTATGGATTACATACTAGGTTTCTCTTTGTCATTTAAAGAATATGGATATGCTTCACCTATTGCATGCAGCGAGACTAAGGCCAACTCAGCCTGTAGTTGTAATCATATCTATTTGGCCTAAAGCTACAAGTCCTAATCCCCTTGAAGCTACAAGCCCTAATCCCTAGTGGCATTCTCAAACAAATTTTCCTTACCTTGCGGCAACAACTCATCTATTAACAATCTCTCTTCATCATCATCCTCATCAAATTTGCTTCTGAAAATGGTGTTTGACAACTTCATGTATATGGAGACCCTCTTTTGAAAGGCGAGGAGGAGGGAGGTTGGGAACCAGGCGCATGAAAGATTTGATTTTAGGAGGGAGCACAGAGGAGGAGGGCGGTTGGGAACATCCATCAATGGCGGCCATGATGTCTGCAGAAGAGGCGAACCCGAGAACCCTAACGTGTGAGCTAAAACCCTAGCAGAGCGACTAAAAAATTTTGGTTATCCCCTATGTAAATATTTGCATAAGTTCAATGAATGGTCACAAAAATAACATGACAATTTAAAATAACTTCCATAGTTTCAAACAATAATAATTAATTAGTTTTATAAAAAAAATTTCAAAACAACACAACAATTTTCTATAAAAATGGTAAATAAAATCACTCAAACATAACTCATTCTAAAGACACCTATAAATTAAAAAAAAATCCTTAAACTTAATTTCCCTCGATTTGACAAATATCTTTTGAAAACTTGAAATTTTAGTGGCTATACCGCCAATGACATTGAAATCACCATTTTTGCTCATTTGCTAGGAATAGAAATTGCTCGATCAGGTCGGGAATTTCAGTCATGGGTTGGAAAAATTCACTTCATATTGCTCGATCAGGTCAGGAATTTTAGTCATGGGTTGGAAAATTTCACCTCATAGCAGCACATGGGGATCGACCTGCATCTCCTCAGGGTCGATTTCACTGATTTTTCATAAAGGGACTTTCACAGATTAGGTTGTGTTGCATTCTGGTCATAACGAACATTTTAGGTATTTTCTCAATCTTCTACAACAATATTTTGTTCGGATTATTTTCCCTGTACACTCCATCCCTGTAAACTTCACACAGGGTCGATTTCACTGATTTTTCATAAAGGGACCTTCACAGATTAGGTTATGTTGCATTCTAGTGAGGACGAACGTTTAGGTATTTTCTCAATCTTCTGCAACAATATTTTATTCAGCTTATTTTCCCTGTACACTCCATCCCTGTAAACTTCACACCTGGTAGATTAATGTTGGTTCCTCCATCCTTTACTACCCACTTCAGATTGGATGTGATATGCAACCCACTATAGCTCAAAAAATATTTAGATATTAAACAACCAACACTGTTCATTAAGTTTGAGGCAGTGCTATCTTCCACGCATCCACCAAAATTCCAATCGCAGACCATGTTGTCACCTTCTTGTCACATCATGCAAGAGGAAAAGTGGGTGTTGTCGCATCATGAAAGAAGAAATAACGAATTTGCCCTTTGAAATTTGCTGCAAATATTCCATTTACCCCTGATTTCCTGTTAAATTTACCATGAACCCTTCAATCGCCACCGATTTCTGGTTGTAGAGGTTTTAATTAGCTAGATCACCCCTGATTTCCATTAGTAGAGGTTTTTAGCAGCTAGATCGCCCCGGATTTCTAGCAGTAGAGGTTTATAGTAGCTAGATTGCCCCTGATTTCCTGCAGTAAAGGTTCATAGCAGCAAGTACACTGTAAATCAAAGGCATGGTTGCAAGATGGAATGCTTGACAACTCCTCTATTCACTAATCTCTTTCTTCCATTTTCAAATTTGGTACCTACTTGCTCGAAAAAATAATATTTTTTAGCGTAATTACTCCAAAAATCCAGTAATTTCACTAACATGTCACTGATAGGTCCCTTTGCATCAATGGCTAATCCTGTTACAATTATACTAAGCATGCTCAAATTAACTACTATAATACCATACATGGCAAGTAAACTAGAAATGATAAAAACATTGACTGTGTAGTACTCTTTGTCAAAATAAATAACAAGACCAGCCCATAGACCAATAGAAACCTAGATGAAAAGCTCGCAATGCTTCAGAACCTTTAACTTTACAATCTAAACATTGAACTGTAAAAATATTGAGCATGCAAAATCCACAACCTTCAAATTTCACCTAGCCTACACCACCTCGAGCTTAGGATTATCCTTGAAATGCAGAACAGTCTAACTCAGGAAATCAAAGTTTGGCTAGAAGTCTGTGTAAAAATTGCAACAAACCGATCGTCTTTTATATAATCATTATTATAGGGTTGAGGGTTATTTAGGTGATAAAGTGGACAATTTACAAGTTGAGGAACAATTCCAATAGCAAGATGGACTTTGAAATCTGGGGTAGAGAATAAAACACCCCTCCAAAACACATCCTGAAACTAGATTCAACCATGAAACTTACTATGCTTCCTTATAGAACAAAGAGGATCATGCACTGGAGTGGCTTGCTCTCGTCAACATATTAATAATCTTCCTTTTACGCAACTCAGGTTGTTGTGCAAGGTAGCAGAATGACCCTGGCCAAGGACATACGGTAAGGAACAGGTGGCTATATAAACATCAATCTTATTCTAGTTCAAACCCAATCCAATTTGTCCAATGGGTTACTTTGAATTAAATCTCTGTAGATGTGCCATTAGATGTATTTGTGTTTTTGTCTGTCTCTTTTTTGTCAAAAAGAACGGCAGCTATGGATTCCCTTCAAAAGGAAAAAATATTTTCTGTCTAGTTGAAAAGATAGATTTCAACCACATTCCTCAGGTGGGGGGTTTGTCAAGGTAGTAAAGGGTTAGTTGTCTAAGTGGGCACATCCTCTTGATCTAAATGGAGTTCAAATGACTTTTTGAGAACACAATTACTAACCTATAGGACTTAACTAATCAGATTAGTGTCCTTTCATATACTTGGTTAGCAAGATAAATTTCATTAGTAGTGGTGCAACAATCACTGTCTATGTTGTTTGTTAGATCACATTTTTTCATTTCAAACAAAAGAAAAGTTAAAACTACTTTCAATAGTTATTGAATGACCAAACCTTTTGTGTCATTTCTGAGATTGACAAAAGCTAAGGGAGAACTTCCTCTTCCGGTTACACTAATACAATTCCATTTGGCATTGTCACTAGCCATTTTTTCCTCTTTACTCCCTTTCAAATATACATGAATGCCTTTTGAATGAGCAAACCTGTTTTGGCATGGTTTATATGAACCTGTCTAAGGTGAGTCCAACATCTGGTCAATTCAAGTTAATTTTAACTAAATCTTGCAACTATCTTTGCTCATGCATTAAGAACACTGTTCACGAGTCTCCCTGGGTGGCCATTGTGTTTAGCATTGCTTTAATGGAAAATTGGTTAACAATTTTGTAAATTTTTTAGTTGGCTCTTATATATGTATAATATTGGTCAACTCTCTCACACAATTCTGGAATATTTTATATCCTTGGAAGTAATAAGCTGAGAGTCCTGAAGATATTTGGTATATTCCCACATTTATCATATCATATGAGAAATTAAGGAGCTTGTTTACATTCTTCCCAGTCAATTTATTTGTGATATCTCTATAAGACCACCCACAAGCCTCTTATTCAGTAAGTATATGGAAAGCACTCTACTGATAATGAACAGAATATAACTTCCATGGTTCAAATTTCCAAGGCATGATTGCTCTTTCCTACAAATAGTTTTTGGAAAATTTATGGGCTTCACATTTCTACTTTGGACAGACCTATGCCAGTGGGAGAGGGAAATGCCAATGTTCAAAAGCTTCTGAGAAAGTTTTTTATATTATTATATTTTAGTATATTTTGATGCATATATATTCTAGAGAAACATGCAAAATGTTCAATTAGTTTCAGAAAACATGAGAAAAGTCAGCTTTTCTTTTCCACTTTTTTTGCATTATGTATTATGTATAGTTTATACCAGTCTATAAAAGTCAGATTTTCTTTTCTTACATACCAGTCTATAAAATTCATATTTTCTTTTTCTTTCTTCTGAAGACTACTATGTACTCCTTTTTGCTGGCTGCTTTAGACTACTTGGCCTTCTGATCAATGTCAACATCAGGATGCACTTGTAATGGAACTAACTTGATGGAATCTCACTAGATCTTAACCCTCCAATAGTGCAAGCACAACTAGGGATAACACAAACCCTGATTGAGAAGATCCACCTCAAATTTATATATGCAATAAATTGCATCAGATAGAGGTTGGAAATTGACAAAGTATTTGATGCCCAGTGCCTTCATCCTTATTTCAAATATCTTACATCTATCACTAAGGCTGAAATAGGGCCTAAAGGGATCTTATCTGAGTTCTATTTAGCGAGACCATAATGGCCTGGGACTACAGGTTCAAGACCCTAAGTCAATCAATTGAGGTGTAAAGTAAAATGGATGGGGAGAGAATATACCTGTGGGTGGGGGCAAATAACAAGTTATCAAATTTAAATGCACCCCCCCTACGCTCTTTTTGTTGATAGAAAACTAACAAATGAAAGGCATTTTAGGAGCATTGTCAAAAACTTCAAAAAAATGATTAAGGAATTTAATAACAAATCAAAAATAGATGTCGATGATATTAGGAGTGGTTAACAATGGATGTTGTGAAGCATGCTAAACTAGGGGATGCCTTACATTGTTATGGAGACATGCTGCAAAGAATGGGATGATAACCGATTGACATTAAAACTGGATCTGTTGGCACTGTGAGGCCCAATAAAGCAAAGACCAAAAGGATCATCCACAAACCAAATGAAACAACATCCTCTTAAGGGGTGATATGGAAAGTTGTAAATGTACTCTCTGACTTCCACCTTTTAAAGATTCATGGAAATTCCGTAGAAGATCAAAACTTAGGAGACAACGTATTACACAAGCAATAGACATACTTGGGATCTCCACTTTAGCACACCTCTATAAGGAGATGTGATATCCAAGTCAAGAGGTTTAGTTTAATTAAGTTCCATTGAGCTCTAAGTTTGGTACGTTTTGTCCTTTTTTTCTGAATCTCATTTGTCCCTCCCTACTTCTATATATTCTCTTTTGGTGTCCTTTTAAGTCTTCTGTAATTTAACTCCTCTAGGTATGAGATCTACTTTGTCATACATGTCACTCCACTTTCTTGCTTTCTACTTCTACAGATCCGAGAATAGTTATAACGGAGGTTAATACTGGAGAATACTACAGATTGAAATCTCTCAACGATCTTTCATAACACAATTAAAGATCACCCATGAGAGACCAAGGTTGGTTACATTCAATTAGCTGTCACTCTTCTATCAGGTGGCAAGAGGCAATGTGACCACTTAATAGGAGTGTAAATTAATCAAAATTGACCACTGACATGGTATGGGTGCTTCTTGATTCATCCATTATTCAGCATCGTCTTGGCATGAATGGCATCATTTATTAGGTTGAAGCAATGATTGATGTTAAAGCCTAGAATTTTTAATTTGAATGAATTCCTTATGGGCTCCCTGCCATCAAAGCAGCATCGTGCATGTCTAATATTTGAAATTTATCAATCATCCACACTAGATCACTTCAATAGCCTTTAACTAGACCTTGGAGTCAGTAGATTTGAAATTCATATTTTTAATTAGAGCAACCTGTATCTAGGCATGACATTTCCCAAAGTTATTTGATGTAAGACTACCATGGCAGAGAAAACCAGAGATCTATCGGAATAGTTGCAATAGAGTCTGGAGCCTTTCATTAATTAGTCGTGGTTGAAGGAGATGGGTCATAGAATGATGTGGCTAATTTTCCTAACAACAGTGTTGTTGCAAAAGATTGTCATTTGTCAGGCTGCATTGAAATAACAAACTAAGGATGGATTGAGTATAGAGAATTTTGTAAAGTCGTTCATTGATAGCTGACATGAAGCGAAGGATGCTGAAGTAAGGAGGATATCCAGGCATTTCCTGTCATCAATTAATAGAAGCATGTATGGTATTGAAAAGCTATCACCATGTTCTACCCAAGTACAAGATATCTTGACAACTTCACATTGTCCTTAACTCTAATTGTAGAAGGTGCCTTTGGAAGATAAAATTGGGTGCAGATTTCTGAAAGACTAATGCACCTGCGAATAATGCTTCAATTACTGGCTACTTTATATGGTTGACAAGCTAAATACTTTGTGTTGTTCAAGTCTTGTGTCATTTAAGGTTGCTGCCAACTAAATGATGTGAGTTTTATAAGTCAGTTTCTTATCTATTTAGTAGTCCTAAACTTATTTCAGTTACGCTCAAAAGTCACTTGAACTGCACTTTCCTAATCCCTTTCTAACAGCAGAATGTACTCATCTGGACTGCAATAAGTGTTTTTTAAGCTCTTCTTTGAAGTCTTAATAAAAAAGAAAAAACGTTTCATCAGAATTATGGTCATATTAATAGTAGAAGTCAAAATTTTGTATCATTCTAGTCATACCCTATCAATTTATCAATAACTGACAACTTTAACATGCATTTGGCTATTCTCTCGTCATCAAATGTAAGGTTCAACAAGTCAGGTCAGGCTAAATGAAATAAGGGATCAGATGGAGTTGACCATTCATTGGCGTAGGTGGCATGTGACTGGAAAAATATTTCTTAGCCTCCAAATCATTAATGCCATATTCATTGAGGGATACTTCTAGGGTGCCCTCCCCATTAAATAGAGGGCCCACTGAATTCAAGTATAAAGGATTGCCCTGACTGGAAAATTCAGTTGCATTCCTTGAATCTGCAACTGATACAGATATCCCCATGCATGTATCCTTACCTGAGATCTCACTCATAGGTTCTGAAGTGCCAGTTTTCCGCAAGGATGGAATTGCCATGTGATTTGATTTTTGTACTGATGTTTGTTTTTATGTGCATGTTTTGCATGTCCTTAATGAATCACTAATTAAACTGGATGAATAGACTACAGAACCATGCTCTGGAAATGGAAATGGTACAATCTTTCCTAAATCCTTTCTGACCAGCTCAGCAGTAGCCCCTGAGGAGACATTCATGTCATCAACTTTAGCTATTGTAGATGAAGACTTCTATGCACTGCAACTTAGGGTTTTGTGCCTTCTGTGGGGATAAACTTAAAGTAGCCATTGACGTAGGTAATGAAATGTGATCAGACAAATATTTATCTACCTTCCCATTACAATGACCAAGTTCACTAAGCAATATCTCTAAGACACCCTCCCCTTTAGATTCGAAATGTACCTTAGGGCTCAGATGCAGAGTAGCAGTTGATGGTGCATGTTGCTACAGCTGTTGTTTTTTATTTCTCTGCTCAGATTTAGTTATATTTCTCATATTTTCCATTGTTACATGACCTATTAACTTCACACATTCACTATTCTTCTTTTCTTAAAAAGAGTTATTTTGTTCCAGGCCAGCGGCAGAAACAGAAGTTAAAATAATATTTTCATTAGGAACAACTGTTTCTAGGCTAGGCATGTTCATTGGAAAATTCTTAACTACAGCATCAGACTTCTTTGTAGCCAATAGTTCAGTCATAGTAGTGAATTGTGAACCAAATATGTCTCCGCTGACAGCCACTAAAACAACTAAAAGAGTTGAACCATAAATTCTCTCAGTAGCAGATGATGTTGATCAAGAAGATTTCATTTGTAGAGCCTCCAATGAAATGAGGCTAGTTTCTTCAGCCCGAGTGAAAGGTTTTGATAGATCTAATGTTCCACCAGACTGTGCCATAGTTGGCAAATTTTGACCTGAAGATGTATGCACAGGATCAGACCTCACAGAAGTAGCATTTGATGATGATACAACTGCCACTAAAACTGACGTATTTGGCTGCTGATGTAAATTAATTGAGTGGCCATATGATCCTGCTGGTATTGCTGAGTTGGAATTTAGTTTGTGAGGACTGTTGAAAGCCACAGGCACACCAGATTGTGGAGGTTTATAAGTTGAATATATTCCTGACAAAGTATTAGTGTCAGAAGTTAGTTTAACAGTCCCAGTATCTGTGTGGGAAACCAGCTTTGTGCCCTCTGGACCAAATTTCAACTCTTCATGAGTCTCAGGAAGCTATCAGTTGCTGCAACACTAGAAAGGTAGTCCAACAGATGGTTAATGTATAGGTAAGGACACTTGAGTTCATGTCCGTTGAATTCATGATATTATCACAGGTTCAAACACTGACCCATCACCAAGGATTAAAAATTGTTTAACAAGTCCCCCTCACTAATAAGGTACCTGAAAAACAATTGATATTGGATATTAAATGCTACAAATAGGAGGACTATGAGAAAAAAGCTCCCAAAAGATATTGCTAATTAAATTTTAAAAATTGATATTCCTTTAAGGCATTGGATGACTCCCTGAACAATGTGTTATGGGAAAACAGAGGCTGCCATACAAGAGGAAACAATTAGAATCTTGTCGAATAACCTGGAAGCATTGAAATAGTAGCTCAGACCTAGAGAAAACTACAAGGGTTGGACTCATCAAGAAAAGTATGAGAAGAGGCCATTGGACAAGAGACAAGAATTAGGAGATTACAGAATAACCTGGCAGCATTGAAGCAGTTAGTAAGGCTAAGGGTAAACTATGGAGGTTGGGTACAAATTCATCAAAAAAATGAGCTACTTACCAGAAAGCCTAGCATTACCGGTAAATGATCTCTGAGGAGTGTGGGCATAAACTTCCACTATCTACTAGATCTCTGATCCATAGTGATCTAATACAAATGCCTCCAAAGGATGGACCTAAAGAGTAAAATATCTTGGGGAGAAAATAGATATCATACAAGAATACTTTAAATTTCTTGGTTGGAAATCTTGAAATGACAAGCAACAACACTTGGTTGGGTAAATCCAAGATAGCTATTGACATGAGAAATTGTATCAAGAGATGCTAACCAGCATCCCATTGGCACACCCGCAATCACTAAAGAAGCATGCCAACTGTCACCAAAATTTTATCACAAAATAAGCATGTTATACTTTTACATAAAAGGATAAGATGTGAGTTTGTCAAACAACTAGACTTCATCAATAGTTGTGTAATAACTAAAAGGTCGTTCCAATAGCTGGCTGATTAGCTATCAATTCAACCTAGGCCAGGTGGTGGAGAGTAGGAGTGTTATCCTCAATTCAAGTTTCTCACAACATTTTACTAATCAGAAAGGTTGGTATATTGATTTTGTTGAGGACAAATCCAACTCTAATTCTTTATTCAAGTGGTGGAGAAAATGCAGAGTTGAGAAGTGGGAAAGTTCATATGAGAGGTAAGAGGTTGTTATTTATGATGATGTCCCTGGTTCACAGAAAAAATTATTTTATGTTAGTTGGATAATGAAGCATAGCCCACAGTTCAATGGTTTCCTTCAGTAATAATCGAATTTTAATTGCTGACAAGAAGTGCAAGAAGATGATTTATAAGTGCCAAAGATCAGGGTTTCTTTCAACTGGTGGATGGTAAAAAAAAGTTGGCAGTTAGCAGATTCATTATGCTTTATCTGTTCATTTTAATGAAAGAGAGAAAGACACTTAAGGAGGGTGAATAGGAGGCAATGAATTAAAATGGTGCTTTCTCAAAGAAGAAAACACAAAACTTTGATATCTTAAAGCACCAAGATGTTGAAAATTTGATATTTTGGAATAAGCTGCAGACGGGTTAAATGGGTTGTTTTTATTTAGGGAGTATAGGGTGGTAACCAAGCTAAGTAACCAAGGATATAAGCCAATCCAAGTAGCCAAGTGAGTAGCTATTTATCCAGAGCCTTACTAGTCAGCTATGGAAGTGGGGGGAAGGGTCCAAGGGCATTCCTACCCATCAGAGGGAAAATTTCCTTTTTTTCTGCAACCTCTCCCTCCTAGCCTGTAACCTTAAAACGAGAAGGTTTCGAAATATGTACGTCTTCCCCCACAAAAAAAACATGGATTCTTTGGGTTTTATATAAGTTTTTACGTGGGTAATGAGTGCTCAAGATAACCCATTCAAATGAAAAGTTACACATATATATAGTCTGAGTTCGAGTTTAGCTCCGCAAGAAACCATAGCCTGCAATGCTGAGAAGGCGGCATATGTATTGGATAAAGTTGAAGATACTTACTTGGGGGTTACTGTTGAGTTGTCCAGGAAGCCTTTACGAAAGATTTCACAATTGTCTTGTAGGGATCATTTTTTACTATAAATTAGCAGTAACAAGACATAACCTTTGAATATGGGCTGAATCTAAGGGTTGAAATACATTTTTGGGTATGTTTCAGTCTTAAAAGGTGATGAATAACAACATAAAACTAGCTTTGGTAAGTTCTAGTCCAATTTTGATGGTTAAAGCTCCAATTTTGGGCATGAGCATGGATGGTAAGAGAACTCAATTCTCAATTACAAACTATTTGGAGGGGTTTTAAGTGCATTGTGTGCCCTAGAATAACAATATAAAAATTTGATATAGCCTTTTGCATTAGAAAAGGTGACAAAAGTATAAACAATAGTCATAAAATCCTTTAAAAATCCAGGTTTGATGTGTGTTAGGGATTCATGTGTATGAAATGAAAGCCCTATAGGGGGTGATTTACCTATGTGACCATTCATGCCTTATTTGGAGTATTGTTCAACCCGCGTGGGGCACTCATGGCAACTTTGGATAGGTTTGCATGGTAGATTGTGAAGCAATTGTTGTAGTAGCATTTGGATCCTTCATTCAAGTTGAATCCTTGAATCATTACATAAGTGGAATCCAACAGGGTGTTTTCTCCATATATCTATGGAATTTAACTTAATAAAGGTGCACAATATGGAAGTTTATGAGAATTTTCGGAGCTTGGGTCTCATTTTGTTCAGTATATGTGACTTTAGGAAATAAATTATAAATATAACCAACAGGTTTTCTAGTTCTTCTCATAGAGATGAATATTTCAATTTGGAAATGTCCTATATGCTTGGAGGGGAGGTTGGATGAAACTAGTAAATACTTTTTTGTTGATGTTTCAAAAGGCTTAGCTTTATAAGTCAATATAATGTACAAAGAGTAATCCTTTACATCATTGAATTTCCTCTTACCACCACAATGAGGAAGGCAATCATATCCAACTGGGATGTAATAGTAGAGGACACAATGTACTCTCCTAGAAAGGAACGAAATCTAACTCCAGCTAGATTTTTATCATGGTGTAATGTATTTGATAACAATGTGGTTGTATTAGATGGAAAACTACCTTATGAAATCTAACATATATTAGCTTTACTGACTCTGCAATGTTTTAAGAACGAAAACTAACTCTAGCTAGATTTTCATCATTGTGCATTGTGATTAATGACAATGTGATTGTGCTAGATGAAAAGCTACATTATAAAATCTAACACACATTAGATTTCACTCATCGTGCAATGATTTAAGGACAAAATATAACTCCGGCTTGATTTCCATCACGGTGCAATGTGATCAATGACGATGTGTTGTGTTAGATGAAAAACTACATTATGAAAGCTAACACACATTATCTTTCACTCATTGTGCCATGTTGTTAGAAGGAAAGCTAACTCCACCTAGATTTGCGTCATGGTATAATGTATTTGATGACAATGTGGCTATGTTAGATGGAAAACTAACTTACAAAAGCTAACACACATTAGTTATTACTCACCATGCAACATTTTAAGAATGAAAGCTAACTCTAGCTAGATTTCCAAAATGGTGCATTTTGATTGATGACAGTGTGGTTGTGTTAAATAGAAAACTACATTATGAAAGTTAACACACATTAGATTTCACTCACCGTGTAAATATTTAATGTTAAAAGCTAACTCCAGCTAGATTTCCATCATGGTGCAATGTGACAATGTGGTTGTGTTAGATGGAAAACTACCTTATGAAAGCTAATACACATTAGCCTTCACTTATCGTGTCATGTTTTTAAAAGAAAGCTAACTCCATCTAGATTTTCATCATGGTGTAATGAGCTAACACACATAAGCTTTCCTTTATAATGCCATGTTGTTAGAAGGAAAGCTAACTCCAACTATATTTTCATCATGGTGTAATGTATTTGATGACAATGTGGTTGTGTTAGATGAAAAACTACATTATGAAGGCTAATAGACATTAGCTTTACTCACCGTGCAATGTTTTAAGAACGAAAGCTAACTCCAGCTAAATTTTCATCATGGTGCATTGTGATTGATGATAATGTGGTTGTGCTAGATGACAAAATACACTATGAAAGCTTACACACATTAGATTTCACTCACTATGCAATGATTTAAGGATGAAAGCTAACTCCAACTAGAATTTCAACACGATGCAATGTGCTTGATGACAATGTGGTTGTGTTACATGGAAAACTACCTTATGAAATCTAACACACATTAGCTTTCACTCATTGTGCCATGTTGTTTAAAGGAAATCTAACTCCAGCTAGATTTCCATCATAGTGTAATGAACTAACACACATAAGCTTTCCTTTATAGTGCCATGTTGTTAGAAGAAAAGCTAACTCCAACTAGATTTCCATCATGGTGTAATGTATTTGATAACAATGTGGCTGTGTTAGATGAAAAACTACCTTATGAAAGCTAACATACGTTAGTTTTATTGACCATGCAATGTTTTAAGAACGAAAGCTAACTCTGGCTAGATTTCCATCATAGTGCATTGTGATTGATGATAATGTGGTTGTGTTGGATGAAAAACTACATTATGAAAGCTAACACATTAGATTTCACTCACTATGCAATGATTTAAGGACGAAAGCTCACTCCAGCTAGATTTACATCACAGTGCAATGTGATCAATGACGATGTGTTGTGTTAGATGGAAAACTACCTTATGAAAGCTAACACACATTATCTTTCACTCACCATGCCATGTTAGAAGGAAAGCTAACTCCAACAAGATTTACATCATGGTGTAATGTATTTGATGACAATGTGGTTATGTTAGATGGAAAACTACTTTACAAAAGCTAACACACATTAGCTATTACTCACAGTGCAACGTTTTAAGAACGAAAACTAACTTTAGCTAGATTTCCAAAATGGTGCATTTTGATTGATGACAATGTGGCTGTGCTAAATGAAAAAATACATTATGAAAGGTAACACATTAGATTTCACTCATTATGCAACGATTTAAGGTTGAAAGATAACTCCAGCTATATTTCCATCACGTTGTAATGAGACAATTTGGCAGTGTTAGATTAAAAATTACCTTATGAAAGCTAACAAACATTAGCCTTTACTCACTGTACAATGTTTTAAGAATGAAAGCTAACCCCAGCTAGATTTTTATCATGGTGCATTGTGATTTATGACAATGTGACTTTGTTAGATAGAAAACTACACTATGAAAGCTTACACACATTAGATTTCACTCACTGTGCAACGATTTAAGGATGAAAGCTAACTTCAACTAGATTTCCAACACAACGCAATGTGATTGATGACAATGGGGTTGTATTACATGGAAAACTACCTTATAAAAGCTAATACACATTAGCTATAACTCATCGTTCCATGTTAAAAAAAAATCTAATTCCAGCTAGATTTCCATCATGGTGTAATGAGCTAACACACATAAGCTTTCCCTTATAGTGCCATGTTGTTAGAAGAAAAACTAGCTCTAGCTAGATTTTCATCATGATGTATTGTATGTGATAACAATGTGGCTGTGCTAGATGGAAAACTACCTTATGAAAGCTAACATACATTAGTTTACTCACCGTGCAATGTTTTAAGAATGAAAACTAACTCTAGCTAGATTTTCATCTCAGTGCAATGTGATTGATGACAATGTGGTTGTGCTAGATGGAAAACTACATTATGAATGGTAACATACATTAGATTTCTCTCACTGTGCAATGATTTAAAGACAAAAATTAACTCCAGCTAGATTTCCAACATGGTGCAATGTGTTTGATGACAATGTGGTTGTGTTACATGGAAAACTACCTTATAAAAGATAACACATATTAGCTTTCACTCATCATGCCATGTTGTTAAAAGAAAAGCTAACTCCAACTAGATTTCCATAATGGTGTAATGTATTTGATGACAATGTGGTTGTGTTAGATGAAAAACTACTTAATGCAAGCTAACATACATTAGCTTTACTCACTATGCAATGTTTTAAAAACGAAAGCTAACTCTAGCTACATTTTAATCGTGGTGCATTATGATTGATGACAATGTGATTGTGCTAGATGAAAAACTACATTATGAAAGCTAACACAGATTACGTTTCACTCATCATGCAATGATTTAAGGACAAAAGGTAACTCCAGCTATAATTCCATCATGGAGCAATGAGATCGATGACGATGTGGTTGTGTTAGATGAAAAACTACATTATGGAAGCTAACACACATTAACTTTCACTCATCATGCCATGTTGTTAGAAGAAAAGCTAACTCCAAGTAGATTTGCATCATAATGTAATGTATTTGATGACAATGTAGTTGTGTTAGATAAAAAAACTACCTTACGAAAGTTAACGCACATTAGCTATTACTCACCGTGCAACGTTTTAAGAACAAAAGCTAACTCTAGCAAGATTTTCAACATAGTGCATTTTGATTGATGACAATTTGGCTGTGTTAAATGGAAAACTACATTATGAAAGTGAACACACATTATATTTCACTCGCCGTGCAATGATTTAAGGTTGAAAGCTAACTCCAGCTATATTTCCATCATGGTGCAATGTGACAATGTGATTGTGTTAGATAGAAAACTAATCTGGCTATGTTGTTAAGAGCAAAGCTAACTCCAACTAGATTTCCATCATGGTGTAATGTATTTGATGAGAATGTGGTTGTGTTAGATGGAAAACTAACTTATGAAAGCTTACAACAACTAAATTTCCATCATGGTGCATTGTGATTGATGACAAACTGGTTGTGTTAGATGGAAACTACATTATGAAAGCTAACACATTAAATTTCAATCATCGTGCAATGATTTAAGGACTAAAGCTAACTTCAGCTAGATTTTCGTCATGGTGTTATGTATTTGATGACAATGTGACTCTTTTACATAGAAAACTACCTTATAAATCCTAACACACATTAACTTTCACTCACCGTGCAATGTTTTAAAAACAAAAGCTAACACTAACTAGATTTCCATCTTGGTGCAATGAGCTAACGCACATTAGCTTTCATTCACCGTACAATGCTTTAAGAATGAAAGCTAACACATTGTTAAAAGAAAAGCTAATTATAGCTAGATTTCCATCATCATGTTATGTATTTGATGACAATGTGATTGTTTTAGATAGAAAGCTACCTTTTGAAAACTAACACACATTAACTTTCACTCAACCGTGCAATGTTTTAAGAACAAAAGCTAACTCCAGCTAGCTTTCCATCAAGGTGCAATGAACTAACACACATTAGTTTTCACTCATCATGCCATGTTGTTAGAAGGAAATCTAACTCCAGCTAGATTTCCATCATGGTGTAATGTATTTGAGGACAATATGACCGTGTTATATGGAAAACTAATTTATGACAGCTAACACACATTATCTTTTACTCATTGTGCAATGTCTTAAAAACAAAAGCTAACTCTAACTAGATTTCCATCATGGTGAATTGTGATTGATGACAATGTGGTTGTACTAAATGGAAAACTACATTATGAAAGCTAACACACATTAGATTTCACTCACCGTACAATGAGTTAAGGACGAAAGCTAATTCCAACTAGATCTCCATTGTGGTACAATGTGATTGATGACAATGTGGTTGTGGTAAATGAAAAACTAACTTATGAAAGCTAACACACATTAGCTTTCTCTCATCATGACATGTTGTTAAAATGAAAGATAACTCCAGCTATATTTCCATCATGGTGTGATATATTTGATGACAATGTGGTTGTCTTAGATAAAAAGCTACCTTATGAAAACTAACACACATCAGCTTTCACTCATCGTGCAATGTTTTAAGAATGAAAGCCAGCTCCATCTACATTTTCATCATGGTGCAATGTGATTGATGACAATGTGGTTGTGTTAGATTTAAAACTGCATTATGAAAAACTAACACATATTACCTTTTAGTCACAGTGCAATATTTTAAGAATGAAAGTTAACTGTAACTAGATTTTCATCATGGTGCTATGTAATTGATGACAATATGGTTGTGTCAAATGTAAAACTAATTGATAACAATGTGGTTGTGTCAGATGAAAAACTACCTTATGAAAAGTAACACACTTTAGCTTTCACTAACCATGTAATGTTTTAAGAACGAAAACTAACTCCAGCTAGATTTCCATCGTGGTGCAATGTGATTGATGACAATGTAATTGTGTTAGTTGGAAAACTTCCTTATGAAAGCAATCGCATGTTAGGTTTCACTTACCATGCCATGTTGTTAGAAGGAAGCTAACTCCATTATATTTTCATTATGGTGTAATGTATTTGATAACAATGTGGTTGTGTTAGATAGAAAACTACCATATTAAAACTAACACAAATTAGCTTTTAGTCACCACGCAATGTTTTATGAATGAAAGCTAACTACAGCTAGATTTCCATCATGGTGTAATGTGATTGATGACAGTGTGATTTTGTTAAATGAAAAACTACATTATGAAAACTAACACAGCTAGATTTCCATCATGGTGTAATGTGATTGATGACAGTGTGATTTTGTTAAATGAAAAACTACATTATGAAAACTAACACAGCTAGATTTCCATCATGGTGTAATATGATTTATGACAATGTGATTTTGTTAGATGAAAAACTACATTATGAAAACTAACACAGCTAGATTTCCATCATGGTGTAATGTGATTGATGACAATGTGATTTTGTTAGATGAAAAACTACATTATGAAAACTAACACAGCTAGATTTCCATCATGGTGTAATGTGATTGATGACAATGTGATTTTGTTAGATGAAAAACTACATTATTAAAAATAACACACATTAACTTTCATTCAACGTGCAACATTTTAAGAACGAAAGCTAACTCTAGCTAGATTTCCAGCACATTCATACACATACATCAATAATATAAGTCCCATGTCCAAATTCAAATAGGAATTTGGTGGTTTTATTGGAGTTGATATCTATCATTCTCTAATAATTCTTGGATCTCTTATTGTTATCTTTTCATATATATTTTGTGTAATTTATATGTAAATTCTTTTTTGCTAGCGTGCACAAGATGTAGGGGAACAATGTTTCATGGCATACAAAAGGGCTACCCTATTGTTTTGAATTATTGCAACTATATTAATTTTTTTAACATACACTTCATATGGCTTAACCTTAATTACAAACTACAATTCAAATGTGTTACAGAAATTGGGAGGAGTTACAATGGAAAATATAATTTTGACAAGAGGAGACTATGTTGACCTCCTAATTAATGGTCAAGTTGTTGGACTAGGAAGGGTTGAATCTACAGAGACTACAACTCATTATGGTGGACAAAGGCTTAATGTAGGGTATGTTATGGTTTTGATAATTGATGTCATTGAACCACATTTGATTGTGGAAGATGTTGATGAAGGGGACTTACATCCATGGAAGATCATATATTTGAGGCATAACAAAGGTAAATTAAAATCTTGAAGCACATGTTAAGTGTTTTTTATAGTACATTGATTTTTTTTTTGAGCAAATACTAATTTTTTTAATTTGTTGTGTAGGTGCAAATGTCTCTTCTGCATTTTCTATTGGAGACAAGGTAGATCTTTTGCAATGTGGATTGAAGGTGGGTGAAGGCTCCATATTCAATACAGAGATTGGTCATAAGGTGCATGGCAGGATGGTGAAAAAAGGATCCATAGTGGTTAACATTGAGAAAGTGTTAAAACATGATGCTCTTTTGCCACATCCAACAGGATTTGAGAATACACTAGGGGGTGCATTGGGATTTTATGAGATTTGGTCAGAATCAAATTTGGAACCTCATTGTCATGATCATCCAGTAAATACTCCCCAAGATAGGCTTACATTCACATGTGAAAAGGTTTCTCTTACACATGAATGCACAAGAACAAGCATGCGCATTGCCAAAGGGATCATAGTTAATGTCCATGAGGATGACATGGCTGAGGGTGAAATGTTAGGTGAAAAGGAATTCGGTGTTTTTGTGGAAGACATAGATAGAAATTGTGAAAGATGTAGGATTGGGGACAAGTCTATACATTGTTTGTTTAGATGGCCAATAAATAAGTTGGTGGACAATGAAGGTGAGATTTTAAGGGTGAATGAAAATTTCAAGGAGGAACCCAAGGAAATGGCAGTATTGGACCTTATAGAGGACACAAGTCCCTTAAACACATGGGATGATGATCTTTATAATGAAAAAGATCCAGACTCAATTGCTATGCACGCAACGAGGCCATATAAAAGGATTAAACGAGTTGTGGCTACAAAAAAAGTTGGAAACTTTCAAATACAGAGAGATGAAGAGAAAGAAATCCAACTTTTGTCAGTGGATGAATGTTGCAAACAAGATTGTCTTCAACATGTGGATAGGAAAGCCATTGCAACTACTAGAAGGGGTATGAAACTCTTTAAAAGAAATGACATTAGGGAATTTGTCTTGAATTCACTCCTTTCCAACACAATCATGTCAAAGAGCCATGGGCATGGCCTACCTCCTACTATTAGGAAAGTAAAGGACATGAGGTTTAATGGAGATATTATTTGTAAGAAAGCATGGTACAAGATACATAATATTCCTCAAAGCATCTTCTATACTTACCAACATAATTTCCAACAAGGACATGTCAAAGGAATTCATGGTAACACCAACAAATGCAAACCACGTGCACATACTGTGGTAGCCATAGAAATATTGCACAAAATTGTAATGGATAATTCATACTTTTCACCGAACCAAACACGACAAGTTGAATAAGATGGAACATCTACTCCTTTAAGATTGCTGCCATCAACGTACACCCAAAGTTCTTTGTTGAAAGAGATCAATGAGGCTCTTCAAAAGCTAAATTTTCCATCAATATCACAACCAACAATGAGCAAGATTTGGAATAATCATTTTCCAGATGTGGCATTCTCAAAGAACACTAACTTCAGTAAATGTAGTGAATGTATCGTGTTGAAAGCACAGATGAAGACAACAACTACAAAAGAGCTGGAAGAAAAGGCACAAGCTAGACTGAAGAAACATAACAAGATTGTTATGTGTGGAATATATTGCTACTATTCCCACAGAATTATGTCAGAGCGGTATCCAAAGGAATACTTGAGCATTATCCATGATAAAATGGACAAAACAAAGACTTCAATCCCAAGATTACGTGTCAAATCAAAATCTGTTGCAGGAACAAACTTGGGTTTGTCATTGACAGGTATGCTAACACATGGGCATAGCACAGGAGGATTTGATCATTTTTCCCTACCATTTATATACATGGGATCACAATTTACCATTATATCTCTTGCAAAGTGCTTAAGGGACATTGAAGACCCACACCTTGATTTGTATGGCGATTTGCTTTATGAGAGTGGAAGTTCAAGAAACACACTTTCAAATGCATTACTTCAAAACTCTATTTATTCAAAATGTAGAGTGTACAAGGATGCTTTCATATCTTTAAATGGAAGCTCAACAAATAAAAATCTTGTTTTTAAACCTCTTCCTCCACATTTGTTGTTACAGTTGGACAGTGCAGCTAGTGATAATAAGAATCATTATGTTTTCATGTTTCTATCACTATTAACTGCACTTGGTGTCTTCATCACTATTGAGGTTGGGTTCTTTCTTGTGGGCCACACCCATGAAGACATAGATGGAACCTACGGAAGAATGTCTTCCAACTTGAAAAGTAAATATATATATTCTTTACCTGAGATGATGGATACTTATCGCACAATAGAAGAAAAAAGGGTGTTTCCAAACTTATTGACAAAGTGTATGACTTCAAAAAATTTCTTAATGGGTACATCAAGGAGGGGAAAAATGCACTAGTTGGACATCTTAATGTCCAGTACTTCCAATTCCTTGTACTCAATGATGTTCTAGTTATGAGGTATAAAGAATCCATCAGAGACATTGAGTGGTCAGAACCAGTGGAGTTGTGGAATATAGATGATGAAGGTTGACCTATATTTCCCATAGGGAAGCCATATTTCTTACGTCCCAAAGACAATGATGCATATTTAAAAGAACTAAAGGAAGGAATAACATCATACATAAAAATGTGGAAAGAGACTATTGGCAATGAGAATTCACCAATTGTTACAGAGGAATGGAATGAAAAACTAGATTATTGGAAAAGAGTTCTTGATGCATTAGATGGAATCTACAATGACCATACACCCTTGGATGAAAGTGATTCTTCTTCTGGTGATTTTTGGCCAAAGACGAGGAAAAATGTTAACGTTGATGGTAATGCACTCCATGCAATATCAAGTATTATGGATGGGGATTTTGATAATGTGACAGATGAACCGGTATATGTTGGACCCAAGTGCAACAAGCCAAAGCCAAAATTCGATCCTAGAATTGATGTTGAGAAAGGAAAGATGTTTCTTGTTATATCAGGAAATGAGGATGAAGGAGAGATTATTTGGATGGAAAAAGCCACCTCAGATATCTTCCAGGATGGTGAGAGCGAGACCCTTCATGTAAAGATTGATTGGTGGCATCCTAGCTCAGGGAAATACAAGAGAAAAGTTTTAGAACAATATTGGGTACCAAATCCTGATGACACAGCACTTGGATCTATTCCAATTAATACCATAGTTTGGGCATGGATGCCAAAGAAAGAAGATTGCAAGAAAACAAAGATAAATAAATGTGGTGTACAAGTTGTACTTGATCTGCTTGAGCAGATATAAGGATATTAGGTGGAGATGATACATGAATGTAACTTTGCTTTTTGAATGACTTTTAGTATACATAAAGAAACATTTTTCAATGTTTGTACTATAATAAATACTCTTCAAGCTACTTTTTGTGGAATTTTATATTATTTACTGCATATATGAAATTTCACTTCAAGTTCAATGTTAATTTGTGTGATGATACTTTATGCGAATTAGATAATACCATTCAAATTGTAGCTTTTCAATTTGTCTTTTAGATCAACACAACATGTCACTATATCAAATGTGCATAATTATATTCATTAATGCATGTACAACATCCTTTCCTTATTTATTATTAGCTTTTTCTCACTCTCTTCAATACTACTTTGAGCTTTTCATTTTGTTCCCCTGATGATTGGTGGAGTGTCCACTTGAAACGTAGGGACGTTTTAATACACACGACTTAATTCCATAAACTCTTTTTGTCATTATGATTAACTATAGAAATCTTCATCTTGAAGTTGCACTTGATATGCTTGAGAAAATATAAGGAGATTAGGTGGAGATGATTCATGAATATAAGTTTTCATTTTGAATGACTAATTAATATACATGAAGAAAAAGTTGTCAATGTTTGTAGTATATCAAATATTCTCTTCAAGCTACCTTTTGAGGAATTTTATATTATTTGCTACATATATGAAACAACTTCAATGTTAATTCATGTGACGATACTTTATGCGAATGCACCTTAAAATATCTTATAGAATTGCTTTGTGAATAAATGTAAGGCACTTGCAATAAGGTTTGAAGTGAGTTTTCCCTGTTATTCGTGATTATAGTTTATATAAATTTAATTGTACTACTATGTTGCATTCAAATTCATAATTATATTTTCTCGTGTAGACTTTAAAGTGGTGCCAACTTTGTACTGGTATATTAACTTATACTCAATAAATACAGTACTAACATTTTGAGCATGCAGGTTTTATCAGTTTGTCATCATTGTGATTGATTTTCTGGATTAAACTGTTTGAACGTTTTTTAGACCAACGTTTTGAGTGGACACTCCACCCATGTTTGTTACGAGAACCATGAAAAATTCATTGTGGAATGAAAATATTTCACATAACTTAATCCATAAAATAAATCATTAAGTGATAACATCATGTTAGCTTTAATTCATGTTAGACATTATCATCAAATACATTGCATCATAAAGACAATTTAATCCATGTGAGATTTAATGCTGATTGTAATGCGCTGCATGTAATATAAGTATTATGGATGGAGAATTTGATAATGTGACGGATGAACTGGTATATGTTGGACCCAGGTGCAACAAGCTAAAGCCAAGATTCAATCCTATGATTGAATTTGAGAAAGTAAAGGTATTGGTAGTTAGATCATGAACTAAGGATGAAGGAGAGACAATTTGGATGGAAAAAACCACCTCATATATCTTCCAGAATGATGAAAGTGAGACTTTTCATGTAAAGGTTGATTGATGGAAGCTTAGTTTAGGGAAATACAAAGGAAAATTTTAGAACAATATTGGGTACCAAACCTTGATGACACATGACTTGGATCTATTCCAGTTAATACCATAGTTTGGGCATGGATGCAAAAGAAAGGAGATTGCAGGAAGACCATGACAAATAAATGTGGTGTACAATTTGTAATTGATTTGCTTGACTGAATATATAAGGAGATTATGTGGAGATGATTCATGAATGTAATTTTCTCTTTGAACTAGTTATTAATATACAAGAAGAAACACTTTTAAATGTTTGTTGTATATCAAATATTCTCTTCAAGCCTTTTTTTGAGGAATTTTATATTATTTACTAATATGAAAATTTTGGTTCAACTTCTATGTTAATTCATGTGATGGTACTTTATGTGAATTAGATAACACCATTCAATTTTTAACTTTTCAATTTGTTTTTTACATAAACTCAACATGTCACTATATCAAATGTGCATAATCATATTCAATAATGAACCTTAAAACATCATCTAGACTTCCTCTCTGAATAAAACATCATTTTGCTTGGTCACAGAGGAATAGAAATGTGTAATCCATGTGTTAACACAGTCCCTCTCCCCTCATGTTGTAAAGGGTGCTAGCTCAATGGAAGAGCACCTGCATTCCAAGCAGGACGGTGGTGGTTCGATTCGTCCGTGCCCTAACATAAATTAATACATGATTTAAATCTTATTGATAATATAAATATTGTAAGATATCTATATTTTCAATAAAAATATGCTCTTTTCAATTAAACACATTGTTCAAATACTTCATATATAAATAATGAACACTTGCAATAATTAGTTAAGTTGGTTTTCCCCCTTTCCTCTTGTATATTAAAAAAATCAAACTCTACTGCACTAATTCTATTCTAGTTCATAATTAATTTTGATTGTTAAAATAAATAATATTAATAAATAAGGGAGACTTTACTAACATCAATATCATTAAATAAATGTATAGGTAAGAAATTTCTCATGTTAATCTATAATTCATAAAGTAAACATTCATCAATTTAGTTTTCAATACACTACCGCTACCACTACCAACAACAATAATAATAAATTATGTTGCTATTTTAATTCATAATTTATTTTAATCATTACAAGGGTAAAACTTAGACTTTAAAGTCATAAAATATTTTCCTGTTTTGATTATAAGTGGTGCGAACTTCCAAAAATAAAACAACATACTCAACAAAGACACAAATAATTACTACGACAATATTTCTAATTGTTGTAGTAACAAATACAATGTTGGTATTATGTCATAAAATAATCTAATCAACTTAACATTAAATACAAACTATAAATAATATTACTAGACATTATGTAAGGATTTAAAGTCTATGACTTTCCTCATTTTGAAAGAACTCAATCTAGCGGAAGTTCTAAATTCTAGATCCACTAAATAATTACAAATTTAATGAAATATGTGTTAAAACCTAATTTGAGCACATTAATTTGACATATCTATAACATTAATTTCATAGTTGAGTAAAATAACAACTATTATATTGTATTTTTCCAAGTTGGAGCACACTTCATTATACAAAATAACTACTGAAACTATGCAATAACCATATTGGGGCATTTGGATGGTCTATGCAATAACCATATTGGGGCATCTGGATGATCTTATGCATAGTGCAGGACATTCTAACTAGATAAAGTCTTTAAAAGACTATAAAAAAAGAGAGAATTACTTACTATTAACTATGTACAAAGGGAATACACTAAGTAAAATGAGGGTATAATAAACCTATAACCAAGAAATACATATAAAACCAACCAAACACTTAATTCAAACTCGAGAGAAGGTATCCATTCAATCCTAAGAGATGTTATAATGATGGGAGTTAGGCGCCTAAGAAAAAATTATACACAGATCATACAACATACACACACACACACACACATAATGGCACATACTAAGCAGGTTAGTAGCGTTGGCATCATTGGGGTGGATGCATCAAATTTTGTTGTTCAACACTTGTTGTGACAACAATGGAATCAAGCCTAAGTCAATTGTATCCTTGCAAATCGTTGCATATCTCTCTTGACAATCTGCTTTTTAAATTGAACCAAAACACTAAAAGAAGTTTGTTAATGTCTGGATTTGAGAAAATTCTAAGTGTTAGTAATTAAGAGCTTGGGGCTCTAAAATAATTAATGTATCTACCTCTATGTTGAAACGGTTTTCCATGTTGATGCAGACCACTACCTTCCTTAATGTCTTACCAAAAGGCACGAGAATGAGGAAGAAGGCATAAAATTATGGACTTCACCTTCAAAGAGTGCCTTGCGATCACATTGGTAAGGAGTGAAACGAAGATCACAACATTCCAACGTGTCAAATCTCAGTTGATAGTTTCAATTAAAAACTTATATAGTAAATTTAATATAAGACTTACTTATAGTTCTCTCTTACTTTTTGCGTCTTAACTCATTTGATATTTTATGGTTGTCTCTGCACCTTGACCCAATTGATATTATAAGATGAGGATGTGCATGCATAATAATCCTTAGTTATGATTATGAGATGGAGATTTAAGTGGAAGAGGATGTAAATATAATTTATATGTATATTGGTGGTGAGCACCAAGGGAAAATGTGGTGAGAAACCACAAATGTTTGGAAGGATGGTGGGAGATTACATCATGTTCATCCCACCCATCAAATTCAAGACTATTCTTCAGCCAAAAATTGTACTTTTAATTTTATTAATAACCATTGTGGTGCTTTGTTCCAAATGTTTTTTTCTAACCCATTGTTTCTCCATATAGTGTGTCCAGTTCCACCTCTCTATATCAATGCATAAATTGACCTCTACACGGTTTATGATCCTAGTTGCAAGCCATTAAGTGTTGTTTATAGCTGTCATGATTCTATGACATTCATGCAAGAAACGGAGTCTTGAAGAGGAGAGATCATCAAACCGGCCATTTGAATTTAATTTTGATGAAAAACAAATGGACATTGGTAGTCAGGTTCACATAGGTAGTAGGCACAAATTTTTGGGCTCATTTTGGGACAAGTAGTGGTTCTCTTTTGTTGTATCTATAGTCGCTGACACATTTTCACACCTTAGATTGTAGCCCCAAGTGACTCGGGACTTAGAGTCACATGCCAGTGGCTAGTTCCTCATAATTGCTAGTCATCACTCGTCATCTTGCAAGGTTGAGTAGTGTGTGCGACATGAGTGAGTAAGTGATTATAATTTATGATATTTCCAATATTTTGAATGATGAGTTGAACTTTGTTTCATAGGAATTTCAACATACTGAGAAATTTATATGGATAGATAATTTCAAATGTTTCCCTTCTTTTGAAATGTTGATATAAATTATGTCCTTAATTGGAAGGGTAAAATTAATATTTTCATTTTTTTTAAGGGCAATTTTAACTTTACACCTCTAGGACATGCTAGAACCCTTTGGAAGGGTTGGGAAGGGTTCAAATTTGAACGTTGTGTGTGAGTGAAAAAGGATTTTCGTTAATGTCCATGAGTAATGGGAGAGATAAGGTTATACTCCCCCCTTTAAATCATAAATTCAGATACTCCCTCCTTTTAAATCACAAATTCCTTGCAACCTAGCTCTCTTATTATTCCGATACTCCCCCCTTTTAAATCATAAACTCCTTCTGGCAACCTAGCTCTCTTGTTTGTTTTTCCATCATAGGACATGATAAAATTCAATCTTCTCAATGTCTCAAGCCTCTAATAAAATCCTTTGATCAAATTTTACAGGTTTAAATTTGTTTTGTGGGCTTTGGGATGTAGGATCTTATGATTATAGTTGGTCCCCCAATATCATTGATCTTCAAACTCCTTTGTCTTTTAAGATGGACAAACTATTGTATAGAGGTGATAATTCCATCTTGTTATTGGTTGAGATCCCAACCCCCATGCAAATATAATTTCTTTTGTTATTTCAAGGTCAAAGATGGCCTCCCACACGCACAACACTTGACCACCCTTATCTTCCACCAATTCTATGTCCCAAGTATAATGTTTTATTATTCTCAAACTTGCATTTTTTATATTGGCTTGCGACTAGTGTTTTTAAAAAGTTTGCATAATTCTTACCAAATGTAGTTGCTACAAAATGGATCACTATATAGTTTGTCATATGTTTGGTACTTTCTATGTGGGAAAAAGAAGCCATCGTGACTTGTAGGGAACATTTTAGCAGCAAATCATTTATTGGTGATTTGGGATCCTAAAGCTTCTAAACCCCCTTTTAGGCCTTAAACAATTTTTTTTGGGGTCAAAACTTTGTCAACGAAGATCCCAATTCTCCAACGTCGTTCTACTCGTCGAGAGCTTTGACAATGCCCAAATATCACCCCAATTAGAGCCTATATAAGGAATTTATACCTTTTGCAAGTTGATTTGTGTTTTAACCATTACCGTACCAATTGGATGCCATGTTAATTCTTAGTACTCACACATGTGTTGCTAGTAAGGTGTGGAATTTCAAAAAAAATATAGAGTTTCCAAAACCCTAACACTAATCAAGAGTTTAGGCATGGAAAAATCATAACCTAACCCTAGACAACTACCAGACATGTCAAATATTGAGTTACACCAAAGGAAGTAGTTAAATCATTTCTATGGTATTGATTTATTGTTCCATAATAATTTCAACAAAGGAGTGGAATAGTATCCATGGAATAAAGGAACTAGAAGACCCTGTAACAATTATTTAGGCAATAGTGTCTATTGAAATTCCATAGTAAGTCCATGTTTATTTGTATTTGCATTATATGTCTAGGAAAAAAAGAGTAAGGAATTATCCTATCTTTCTAGCTAAGTTTTCTCATATTGGGTTTTCTAGGGTACATCTTGTGTTCATGGTGTGGATGAGGGGATCAAACATCTTATTGTTGTAGCTTCATTTTTTTATTCTGAGTTTTTCAATATATTAAGCACTATGCTTAATATAATACTGCAATAATAATAACTAAATAGTGCATAATAGAGGAAAACTTCACAGTGTTTTGTACTAACGTGTAGGCTTTGTTGTGACAAAAGATCTAGTGGAATGTCCACAATAGTTGTGACATATAACGACAAGTGTTCTTCCCATTTTTTTTCTCAAGACTAAAATTTCATCTAACCAAAGTTGGTCCATCTCAAATCCAAATCTATTTATCAAGTACCGAGAGGGATCAAATTTCATGAGGTTTAATTTTTTATAATCAATATGAGATAATTGATATATGACATGGAATAAAATGATTAGAAAATTGCACCTCGAGAAATTTGATCCCTTTTGATGTTTGATAGATTCAAATTTACGATGAATTTATGTTTATTTAATTTTTTAGAGGTTATCTCGTATGTACACTACATTATATGACAACGTCTATATCATATTGGGTTATAAAGCACCTCACTATTCTCAATGCAATTACAATATAACAAAAAATTCTAATACGACCTTTACATCTTAGCTATCACATCATAAAAATACAACCAACCATTCAAACATCGTTATCTTCATCTTAAATATTGTCATCCATATTGCAAACATCGGTATATTCATCTTGAATGTTGTCTTCCATATTGTGTTTTATGAGCAAAATCACACTGGGTAAGAGCCACACTTCAAATCCAACCAGAAGAAGTAAATTCCTTGGAAGTAATGAAATAAATACTTCATTAAAGGACATGGGTTCTTGCTATTGATTATGATATGATCTCCGAAATCCACGTAAGAGAGATTGAAGTCAGGAATTAGCACTGCATGTCACGAGGGTCCCACGTGGACTCCACGTCAAACTGAACTCCATATGAAGCGTATGAGGAAGAGAAATGGATAAAAGTCAATCTTTGGATTTCCTTTTTGGAATTTGGACTTAGCTTGCGTAACCCTTTGTCTTATTAGTTTGGCTAAACGAGGAAGGATACACCGGGACTCGATCCAACGTAGGTGACCAAGGTATCACTAGTTTCTATGTGTTTGAAATGATCCCAATAACAAAGAAACAAGTAAGGATTCTGTCATATAACTATATATATTTCAAACTTGCGTAATCATAAAAGTACCAAGTTTTAGGTGTCATGGATGTTTTCTTTAATATAAAGTCCTAGAAAAGGTACATGACCGTTATAATTTGAAATTGTTTTTTTTAACTTAATTTATATACATATTTTTTAATTAAATATTTATTTTAATAGATTGCCTCTCCATTCACATTTTGTAATTCTTTTGATGAAATTATGTTAAATGAAATAAAAAATAGTATTAATATAAACAACTAATGTAGAAATATAATATTATTTAATGAATGTCAAAATTTATTATAAAGATAGAATGTTAGAATGTTAGTAGTTATCTTTGAAAAAACTGAAGGATAGGCTTATTCCTTTAAAAAAATTACAAAGTGTTGAAATTATATTATGTAATAATGTCAAAAATCTTAAAATAAAAAATTAGTATAAGGTGAAAGAACTCCAATTCTAACCTGAAGTTTAGGGATAAATTTGATGTTAACTTTAAAATCTTAGAAGGTGTTTAAAGATTTGACGATTTCTACTAAACGATAAGTTTTTTTCAATAAATTGGTTTAATCGTATATCTAAAATATGAACCAAGGAGTGTTTTCATCGGTTTTTTGAAGGCAAAAATGGATTCATCACGCTTGATAATCCCTGAAACACCTAAAATCTGTAAGTTTGACAGTTGTAACAACGATTTTCCAAAATTTCTGCAAAATTTTCTAAAAATATTGCCAAAAAAATCATCAATTTCCGATGGAAACAATCGAAGTTTTAGAAACGTATTTAAAAACGTATTGCTCGACATTCTTCATACTTAAAGTTTTTGTATAATGTATATGTATCTTAATGATATTAAATTGGAATAAAGTGTTGGTTATATATAGCTAAATAATATAAAACTAAAAACAATAATTTATTAAATTAATTTGATATTACAAATTACGTAAAATTAAAGACAAAAATTTCTAAAATTAATTTTACATTATTATTAAGTATAAGGAATATTTATAGTAATTTTATTAAATATTGTTATTAACAACTACTTTATTGTTAATTCATTAATTAATCAATATCATGGTAAATATTTTATTTATAATTGTGTATTATTCTCATAAAAATGAAATATAAAGTTGGATGCAAGTCCAAAGCAGTTTCCTTAAAACAACAAAAAAACAAAAATCTTCTCAAACTTAACAAGTGATTAATTATTGTCATTTGCATCAGTGGATTTAGTGGACTTTCTTGGCAATTTCAAATTTCTTCTTAGACGACATCTAAATAATTATTACCATTATTTGCATCAAATTTTAGATAATTTATTCTTAGGCTTGATATCCAAGCCATCACTCTCATTTTCAACCACTACTTTAAATGCATTTTCTTGAAAATGTCTTCCCTCGGATAATTAAGGTTGCCTTTATCTTTATCAACTTTTATTTCATTTTTTACATTTGTTTACATATATTTTCATACTGTTACGAAAATTAGTTAGATAACTAAATGTCTAAACCATAGATAGGTAAGTCACAATAATGCAATATTATATTGTGGAAATACTTCAACTAAGTTAGAATGAGATTCACCTCTCTTATATATATTTGAGAAGTGATATTTGTCCAAAACCCTAAAAGCTAATGATGACCAAAATCCTTTAAATCACTAAGTTGACTTTATTACACATGTAAGTATTATATTCTAACACCCTCTCTTAAGGCTTATAGTACTAAAAACCAAACTCACTAAAAGTAAAACACATTTGTTAAAACTAAAAACAAAATCAAGCATTCTTCAGACACTTCCTCCTTAAAAGCAATGCTTGAAACAGTAAAACTCCTTCAAGCTATTCCTTATTCCTTCGAAAGTTGTAGTCTCCCAACTGAATTCCAAGTTCTCAATGGGACCTCGTTTTCACATGAAATGTCTCATAACCCTCATAATTGTATGGTACTAAACTTCTAGATCCTATATATCCCTTTAACAATTAAATAATATTCCCCTCATGCATATCTCAATAACCCCAATAATTTATAGTTTCTCTAACTGACAAGCATCCTAAACTATTGAACATATATCTCTCCTCCACTACATCACTCCCTATCTTAAAAATGTGGGCCTCTTAAAATGCAAGCAATGTTAGTTCTTCAACCAGATCATCATCAATGTTAGTATTCGACAAGATCATCATCAATGTTAGTATCCGACAAATCTCTAACAATGACTACATCTCATTTGATAACTACAAAAGTATACACTATAAAAAAAACATCATTGTAGCTCCCTAATTATTGGAACTTACATCAATATGAATTACAATATTATAGTTCTTCCTTTGCCATTTATCAACTAATTACTACTTTTTGTACCTGAATCCACATCCCATCACTAATAGGCTTTTTCTCTAGAAATATATTTCTCACAAACTTCATAATTTCCTTCTTTATCGGCTTGAAGCACAACATAGGATAAGATATATTTATTAGTGTTTTATTATTTCCTAGGAAATCGAATCCCTTCCACTAAAAATAAATTAAACAATTGGAACATTTCACAATATTACTTTCATGTGCTCTATCTCTTTGTATTCATATATATGTGTGATTCAATGCATAGAGTCTTAGGGATTACATACCAAGATGATAATCTAAGAAAAAACAAGATGAACTTTGAGACCCATGATGGGTTATAGGATTGAAACAAGACTAAATAAAATAGGTTGCATGTAGTTGCATAGGCTTTGGTATATATGAAATGACATCGTCATGCAAATAGAAATAATGGGTGTTATGGTGACTCTGTTGTTTGGGTATGCAATGAATAAGGAAAAAATGGGAACAAATCCTTTAAATACATATGCATGTTTTCCTTTTGGTAAACATATTAACCAATGAAAATATCTTCACAATAGTTGGGGTGGCTCGTGAGTGTGCTAACAAAGCAAGTTGTGTGGTGTCACTAAATCCATATTACTTTCTCTAATGATGATTATGATGGTTATTAATGTCCATTGAGACCAACTTTAGTCTATTGGACCTTAAGAAAAAAGCTAAGAAATTACTTGGATTTCTTTATAATTGTTTACTTGAAGTGGAGCATTCTTAAGTCACTATACTTTTGTTGAGTTAAGAGGTTATGAAGGTCATTATTTTAAAAAATATTTTGAAATTGAGATCTAATGTGGGTGTATGTAGGAGAGTCTAAGAGGAAGTATTTTTAACCCTCAACCTTCTCAGTCTCACAAAGATGACAAATTCTATCTACCCGTGGCGTTTTAGGAATTTTCCAATGCCCAATTTCACTATGGAGCTCATGAGAGTTTGTCCTTATTTTAACAATGTTGATTTTCTTCTTTACGCTAGTTAAAGCATAGAGGTATTGTTGATATTCAATATTGGGGTTAATCATCTCCTTATATTATCTTAATTTTCTCTTATCCTCTAATTCTTTATCATACCATGGTTTCTCCTTAAAATTAGATGTAATAATAATAGGTCATGTTATCAAAATAACTCTCAGTAAATGTTGAAATTCAAACACAACATAGGGTTAGTCAAACTAACATAGTATTATATTATGGGAATACTTCAGACATGTTACAATGAGATTCGCCCCTCTTATATATATTCAAGAGGTGATCCGTTGTCTGAAACCCTAAAAGGTAATAATAATTGAAAACCCTAAAGTCGTTGAGGTGGATTTATTACAGATGTAAGCCTTATATTTCAACATGTCTGAAAAGGGGGGGGGGGTGTTAATTGGGTCTGGCTTAGGTGGTTTAGAGGACAAGTTGTTATCCTCCCAACGCAGGTTCAATTCCTACTTGTGACATGTTTGTGCATCATGGGTTGATTCGGGTTAGGAAGGTACTAATAATCTCACTCTTTCTAAAGTGCTTGATGGTGGAATGAGATGTTCCAAACAATATTATACCAAAGGGTTAGCTCATATGATTTCTTTAACCTTTTTGGGAAATTTTTTGTTTCTCTATCAACATGTTCCTAGTCCAAATGCCCCCAAGTAAGGCACACTAGTCTAAGCCAGTGTGTTTACTATAGATGTCAGCTAAGAGTGTGAAGAAGCATTGTGTGGGTTACCCTACGAGGTTTTACTTGGATTAAAAAAAGATCACAAGGGGGAGGAATACAAAAAAAATGATTTTTGTTCAAATATGGAATTGTAGTGCTTTTGTGGAATTCATTATCCTCCATTCATTTTTTGTGTATCCTCTTGACTCATTAATTATGTTGATAATATATAGAACTTCAATATTACAAATATTGATCCCATTAACTTTTGTTGGGTTGGACATGTTGTTGTTGTAGTGTGGGCATACCTATGAGGAATCCCCATTCAGTTTAGACATTTCAATTTTGAGAGTAGTGCATGAGGATTCAAAATTTATATCTCTAATGCTGAAAAATATTTATTGTTTAACCAAGTAATATGATTCCCTGAGGAAAACAAATCAAGTTTTTATATTCATTAATGATATATAGACTTGATAAAAAAATGGTATATAGTTCTCAAATTTATTTGCATTTTTTTTCCAAATTTGGGTTCTTTGGGCCTATAAACATGGAAGGACATTGACTAAATTTTGTTGTATTTTCATATAAATAAAATGGTGCAAATATTGATCCAATATATGGCATTTTTTCTTCAAAAAAACACTAAAATCAATGCAATTGCCTCCATCTTCCACTACCTTTTCCTTCATCTTTTATAACAAAACTAGTTGAGAGGTTCAAAAAATAACAAAGACACTTTTGAAGAATGATAATGCTAATAAGGAAGCATATTTTCATGTACTTATGGAAGGTCTAAATAAATAAATAAAATAAGAATATGTTGGAAAATCCTTGATTTTTGGATCTATGTTGATAAAATTGGCCAAATTGTTATCAGTGGTCGTGAGATCTAAAGTTCCAATATTTGAGAGGAATATTGGGCATTGCCACCAAAATGGGTTCGACAAAAGTGATTTAGTATGTAAATTGAAAACTAGCTTAAAGGCTTCGTAAATATCTCATTTTTTCTCTGGAATTAGGGGTGTTATGGCTACTTATCCATTGACCATATAGATAAATTCCATGATGAATAATGCCTATGCACTCAAGTGGACCATAATTGTATCCTATGAGAAAAAGCTCAAAATTTCAAAAATCAAATCCGAAAGTTCTTATTAGCTTTTGCCATACTGGATATGTAGATCATTCCATGGGTTGGATGATAATCTTGTCCCCCTTGACCCAAGAGGGTTTGAGAGTCCCAAAAGCAACATCAAAGCAACCTTATTTGTGCAAAAAAATGAGATGGTTGAATCTTGAGAGTAAGTTTGAGTCTAAAAGAATTGGCCTTCCCTACATTTGTGCCTCTTTAGATATGAGCTTTCAAGATAAAAAAATATATATGAAGTAATACTTGTTGGGGTAGGTGTTATTCTATGAAATGGCACTTCTTCGTCTGAGTAATGACCCCACATATGCCATTACGCAAAAGGACAATATGGATTGAAGTGGCCTTATCACTATAGATGAGCTAGATCCTTGATACATACTGTTTACTTTAGCATTCCCTCTTTTTGAAGATAAACTTACCTTGCACTCACAGGTTCTCTTATAACAACTCACGTGTTACTCGTGAGTCACCCTATGTGAAACCTATGTGTTATCTCTAAGAAGTTTTACTCACAAATTCCCTTAAGGAAACGTGCGATTCACTCGCGAGTTGCTCCACATAAACCCGTGAGTTTCATTAAGAATGGTTTAAAAATAAAAACATGATTAACTCGAGGTAGTTGGACTCGGTTTGGAAACCACCCCAACTTCCCCAACCATCCTAAGCCTTGAATTCCTTCTCCCCAAACAAGTATAAAAATATGGGAAGGGTATAGGATAGGGGAATCAATTTTGAGAGCAAGGTTATGCTAGATGACTCTATTGGAGAGAGGAGCAAGGAGGAATCAAGTCTTGGTGTGCAGAAGAAGCTTGTCTCAAGCAGGGTTTTGTAATGTTTCCTTAACTTCATCAATAAAGAGTGTTTGCCTTCCATCATTGTCTTAATGCATTCTTTTTTTGTTATGAGTTATGATCTATTTTGTTATTTATTTTCAAATGAAATTGTTAGATGTTCATGTCTCTTTTATATAACAATAGAAGATACTATGAGGAAATACAAATCTTTGTTGCAAGTGTTGAAGATCAGAAAGCAAGGACATTGGAGAGGAAGAGTTAAATCTTGGATCAACTATCTAGAACAAGGTACATATCCCATTATCTCTTATTCTCTATTGTATGTCTCTAAACCCTAGTTGTCTATAAATCACACCTACAATACGTTGGTGACCCTTTACCCCAAATCATAAGGTAGATATTATCTAACAACAGTAGGAAAGTTGTATGATACCATCAGATGAGAATATAAAGTTGGATGTAAGTCCCAAACAATTTTTGCTAAATTCCAAATAAAAGAGATAAGGTTGGGATGTTAGTCCCAAGAAATTTTGCCATAAATGATGCCTCTTAAATTTGACATCTAATTAATTGTTGCAAGTTTCATCAATGTATTTTCTTGACAATGTATTCTCAAACTTGACATGTAAGTAATATTCACCATTTGCATCAATTTTCTTAACATTTTCTTCTTAGACTTGACATCTAAGCCATTGTTCTCATTTTCAACCTATGCTTTCAATGTACTTTCTTGTCAAATTATTTTATTAAATCATTTGGTCACCTTTTTTCTTTATAAACTTTCATTTTATTTTTGACATCATATGACAAGGGGGATAATGTTAATTGGATCTAGCTTAGGTGGTTAAGGTGAGAAGTTGTTATCATCTCCACTTAGGTTCAAATCATGCTTGTGACAAGTTTTCCCCTCATGGGATGATTGGAAGTTAGAAGGTACCCATATTTTCACTCTTTCTTAAGGTGGCTTGATGATGGGACGAGATGTTACAAACATATTAGCCTAAGTGATTAGCTTAGTTGGTTGCCACCAACCTTGCTGGGAATTTGGCTACTTATGTGGAAACATGTGCCCCATTTGAATCCTTTGGGGAATATGTACTAGTATAATCCAACATGTCTATGAGAGATGCCACCCAAGAGTGTAAGAGGCATCCTTTGGGTTCACTCTTGAGGTTTTTCTTGGGAAAAAATGATAAGGAGTTGTAATTAGAAAATTTGTTCAATCATTGAATTGTAGTGCTTTTGTGGAATTTATTTCCTTCAGTTCACTTTTGGTGGGTTATGTTAACCCATTATTCACTTTGATAATATACAAAACTTGAATCTTGCAAATATCAATCCCATTAACTTTTGGTGAGTCCTACATGTTGTTGTTGCACTATTGACATCCCTCTGAGGACTCACTACTTAGTTTAGACATAAACGTAAGGCATGTGGATTCAAAAAATTTAATGAGACTCAAACACTAAAACTTATTTATTGTTGAATCATGTAACATGGTGAATTCATAGAAAAAAAAATCAAATCTTTATTCTATAAATTGTTTAATTATATTTAACTCAAATTTATGTACAAATTTTTTTCCATAATTAATTTCTTTAAGCCTATATACATAGAAAGGACATTAGCTAATTTTCATTATGTTTTCATATAGTCAAAATAATGCAAATATAATCTTATCTATATAAATGTATCTCCAAACAGAAATCCCAAAAGCGAAGACAATAAAAAAAAATCCTGATTAATGTTATTGCCTTCATCTACCATTGTCATTGACTTCGTTTTCTATGACAAAACTAGATTAAAGTTTTACAAAACAACAAATATTCTTTAAAAAAAAATGATAATACTAATAATAAAACATATTGTCATGTACTAATAAAATATTAAATATGACATGTGAAAAATATGTACATAAATCCTTAAACCCAACCCATTGTGATTGTAATATTTACAAATTTTGGAAGTACTTTAACAATGGTTAACTGTAAAAAATAAGTACATAAACTTGATTTAACTGTAAATAAAAAGTACATAAACCCATTGTGATTGCAGTACTCACAAACTTTGAAACCACTTCGTAAACAACAGTCCAATAAATGTCTACGTTAATGTACAAAATATTATACCATTATGCTAAAGAGTTCTTTATTCTATATACACCACCAAATGGAAACAAGGGCCATAGCGTGGTGAAGTCCTTGTCGTTTCCTTAAAGTTATATTGTTCAATATTTAGGTTCATATGCGCACTCTTTGTTCTAGGGTATAGATCAATACAATAGATTAGATGATGGACCACAGAGAATAATAATCTGCAGAAGCATGAGTATGCAGATCCACAGATGTATGATTACACAACATACGAGGAGCCATCCTAGCTATTTTCTATGCATGAGCTAAGATGACCATATGGACACAAGTTATAATGGCGCAGAGCCGACAAACAACATGCCCTAGCATGTTTTCATTGGAGAATGAGCAAACAATGTGTGACATTCGAGGAAACAAAACACTTAGGAACAATGTTGAGAGACACATCCTATATAATCTTTTGAAAAGCATGGTAAGCTACACCATATTTAATCCAAATCCTTAGGCTCTATCAAGCGCCGAGAGGGATCAAATCTCTTCGTAGGTGTCCATTGATTTGATTCAAACCAAAAGACACATCTTTTTATTTAAGGTCCACATATAATATTTTATTATTAATATTTAATATTATTTATGGCCCACATATAATATTTTTTATTATTTTTTATTTTGTTATGAACTAACATTACAACATTTCCCCATACATGGTTTTAAAATCATATGCAAGGCCCTCCTACAACCATGGGTTGTTTAGGAGGCCTTGCACATGGTCTTAAAACCATTTGCAAGGCCCTCCTAAACCATGTACAATAAAACCATGGGTTGTTTAGGAGGCCTTGCACATGGTCTTAAAACCATTTGCAAGGCCCTCCTAAACCATGTACAATAAAACCATGGGTTGTTTAGGAGGCCTTCCACATGGTTTTAAAACCATGTGCAAGCCCCTCCTAAACCATGTACAATAAACGATGGGTTGTTTAGAAGGCCTTGCACATGGTTTTAAAACCATAAACCATGTGCATAAAAACCATGTGCATGGTTTTAAAACCGTAGTTTTAAAACCATAAAAACCATGTGCAAGGCCAACATTTTTTATTATTTTGTTAAGCAAAAACATTACAACATCTCCCCCATATTGTGTTTTTTTCTCACCCATATTTTTTTACGAATAATTAAATTTTTACTTTTTTATTGTTTTGTTAGGTAGGAAGATTACAACATCTCCCCCATTACAAAATTTTACTCCATGTAATTATCCACAAAAATATGTTGGCCTTGCAGATGGTTTTAAAACCATGTGAAGGCTTCTTAAACAACCCATGATATGAGATTTGTTAATTTGTTTTACCAAATTTCAATTAAAAAAAGAAAATAAAAAATAAACTAATACAACAAAAATTATAAAATTTCAAAAAATATATTATTTCAAACACTAATCAATACCTCCATTTTCCAAGATTGTTTTTCCATGAGCATTGTACCATCCATCAGTGAATCATAATGAAACAAAATTAAGATATGCTCAAATTCTTAATTCATTATTATACTTTAAATTTTCTAAAAATATTACAGTTGTACTTTAAAAATCTCTCTGGTCGGATGACCGAATTTCTAACCACGTTTGGATCAAGTGAAAATGGTGAAGAGCATCTCAATATCTGCCATCATGCTGAAATTCAGTTAGGCGTTGAAGAAAGCTGCTACATTTCCTCATAAATGAATTTGCTACATGCTGAGCAAGGGGAGGACTGTTTTGAATGCAAAGGTAACAATGTAACGTCAATTCCAACCAGCTAAAGAACTGGCCAACTCTCACAAGCACCATGTGAGAGTTGCAGTTGAGTTGAATTAGATGCTCCTCACGCGTCGTTGATAGTAATATCATACTTGAGATCATCCTCATAATTATATCTGTGTTTTCAACTTAACCAAATCCTAGGCTCTATCAATCGCCGAGATAGTTGTTGATAGGAATATCATACATTGAGATAATCCTCATAATTATATCTATGTTTTCAACTTAATATGTTCCTTACAATGTTGATCAAACTCCAGTTTTGTGTCACCACCCACGACTGAAACCAACCTAGATCCAAATCATAGGCTCTATCAAGTGTCGAGAGGGATCAAATCTCCCGAGGTGCAAACCTCTTCTTAGGTATTGCACTCAAGGAGGCTTGCACCACCCGAGATTTGATCCCTCTCGGCGCTTGATAGAGCCTAGGATTTGGATCTAGGCTGGTATCTGAATCCAAACCACTACTTCCAAATCTCCATGGGACTGGGAGTCGGTACCAACAACTATGTTGAGCTTATGACTTTGAAACTTCTCCTTTGTTTTGCAATTAAAAGAAACTGCAAAAAGCTTCAAGTCTTTGGTCATTCAATGGTTGTCATAAATTGGTTAAACAAGACTTAGAGATGCAAAATTTCTACACTAGACACTCTTTATGAAGAGATAACCAGGACTCTCTCTTTTTTTGAATCAATCTCATTCAAACATGTCTACAGGGAACGAAACACGAATGCAGACAAACTCTCAAAGGAGGGACTGAATCTGCAATGGGGACATTGGAAAATTTTGGAGATAAAGGACACAAAGGCCATGGAGTATCCTCACAAGCCTTTTATTATTTTGCCTCACTAAACCACTGCTATAAAATATTTTTGGGACAGTCTTCAAGCATCATGAAGTAGTTCTCAAAATCATGTTGGACTCAAACTCTTTTTATCTATATATAATCAGCTCAGAGGACGGAAAACAGTTTCGTCCTGTATCGACCTCATATGGGAATTTTTACTAACAGACATGACAGTCTATCAAGACTAGTCATGGCTTCTCTCATACCCTGAAAAGGAGAAGCAATTACATCAGAAAGTATGTGAAAAAAGATGTAAATCTACATAAAGCAGGAACAGATTACATACTATTTTGTATGTAGTTTGTTTATTAATACAAATCAGCTTTTTCTCTTCTGGAAAAAAAAAAAGTATATATATATATATATATATTCATGTGCATCCATGTGAATTAAACCATTATACATAAATATGCAAATATGCCCCAAATTAGCTCTAAATTAGACAAAAAATAACTAAGAACATTGAAGAAATCCCTTTGAAAATTGAAAAAACTCCAAATATGAGAAAAAAAAACTCAACTCACAAGTTCTTTCGTTCAACCCAAACTCCTCTCCAAATCAGTTGTACCCCCTCTCCTCAAATTGGTCGCACCTCTGCTTCAAAACGCCATACAATCATCATACCATAGTTTGTACACTCAACCTAGTCATAAGAAAACTGCAAATATGAGTATGATGGAATAAGAGGGTGCAAACATCATTTTATAAGGTTTGTAGGGCCATTAGGTTAAACATCTTAAGCCAAAGTGTCCTCTTTTTTGTATTTATAAAATAAAAATGAAAATTGTGTTTTTTAGGCCCCACAACAAAATTGTACGGAACTAGACGATTCATCACCAAACCTGACCAGTTCAGTACAAAACCGACAAAAAATGGTCATAATCCTCTGGTTGGCCCAGAAATCTCATGGAATTGGTCGAACTAGCCAATTGTTTTGGTTCTAGGCGATTATGATAACATTGGGTATAACTCAATTCTCTCAAAGTATTGGACCTCTGATAAAATCCTTTTATCAAACATGTAAAGTTTGAAGTTGTTTGGTGGGATTTTCAATGTAGGATCTTATGGTTATAGTTGGGTCCCCATACACCATTAATATTCAAACCCATTTTCCTTAGAAGATGGAAATACCATTGTATATAGATAATGCTTCCACCTTGTTATTGGTTGAGATACCAATCCCCCATGCAAATACAATTTATTTTCTTGTTTCAAGGTCGAAGATGACCCCCCACAATGATAACACTTTCCTACACTTATCTTCGTCCAATTATATGTCCCAAGTATAAGGTTATTCCTAAACTCCATTTTTCATATTGTCTTGCAACAAGTGTTTCCTCAAATTTTGCAAAAGTTTTACCAAGTGTTGTTGCTCCAAAATGGATCACTATATAATTTTTCATATGTCTGGTACTTTCTATGTGGAAAAATGAAGCCATGGACTTCTAGGGCACATTTTAGGAGAAAATCCTATATTGGTGATTTTTGGGTCCCAAAACTTCTAAAGGAACTAAACATTTTTTTTGAAGGTCAAAACTTTGTTAGTAAATATCTCAATCCTTTGACATGGTTATACTCATCAAGAAATTTGACAATGGCCCAAAGATCACCTCAATTGGAGTTTATATGAGTGATTTTCATCTTTCACACGTTGGTTTATGATTTAACCATTGTCGTACCAACTGGATACCATGTCAATGCCCGGTACTCACACCTCATGTGGAGCTAGTAAAGTGTGGAATTTCAAGAATATTGTAGAGGGTCCAAAACCCTAATACTAATAAAGAGTTGAGGCATGCAAAAATCCTTACATGTCCCTAGACAACTATCAGGACATGTAAAATATTGAGTTACACCAAAAGGAAGTGGTTTCATTTCTACAGTATTGATTTATTGTTCCATACTGAGTTCATCGAAGGAGTGGGATAATATGCATGGAATAGAGGAAGTAAAAGACCTCGCAACAACTATATATGTTATATTGTCTATTGTAATTCCATATGGAGTCCATCTTTCTTTGTATTTGCATTTTATATCTGGGAAGAAAAGAATAAGGAATAGTGCTCACCTTCTACTAAGGTTTTCTCATATTGGATTTCTAGGGTACATCTTGTGTTCATTGTGTGGATGGTGTGATCAATCATCTTATTGTTGTATCTTATTTTTTTCATTCTTAGTTTTTCGATATTTTTTTTTCCAAGAAAAAAAGCGTAATTTTATATCTGGGAAGAAAAGAATAAGGAATAGTGCTCACCTTCTACTAAGGTTTTCTCATATTGGATTTCTAGGGTACATCTTGTGTTCATTGTGTGGATGGTGTGATCAATCATCTTATTGTTGTATCTTATTTTTTTCATTCTTAGTTTTTCGATATTTTTTTTCCAAGAAAAAAAGCGTAATTTCATTCATCTTTCAAGATCAAAATTACATTCTGTAGATTCACTTAATGTGAATTTCAATATCCAAAAACTGTTACCTATAAAGAGACTGTTAAGTCTTCTATCAATTTTTTCTTAGAGAGCATACGCAGATGCCTTTTTAGAGGATAGTTTTTCGATATATTGATCACTATGCTTAATATAATATTACATTTCAATCATAAGTACATAGTGTATAATAGAATATAAACTCACCATGTTTTGCACTAACTTGTAGGCTTTATTGTGACAAAACATCTAGTGTGTTAAATTTCAGAACCATAGATCTACAGGACAATATGAGAGCTATTGGAAAGGAATTATGCAGTGGAATAATTAAGATCAATATACACTGAGCAAAGAATTCATGACATTAATTTCAGATAAATCGAACAAGAATTGCTCAGATAATCACAACATTAATATTCATTCATTAATCAGTAATACAATGGTAATAAAATGAATAGAATTTGAATGTTGTGGATAGGTTTCGAATCTACCAACTCTAATTGATTTTTTAGCTAACTTAGTGTGGAAAATCACACTTGGAGCTCACTAGTTTAACTCTGGATGTCTAAATCAGTACTGTACAATCAATTAACTAATGAGGTAGGTGGAAAAAAGGCACCACACTCCCTGCATGCATGAAAAACTGGCACTTGGATAACTGGTATTGATCTAACTAAAAGTAACTGGAGGATAACTCAGTATAACTTCTTGCCTACCGTGGACAACTAAAGAAGGTTGTTGGTGGCACTCAAAGTGGGCTCCTATAATGCAGGGATTGGTCCTAGAGGCACATAAACTCATGCATGCACATGAAATAAGTGGCAGACAACCTCTAGTTGTGTCCCCCATACTCTATTATAGTGATAATAACTTCCTAATTTAGGCAAAATTACCAAATGAACTATATTGGACAAAGGAGGATTAATTAATCCTAACACCCCCCTTAATCCTAACTTTGGACAACTTGGGCCTTGGAAACTAG
>LPNX010432851.1:0-36558 GCA_001517045.1 Pseudotsuga menziesii | reverse complement strand
CCCCCCCCCCCCCCCCCTCAAGATAATCAAGTAATAAAAAACCAAGCTTCCATACTTCAAATAATTTTTTTCTCTTTAAGCAAAAACTTGTGAAAAAATTGTTGCAATATGCAACTTTGTGGAGAAGCCATGCAAAATCATGGTTATTATGTGCATTAACATCCTAGTACTGTGCATGTGAACCTGTCCAAATAAATGATTATGTATGGAAGAATTTTCCTCTTTGGGAGAAGAGGAATATGCTCAACTAAATCAGGAACATAAATAGCTGCAAGATGAAAACTGGACCCATGTAGAGAAACTAACATCAACTGGTGAGAGATAAAAAGTGCTTTAGAATTCGAACCATGAGAGGTAAACCCAAGAAACTTATATGCCATGTGAGGTAAAATCAGCTCTAGGTGTTAGGAGCAAGTGTCCAAGCGAATGTAGGATGTCTCCATCTTTACTAGTATTGTGCGGAGATGAGCATGTGATCAAGTAGGAAGGTAGAGAATTCTTGGGACCATGGGGAGAGAATGCTTGAGCTCCATAATCTAATATAGTTTCTAAAATATCCAATTATTCACAAAATTTAATATCAGCAAACTTATGAGAGAAAAATAACATCAAATCCCCAGCAACAAATTTGAAGGAGACTTGGGGTGCTTGATTTTTCACACCAAAATTGATGAGAACAACTACAAGCATGATTGGAGGCTCCATAAACTTAAAATTTGAACCAAATAAGGTCAGATAAAATCCAAAAGTGTGGAAGAAATGTTCCAAGTGCTCCACTGAGATGGTAGATGCAGAATTTCCTCCTTCTTTAACAAAACTCTGAGTATTTGTGCAAGAAATCATGTAGGGATTTGTTGGGAGCTCTAGATTAATGAGGGTGAATGGATCACTCCTAAAATATGATATTTCTTCCAAAACATCCAAAGTATCACTTTTTTGCACACCAGCAGCACGATTGGAGAGAGAGGAATCAAATCTCTCTTCAACTCCTTGAGCTATCACTGGAAAACTTTGCACAGAATTTAGAATAGAAGAATCATTGGAGAATGGCTTAATAGAATGGAAGGAGAGTTTTTCTTCAACAATGGAGATTCGAATGTCTTCTTATGGATTAGATATATGCGAAGAAGATATGTCAGATATCTCATAAAATTTTGTAGCAACAGGAGAAGGATTCACTGCAGGGATATTTTCAACCATTCGAATTGATTGAGTTGAAGATTCTGCTTCTGATCTTCATCTTGAACAAATTCAACTAAGAGAATAGAAGCCCGGAATTTTGAAGGTAGAACACATGAGGAGGTGTTGGATTCACTCAAGCTATCATCTACTTCTTTTTGCACACCAAAGGCTCTATCTATATATCTTGAGATCTCGAGTGGATACTCAACAAATTATGTGAGATAACGCATATCATGAGACATCACCATACCCATACTTCCATATGCTCTATCACAATCATTTAGCCAATCTTCTTCCTATTCATGAGATTATTTACTAGCTCCAAATGACACATCAAGGAGATCATGTCTCTCAAGATATGCAACCATCTTTAGTTTCCACTCAGCATAATTGAATGGTGATAGAGTAGGAACTGATCTTAACTCCATTTTGAAGATGTACATGCAAAAATGCTGCAAAAACAATCAATTCGTAATCATATGTCAGTTCAAACCCTTCCGTCTCGACATCTAGACTTTTTCAGATTCTATCACACCTAGATAGACTTCTCTGGACAGAATCCAGAGGGAGAAATGCTATGATTTCAGTAATTATGTGGAAACTCGGCTGCTTTTGTTGCACAATGGAAGTTTATGAGGTTTGCTACTAGCCTGAACAAGGCTCCGATTCAATGTTAAATTTGAGAACCATATATCTATATGCCAATATGAGAGATATTGGAAAGGAATTATGCAGTGGAATAATTAAGATCAATATACACTAAGCAAAGAATTCATGGCACAAATTTCAGATAAATCGGACAAGAATTGCTCAGATAATAACAACATTAATATTCATTCATTAATCAGTAATACAATGGTAGTACAATAAATAGATTTCAAATACTGTGGATAGGATTCGAATCTACCAACTCTAACTGATTGTTTAGCTAATTCAGTGTGGAAAAATCACAGCTGGAGCTCACTAGTTTAATTATGTATGTCTAAATCAGTCTATAATAAATTAACTGATGAGGTAGGTGGACAAAAGGTGCCACACTCCCTGCATGCATGCAAAATGGCGCTAGGCTAACTGATATTGATATAACTAAAATTAACTAGAGGATAACTCGACATAATTGCTTACCTACCACATCCAACTGAAGGAGGCTTCTAGTGGCACTCAAAGCGGGCTCCTATAATGTATGGATTGGTCCCAGAGACACGTAAACTCATACATGCACATGAAGTAAGTGGAATATAACCTATAGGTGTGTCCCCCATACTCTAGTACTGTGATAATAACTTCCTAAGTTAGGAAAAAATGACCAAATATACTATATTGGACAAAGGAGGATTAATTAATCCTAACATAGTGGAATGTCCACAATAGTTATGACATATCAATGGCAAGCGTTCTTCCTAAAATTTCATCTAACTAGATTAGATCCATCTTAAATCTAGATCTACCTATCGAGTACCGAGAGGGATCAAATTTCTTGAGGTATATTTTTTTTTTATCAATATGAAAGAATTAATATATGACATGGAATAAAATGATTAAAAGAAATTACCTCTCAATAAATTTGATCCCTCTCGGGTGCTTGATAGATTCAAATTTAGGATGGATTTGTGCTAGTTTAATTTTTACATTGTAAGGTCCTTTCCATTTGGTGAATGTTATGTTTTTGTTGGCTTATTATGCATTCACAACCATTCAATTGAGTTAGACAACCATTTGGGTCATGTTGGTTGTCGATAGTTGTGCACCTCTTTTGAGATCGTTGTGTGCCTACTCACTTTTGCACATTCAATGAAATTTTGCTTGTGCCCCTTCAATGCAGATCTACAATATATTTTTTTCCTAGCTTGCCGACATAATTGAGGTGTTGCATTCTCAAATATCAACTCTTCTTTCCTTTATTCCAGCTGATATAGTGCAATGATTGTAGAGGAAAGAGTCCACACATTGAAATTGCACTACTTCGTATTATCGGCTCCATCGATCATTAAAATCCTTCAGGTATGTTTCATGTTGTAGTTTAATTATGATGCTTAATCATACTCTCTTCCTAAAGAAAAGGAAACATTTACCTTAGTCTTAGGATCTTTACCTTATATTCATGATGTCTTACCTTATTCATGATAATAAAATGATAATGTTTAGATATTTGATGCATAGAAAAATTAAAAACGAAATTACATACCTTGAGAACGAATCAAGAGGTATTGATGATTGTCAAACTAGCGCAATATATTGAGGTATCAATGAATCTTCCAACCTCTACAATTTTTTTCCTGCATCACTACAGGATTTGCAGATCCCCTCCATAGAGAAACACATCCTCTAAATACCTAAGATTAAAAAAGTTGAAAATGTAAGTGGGGACACACACATTATTGTGTAAATTACTCAACAATTCCCCATGGAAACAAGGTATTCACTCTCGATATTCCAAGTGTTTGTTTCAAAACTTTCTCTCATCTGCAAGGTAGCTTCCATGGTGATCCAAACCTTGGCTAAACATAAACTCTTAGCTCCATAAAATGCACAATTTCCTCTCAGTCAAGCCACATATTTGTTAAGTGAAATTCTTTCGATTGAATGCATGCAACCTTGAGATGAAAATGACCAAGAAACTACTAGAAAATTGATTATACGTGAAAACGCGTCCAATGCCTAACTGGGATAAGTTACTTAACAAATGTAATGAGTCAATGGCTACCATGGTGTGCTATATGATGTTTTTCTTCCTTTCCTTTCCTATGATTCTCCTCATTTTCTCCTCCTCAAACCCCAATTCCAAAATTTGGCAGATTCCCTACTTAAGTTTTTATATATCCGTTGTTCCAATTGCAATTTTTGTTATATTTGTGTATGATGTATATAATGTTATATCCCAATCAGTGCTCATGTGGAAGAAGAAGGAGAATCTCGAGTTCCATGAATGGGAATATGGTCTATCTCCATCGCCTTTCGACCTATAAAGGCTATTAAATATGTCAATTTTTTTATGTGTCTTAGTAAAATAGTAAAATTACTTTAAAATAATCTAGGGAAAAGGACCAAGTAAAGAACCTAAATTTCATTTTAATCTAAAGGACATGAAGTGACCCTTCATCAAATTAATGGTCTAACACATCTTCGACCAAACTTCAGTGCTAACTGTAAACAAACATGTCTAGAATTATTCAATTTACTGTACTTCATCGTCCACTGCAACTAATCAAGGGGAGACATATTATTTGGTTCGAGTTAATTCATCTTCCAATTGTGTAAAAAAATTGTAAAGACGATCGGCTATAGAATGTGGCCTGTGAAAATTCAAGAGAATCAAAAGAAATGTTCCAGTTTTCTTTTCCTCGAGGAGTCGGTTGCATGTCCTCCATATTGCAGAGAGGTGGAATTGAACACTAGACCTTTACTTGTTGGTTTTTTATCATATTATGTGCAACACTACATGCTGAAGACAAATCATCGACCTTCCACTGGCTCCCCTTTTGGTTGAGTTCACCCCTCAACGTAAAGGTAGTGACAAGCAAGAATAGGTTTCATTTTATCTTCATTTTATTTTCACCCATGTTTGGCTTGACTTACCTTACCTCCTTAACCTGGAGAGTGTCGAAGATGGGAAAGGAACTATACTTCTATAACTTGGCTTATTGTTGTTAACTCCTCTGTGAAATTGGTAAATCAATTTAAGAAAATATTCCTCACAAGAAAGTATATGACCCATATATGTGTGGTGTTGGACTTGGGCTTAGGGTTTGCGGTTAGGGAGGGTAGTTAAAGGCACCTACTTTCTCATCATTGCAGCTTATGAAGACTGCACATTTCTCCCAAATATAAATGGGTACCATGTGTTATCTTGGCCAATCTCAAAGGTAAGTAGATACATGGCACGCATATCTCGAACATTTCATAAACCTATTCCTCGTTTTATGTGTCTACTTGCAAAGCGAACATATGGGTTGTAGAATGTGTTTTGTGTGGTAAGGTTTTACCATGCTTGAATCAAGGTAACATGTTAAATAATGTGAGCTTAACCATTTCCCCAATTACCCCATTTCCTTTGGGTTGAGGGGTGAATAACCTATACCAAACAATCCATGTAGTCATAGTAGTGGGATAAAGCCCCAGAAGGATTCCCCTAAATAATTTGCAAAACATTCGGATTTGGGAAACCCACACCTAAGGAAAGTAAAGGATTTATCTATTTTATCTAGTTAGTCACCCTAATCAGTCAAAATATGTTTTATTCGATATTTCCATTACTCGTATTGTCCATAGAACCAGATGACCAGATGAACGAGATCATTGATCTATTGTGTTTTATTATAAGCCGACCAATTTTATTTCTCTAACTTAATATTTTCAATAGCTTAATTCAATTGTTCTAATGAATATTTAGATCATTCATGATTTTGAAAAAAAAATCAAATCATAAAATCCAATTGTTCAAATGACTATTTAGATTATTTAGGTGGATTCAACATATTTTATTAATCTAATATTATTACTACTCAATTGGTCGTAGCTACTAGTATTCCAAGATTTTGAAAAAAAATTCAAATCACTAAATTTGATTGTTCAAATGACTATTTAGATCATTCATATATAAGAATCACTTACGGGTAGGTGAACAAATTTCCATACCGCAGAAGTTGATGTTTAAATATTATGAGAATGGAGAAATTTAGGATTCAAGGAAACCATATGACGATGATCATAGCGTTGTATCTTCTGTAACTACGGATTACATGTTATTGAAAAATACTCAAGTGGGTTGGTCATTTATTTTAACAATGAGAATAGCTACCTCCCAAGAGTAGGGTCCTCTTATCCCAAGACATGGATAATCACGAGGTGGTATACAAGACATGACACTAGGAAAGCGAAAGATTTTGCGAGCACGTGGATTAGCGTGGGGAATATAGGTAACCTCAGGTGATGATCATGTGCCTCTTTATTACCATCTGTAGTGTATCCAATATTTTGATCAGTCGATGGCTTGAGGTACAAATAGACATGAGGGCTGGAAGTGGAACCATTAAATTCCCGAATGGAAATATCCTTTTCGGGATTGTGGATGGGATAGGTTTCATAATGGTTAGGCATGTGAAAATGATGACCCGATGAAGGAAGTTTCTATTTAGATTGAAGTGGGGGGACAGAGTGATAGATATGAGTCTGCTATTCTGGCACCCCTCTACCTCTCTTGCGAAAGTATTTATTTTTTTAATAGTGTTGGTGTGATTGTCATGGAGGGTAGCAAGGGTCATGGTAAAAGGATTTTCGGCCATGAGGAGGTCCCAGAATGGGTTACGAGGGTCCAGAAAAAGACTCCCTAAGAGTCTCATATTTTTGAACTATAACTGCCTATGGATATTCAGCAGCACATTTTTGAAACAGAGAAGCACCTTTTGAAAGAATTGAATCATATTTTGAAACAATTGAATCATTAAATGCTGCACGAGGAATGCAAAAAGGCCAAGGAATGGATCCTCGACCCTGGCTACACCGTTGGGAGGGTGAGCCTCTACGAAGAGACGGTGGCCTTATATTGGATAATGAAGAATCTTGTTGGAAGCGCTTCCTTAGATAGGCAGAATGCATAATCAAAAGTTAATGTCCAAGACCAGTGGCAGGAATCCATTTCGGCGGATATCCAACATCTAAACTCCAAAATGGATTTCCTCATCTCGTGTTTGGGATTTTAGTTTCTGCATTCTCCTTCCCCAATGGAGCTGAATCCTGGCATGGCCAATACCTGTCATGGTGGTGAGCAGGATCTCTCCTATATTTTGTTGTGAGTCATAGCAAGCGAGTGGCTCCGCATCGAGACGATTTTTCTTCTTTCTCTGGTTATTTTTCTTTCTGTTAATCTCTGTAATTACGATAATTATGGGTATGCAGGTCTTAGAAGGTTAAAATATGGGTTCTGGTTTGAATTTTTGTGGGTCGGGGAATGCATGTTTGTATCAGAAGGTCCCAAGCTGGGTGATGGCCGAGTTTGTTTTCTGTGGTTTTCTATGGGTTTTGGGTAGGAGGACTCTGATTTCGAGTGTCGAGGATGGGTGGTCAAGAAAATGCCAAGGGGTGACATATGGCATTATAATAGTGTTTTGGATGTAATCTCTTTGTTAATCAATATCATGTGATTACTTTTTACTTACAAAAAAAATTAATTAAAAATAATCCAGGGAAAAGGACCAGGTAAATAACCTTAATTTCATTATAATCTAAAGGACATGAATTGGCCCTTAATCAAATTAAAGGTATAACACATCTCCTACCAAACTTCAGTGCTAGTTGTAAACAAACATTTCTAGAATTATTCAATTTAATGTACTTCATCATCCATTGCAACTAATCAAGGGGAGACATATTATTTGCTTCGAGTTAATTCATCTTCCAACTGTGTAAAAAAAATTGTAAAGATGATCGGCTATAGAATGTGGGCTATGAAAATTCAATAGAATCAAAAGAAATGTTCCAATTTTTTTTCCCAAAAGTACCCGCTCGAAGAGTTGGTTGCATGCCCTCCATATTGCAGAGAGTTGGAATTGAACACTAGACCTTTACTTGTTGGTTGTTCATCATATTATGTACAACACTACATTCTGAAGACAAATAATTGACATTCCAATTTCTCCCCCTTTTGGTTGAGTACACCCCTCAACATAAAGGGAATGACAGGTAAGAATAGGTTTCATTTTATCTTCATTTGATTTTCACCCATGCTTGGCTTGAATTACCTTACCTCATTAACCTGGAGAATGTCTAAGATGGGAAAGGAACTCTACTTCTATAACTTGGCTTATTGTTGTTAACTCCTATGCGAAATTGGTAAATCCCTTTAACAAACTATTCCTGCAAGAAATTATATGACCCCTATATGTGTGGTGTTGGAGTTGGGATTAGGGTTTGCAGTTAGGGAGGGTGGTTAAAAGGTACCTACTTTCTCATCATTGGAGCTTATGAATAATGCGTGTTTCTCCCAAATATAAATGGGTACCATGTCTTATCTTGGCCAATCTCAGAGGTAAGTAGATACATGAGACATAGATCACGTTCATATCATAAACCTATTCATCGTTTTATGTGCCTACCTACTAAGAGAACATATAGGTTGTATAATGTGGTTTATGTGGTACGATGTTACCATGCTTGAAGCAAGGTAACATGCTGAATAATGTGAGCTTAAACATTTTCCCAGCTATCCCATTTCCTTTGGTTGAGGGAAAAATAACATGTACCAAACATTTCATGTAGTCATAGTAGTGGGATAACGCTCCAGATGGATGCCCCTAAACAATTTGCAAAACATTCGTATATGGGAAACCCGCACCTAATGCAAGTAAAGGTTTATCTATTTTCTCTAGTTAGTCACCTTCGATATTTCCATTACTCATATTGTCCATAGAACCAGATGACCAGATGAATGAGATCATTGATCTATTATGTTTTATCATAAGCTGACCAATTTTATTTCTTCATCTTAATATTTTCAATAGCTTAATTCAATTGTTCTAATGACTATTTAGATCATTCATGATTTTGAAAAAAGAAATCAAATCACGAAATTCAATTTTTCAAATGACTTTAGATTATTTAGGTGGATTCAACGCATTTTATTAATAATATTATTACTCGTCGATCAGTTGTAGCCACTCGTATTCCAAGATTTTGAAAAAAAATCAAATCACTAAATTTGATTGTTCAAATGACTATTTAGATCATTCATATATAGCACCGCTTACAGGAATGTGAACAAATTTCCATTCCACATAAGTTGATGTTTAAATATTATGAGAATAGAGAAATTTGGGATTCAAGGCAACCATATGACAGATGATCATAGTGTTGTATCTTTTGTAACTACGAATTACATGTTATTGAAAAATATGCAAGTGGGTTGGTCATTTTAACATAACATGTTTGGTGAGAATTTGAAGATGTCTACTATGAGAAAAAAGGAAAATGGCTTCCATTTATGGTCAAGGACTTTAAGATGGCCATTATATCCTATATCAGAGCATGACATATATGGGCATCCCTTAAAGTTTGTAGGTAGGCCAACAAATTTCATTTCCATAGAAAAAGGTGTTTTATTATCCTGGGAATGGAGAAGATTAGGATTCAAGGAATCCTTATGATGATGATCATAACATTGTTTCTTCTTGAAACTTTTGTTCATTGGTCGACCCCCTACCAGAAAACCTTCCTAGATTGTTGACTGACTTATTGTATGGTTCCCACTGCCGAGCATATTGTAGTGAAGGCATTTATGTAGTTAATGAGGAGAAGGAAGAAAGAGTGGTCCTTAGAGCCAACAGAACATGATCCTTGAAATGATTTATTACAAATACATTTGTTGAGGTGGAATGTTCTTTGGGCCCTTGTGGTCCCTGGTTGTTATTACTCGATAGATTGTCTCTCCAAATTCTGATATCCTATTTTGTATTTTGTAAAGAAATTCTCAATCTCCTTTTGTTCAATGGTCAGTATGGTATTCTCGTTTATTCATATCATATTATTGTATGTTTGAACACGTTTTATTGTCACCTATCTATATGAGTTGGATAATTATGACAATAAAAGGGTTTGGAAAATGTTGAAATTAAGGACAAAAATTGTCTCCTTAATATCAATGATTGACTTTTAGTACCAAGATTTGAGATGTTTCTTAACATTGATTTTTTTATCCTGATTTATGTGAGAATGAAATGAAAGAGCGCATATATATATATATATAGTGGTTGAGAGTTGTTTACATAGCAGAAGGTCTTGGGGTCAAATACCTAGGTGGCTATGCAAGGGCCTCACTCAATTTCCCCACCGGGTTAGGCCCCGTAATCAGGGCCAACAATTTACCTTGAGTACCATCCCAAAAAAATGGGGAAGTACTTGAGGGTTTTTCGAGCGATGCTCCATCATAATATATATATATATATATATATATATATATATATATATATATTGCAAGAAACATAGTGATACAATGAACTTAGATTCTATTAAATGAATGAAATAGAACATACTGTAAAATAAAAGAAGCTAGAATGGTGGTAGCTATATCTTGGACAAGAGATTGGCTACAGTTATTTGTCACAAGGCAAATACAAAAGGAGACCAAAGGGCCTTTTATCATAAAGCCTTAAAGAGCTAGAAACCCTAAATCTAACCCTAGGAGATGAACCATCAAAAGGTTTGTGGGCCCTGAGGTGTCAGTTGATACATCAACTTCTCGGGGGCATAACTTTTGCATACAATCTTCGTTTTGGGTACTCGATAGCCCGTTGGAAATATCTATCCAAGCACTACAACTTTCGAGTGGGGAGATGGAATTACATGGAAACCCTTGACCCGATGGAATCACCAAAATATGTCTCTTATGGCCTCAAAATGACCCCAGAAGTTTGAGACTTGAAAAACCACAAAGAAACCGCCACACTAGAAAGACTATTTTGAGCTAATGGAATAGGTGTGTAGCCATCAATATACGTCTGAATCACTTTTTGAGTTTATTGTTATATGCATGGATGCTATATTTTTTGTTTGTGAGTTTCTCCATCAACGAAACCTAAATTTTGTTGACATTTCTCATTTAGCCTACATGGTGAAACGATAACGTCCCCATACCCCAATAATGCAGATAATTAAATTTTTTGTTTCAAAAACCCTTGTTCTCCTTTCGAAACATAGGGCATGGAAATTAACACACTCTTCCACATTCATTCTCAGGCTTAGAAAACACTGTAACATTCTTTCCACCCTTCACGGATCCCTTCAGCGACCGAAAACACCATTTTCGCATTGAACCTGTACCTTCGCACTTCACCCTCCGCACTTACACTTGCGGAGCTCAGGAATAGGAAACACCCTATGCGACGGAGATACTTGACCACTCTTCCGCCTTCCACCTTCCGCTCTTCCACTTTCCACCTTTCCAACCTCGGAACTCAAGAATTGGAACTTTAACATTCAACGAAAAGGTTTAACCATTGTTCCACCCTTCGCACTTTCGCTTTCCGCCTTCCGCTCGGGAATCAGAAATTTCACATTTAAAGCAAAGGTTTAACCATTATTCCACCTTCCACACTCTCTCTTTCCACCTTCTGACCTCGGAACTCGGGGATCAAAACTTTAACACTCAACGAAAAGGTTCAACCATTATTCCGCCTTCTGCACTTCTGCTTTCTTCCTTCCACTCGAAACTTTAACATTCGACGAAAATATTTAACCATTATTCCTCCTTCCGCACTTTTGCTTTATGCCTTCTGATCTCGAAATGCGGAAATCCATCTTTTTCCTTCAAATTTTTTAGATTTATCGATTTCTGCCTTCCGCCTTTCCACTTTTCCCAGTGCTTCAGAATTTGGAAACTAGACCTTTCCTTGGAATTTTCAATGCTTTTCCACTTTTGGATTTTCCGCATTCCGTAGGAAGATCCTAGGGTGCGAAAAACTAACTTCCTTCCTTGTTCCACTTCCCTTTTTTTGGTTTCTGCCTTCTACTTTCCTTAAGCGGATTCTAAGGGGTGAGAACACTAAATCACATGCATTCTGATCATGCCACCAGGATTTTAGCTTCCAAGGACTTGAGCAAAATGCATTGAAAAAACACAAAGCATATATAGAAGTAAAATGCAGGGAAACGCACACAAGTAAACTTCTACTTAATCATCAACAAACATTCAACATGAACATAGCAATTCATAGACAGTTACATGGCATAAACAAGCATAACAGAGATACTTATCTTGATGATTAAGTTGTCTCGCAACTAGCTATGTCACTGCAACTTTCCACCCAACCATAGGCCAATTGTCTTCATCAATCTCTCAACACAACTGCCACCCCCGATATGGGAATGATTTCCACATGGAACTAGGGAACAATAGGCTTACCCAAAGGAAGATAAAAACACACACACATTCAAGCCAACCTTAAGTTGGGTTTATCAAATTGTCCAGCCAAGCCAACACCAAGTGATGGAATGTGCAACCTTGGAGAATCCTTCAATGAATCTCTTGTAGTAACCTGGAATTCCCATAAAAGATCTTACATCTGGCACATTTCTTGGAGTTGGCCAATTCATAATGGCTTTGATCTTCTTAGGGTCTACAGATATACCCTCATCTTAGATAATGTGACCCAAATAGTGAATCATATCATTATAGAAATCACATTTGCTCAACATTGCATATAGCTTATGCTCCCTGAGCAATTGCAACGTCAATCTTGGATGTCCTCATGCTCTTCCTCATTCTTAGAATAAATGAGAATGTCATTAAGGCATTCAAGAACAAACTTGTCTAGATACCTGCTGAAAAAACTGTTCATAAGGCACATAAATGTAGTTGGCGCATTTGTGAGACCAAATAGTACCACTATAAACACGTAATGTCCATACCTTGTTCTAAACGTTGTCTTATGAATGTCTTCATCCTTGATTCTTACCTGATGGTAACCAGACCTTAAGTTGATCTTGGAAAATACCTTTGCCCCTCACATTTGATCAAAGAGGTCATCAATTCAAGGTAAAGGATATTTATTCTTCAAAGTGACTTCGGTCAGTTGTATGTAATCAATACACAACCTGAGTGTACCATATTTCTTCTTCATAAATAGAACCGGTGCACCCCAAGGAGATAGACTCGGCCTAATGTACTTCTTCTCCAATAACTCTTGTAGTCGCATCTTCATCTCTCGCATTTATGGTGTACTCGACCTGTAGGGTGTCTTGGACACTAGTGCTGCTCCTGGCACAAGTCCAATGGTGAAATTAATGTCCCTCTTTAGAGGAATCCCTGGAATTTCATCCGGAAAAACATCCATGAATTTATTCAACACATGAAAATCATCCAACCTAGGAGTTTCATTCTTTGTTTCCTCCAACACATGGGATTCATACACTCTGCAACCTTTCCTATGGAAATTATTTGGTTGCATTGTTGAAATTTGCCTAACATAAATCACCTTTGGAAAGTCTCTTACAACCCTTAAGTTATCTTCTTCATCCAAGCACTCAAAAGTCTTATTGTAACAATCAAGATTTACGCTGTGTGCTTCCAACCAATCCATTCCAATGAGAATATCATAGGAACCAAGTGGTAGAACATTCATATATGCATAACTGACTAATCCATCCATGACAAATGGACATTTCCTTACCACTTCACTAACTTTCCTCTTGGTTCCAGTGGCTAGCTAAACTAACCATGATTTGTCATGCGTAAGCTTCTTAAAAGCACAAATCTCAACTACTCTAGGAGTAATATAACTATGAGTATATCTAAGGTCAATCAAAACATAAATAGATTGCTCAACAATCTTACCTGCAACTTCAACCACAGTTGACTGATGATCTTCCTAGCAGTCCTCTAGTGCTGCATAAATCCTAGGGACATCCCTTGCTACTGGACCCATTGTTTCAGCTTCTTGAATGTTGTAAGTTGGCCTTACATTCCCATTCTCAAGTGGACAATTCCTGCGTCGATGGCGTCCTCCACATCTCCAACATTGAATAGGTTCTTTGTTCTATTTTGGATCTCTTGGATTTTCTTGCATCACTCTAGATGGCTTACTCAGATCTTGTGATGGTTTCTTCTGCTGATTCTTGAAGTTAGAAGGTTTCAAACCTTTCTTCCTTTGGTCATACTTCTCATTTCTCTTATCCTTGTAAACCTTATGGATATCAGGTTTGCTTTTGCTTCGCTCATAGCAATACTTAGCTTTCCTTATGGCCTCTTCTAGAGTTCTAGGCTCATCAAACTCAATGCTCTCTCTATATGCTTGAAGTATCCCACTAGGAAAATGCTGGATTTTCACCTTATCATCCTTGATGTACCTAACATACCTCAACAACTCCAAGAACTTGTTTGCATACTCTTCAATGGTTTGTTGCCCCAATCTCATCTCATGGAATTCTTTGATCTCATCATCATAGTACCTATTATAGAGGTATTTCTGCTTGGAAAGCTTCTTCAACTGCTTCCACACTATCTTCCTGTCATTGATCTTCCTCACCTGCCTGAGGTGCTCCCACCATATAAATGCTCTGCCATTCGGATTGAATATGGATACCCTAGCCTTCATATTTCCTTAGTAGTCTTCGACTCGGAAATATTTCTTCATCCCAAGAAGCCATGATTCAGCTTCTTGACGAGTCTTTATCTCAGCATTAAAGGTAGGCGGCCTTGCCTTCTTAAATTCATCATGTGAGCTATTCCTGTAGCGCCTCTTTCTCTTATCTCTGTGAGATGAAGAGATTGAACCCCCAATGGATCCTTTGGAATCAGATGACCCACTAGATGATTTCTTTCTTCTTATGGCACTGCTTTTACTTTCTTCTGGATGTACTACACGACGCCCCAAGCTTATTTACCTTTGGATGTCTGTCAAACTCTGCATCATGGTTGCATTCAGTTGATGCAGCTCTTCTTGAGCTTTAATCAGGATTCTCATGGTGCCTGCAATATCTGGGGGAGTATCCTAAAATCTTCTCCCATTAGACTCTGTATCAACATTTCCAACTCGGACATTTTCCCCCATAGAATATTCCTTGTGCTCATCGGGATTTCATGCATCATACATGTCGTAGGTTCTCATGGCTGAGCCAAAAAACCACTTTTTCAATCTGCACTATGACTCTCCAAAATGTGTTAACAACATCATTTGTTGGTTGCATAACAATTTCAGAAGTAAAAACCATTTACTTACTCACCTGGCCCATCTAGACCCAATGTTGTAACCATAAACTCTACTAACTGCTCAACTTGGCCTATTTAGGCCCCAGTGTTGCAACCAACAGCTCTGATACCACAATGTAACATCCCCATACCCCAATAATGTCGATAATTAAAAAATTTGTATCAAGAACCCTTGTTCTCCTTTTGAAACACAGGGCATGGATGTTAACACAATCTTCCACATTAATTCTCAGGCTTAGAAAGCACTATAATATTCTTTTTTCCCTTCACAGATCCCTTCAGCGAGTGGAAACACCATTTCTGCATTGAACCTGTACCTCCACCCCCCGTACTTCCACTTTCCACCTTCCGCTTGCGAAGATCGGGAATCGGAAACACCCTGTGCGACAGACATACTCGACCACTCTTCCGCTTTCCACCTTTCCAACCTCGGGACTTGGGAATCGGAACTTTAACATTCAATGGAAATGTTCAACCATTATTCCTCCTTCCGCACTTTTGCTTTCCGCCTTCCACTCGGAAATCAGGAATCAAAACTTTAACATTCGACGGAAAGGTTTAACCATTATTCCACCTTCTGTACTTCCTCTTTCCACCTTCTGACCTCAGAACTTGAGAATCATAACTTTAACATTCAATGAAAAGGTTCAACCATTATTCTTCCTTCCACACTTCCTCTTTCTGCCTTCCGCTCGGAACTCAGGAATCATAACTTTAACATTCGACAAAAAGGTTTAACCATTATTCTACCTTCCACACTTTCGCTTTCCGCCTCTCGACCTCGGAATGCGGAAATCCATCTTTTGCCTTCAACTTTTCTAGATTTGTCGATTTTCTCCTTCCGCCTTTCTGCTTTCCACAGTGGTTCGAAAGTCGAAAACCTGAGCTTTCCTTGTACTTTTCATTGCTTTTCCACTTTTCAGTTTTCTGCCTTTCGTAGACAGATCCCAAGGTGCAGAAAACTAACTTTCTTCCTTGTTCCACTTCCTTTTTTCTGGTTTCACCTTTTGCTTTCCTTAAGTGGATTCTAAGGGGCGGGAATACTAAATCACATGCATTCTGATCCTACCACCAGGATTTTAGCCTCCAAGGACTTATGAAAAATGCATTGCAAAAACACAAGGCATATATAGAAGTAAAATGCAGGGAAACATACCTAAGTAAACTTCTACTTAATCATCAACAAGCATTCAACATGAACATAGCAATTCATAGACAATTACATGGCATAAACAAGCATAACATAGATACTTATATTGATTATGAAGGTGTCCCACAACTAGCTATGTCACTGTAGCGTTCCACCCAACCATAGGCCAGTTGTGTTCATCAATATCTGAACACAACTGTCCCCCGATCTGGGCATGATTTCCACAGGGAACTAGGGAACAATAGGCTTACACATAAGCAGATAAAAACACACACACATTCAATCCAACCTTTAGTTGGGTTTATCAAACTATCCAGCTAAACCAACACCTATTTGGGTTAATCAGGTTGCAAGATTACAATTCAAACAATGTTGGGTTTATCAGTCTTACTCAGCCAAGCCAACATACAGTTGGGTTTATTAGACTATTCACAGTCAAGCCAAGTTTCACAATAAGGACCAGCCAAGCCACAGATGGGTTTATTAGGCACTCATCCAAGCCATCGTTCATAGTGGGTTTCTCAGACTGTCCAGCCAAGGAATACACATGGCCAAAAACCAACAAGACACAACCAAGCCAATATCCAATTGGGTTTATCAGGCCACTAAGGTAGTGGAAAGGTAGAATGACTAAGTTAGTGGCTCATTCAAGAGCTAAGTAAACCTCCACAAGATCTATCTGGCCTGGGATCCACATTACCTACATACCCAACACAAGGAAGCATCCCCTTCTCTACTACACAATCCCTCGGGTTATGCATTCCCTTCCAGTTCTCTTTAGGGGATGCAGTGAATATTTACCAGCCACTCATACCTTTTCATGAGGTTTCTCTCTACACTAGGTTTATCCAGCCCATTCCTCTTCTCTTTTGCTCCTCGGTCTTGCATACAGTTCAGACCCAAACCAGGGTGCAAATCACAAAAAACCACAGCAACACAGTCTCCCCTCTGTAACATAGAGGAACAAGTTTGCAAACCACTCTATAACACAATGTAGATGAATTAAACAACTATGAACAGTGAACCACACTGCACAATCACAACAGAACCTTCTCCACGACTCAGGAGAGTGAACCACACTTCTTAATCATGAATGAATGAATCGAATGATTACAACGTTTAGATGTAGACTCGGTTCACAAACTGGGCACGCAATTTCTAGTTTTTTTTTGCTTGTTTCAGAAGCAAAAGCACAACTTCTGCAATTGCAGGCTTGTTCAATAATGAAATCAACTACCATGCCTTACTCTTCCCAAGGAATTAACCGCCTCAACCAATTTCCTGCAAGAAAATTGAATGTACGAACACAGGGATGAACTAGGGCGGACAGGTTATAAAACGAGTAGCTTTGGAACAGATGTACGACTAAGAGAAACCATCAAACAGATCGATGATGCATAGCAATTTCACTGACTGGACTAGCACGGACAAAGAAAACTTTGGAAGACGTAATACTTTACGAAATCCACTTTAGTTTATTTAAGGTCTATTGTTGATCTAGATCCAACGGTTGCTAGTTCATTTCGCTGGCCAACTAGCAAGTGGTTTAACATCATCTAGTGGGCGCAAAATTTCTATCCAAGAAGGATTTATTCCATCTCGCGTCTGTTGGGTGACTTGGCCGACAAAACAACAAAGGTTTTTATGCTGATTCAAACTGGGTTTTTGTGAGGATTGAACCTACAATCACTCACATGGCATATGTTGGTTAACTGCCTCCCTATTCCTCTATGAACTCATGCCCCCATTTATTTTCACATTGCAGTTCCATAGCTAGTTGTGGTATTTATTAAATTGTGCATTTACATGATATTCAAAAAGTTACATGTTGTGCATGACCAGCACAATAACAATAGGCATCAACCTGGATCACCTATACACAAACACCCAACCAATGGCAGGGCCTTGGCCTTGAGCTCCTTGCCATGATTCAAAATGCAATATATACATCATGTACAATTCAATACCATGTGGTTAAAACTGGGGTATTACAGAAACACTATGAAGAGTACAAGGATATTCATTCACTTTTAATTTCCACATTGAGCGTGTTTTCTATCCATTCATCACCTATAGTTTGACTGAACTATATATCATTACCGATATATGTTTTTTAGCATTACATACCATCTATAGAAATTGTGTTTTTATGTCGCAAGTCAAAAATATTCACTTCAAATTAGTTTATTAGTTTGAATTGGCTTGATAATCCTTGCACACTAATTTTAGCATGCATTCACCATAAAATCACTTACAAAGGAGAGAGATATCATTTTCTTCCTTTTAACCATACAACTACTCACTAAGTGTGATTTTACATCACAAAACAAAATCGCATTGCTTACTCACTCTATGTTGTTGCAACTACCCTAGCGTTGTTGCAATTATAGGTTTGGTCACAAATCCAAAAATTACACCTTAAAGAAAAAAAATCTTTTTATTTAAATGTTGTAGAGTGTTTTATTTGTCGTAAGTTCAAATCTATCTTTATACATGAATAATTCTAATTCAATTTCTTGTCTATATGAAGACAGGACTTGTCGCCCATCTGGAAATAACTCTAACTATGTCACTTCTGGAATCACCGCTTTACGATACGATGATATGTCAATGTTACAATATGTTTCTTTTTTTAATTAACTAGGATTACATCCTAAGTATTTTACTAAAGTCCTACGCCAAAGTACTCTTCTGCAACACCCTATGCTAAAGTACTATGTTGGAACACCTTATGCTAAGGTACTATGCTGAAACACCTTAGGCTAAAGTACTATGCTACAACACCTTATGCTAAAATACTATGCTGGAACACCTTAGGCTAAAGTATTATGTTGCAACACCTTATGCTAAAGTACTATGTTGAAACACCTTAGGCTAAAATATTTTATGCGACCTAAGGGAGTCACAAGGGTTACAAGGCATAACTTATGTTACAATACTATGCCAAGGTTATGATATGCGCCTAAGGTTTCGTTAAAGCTAATGACGAGGATGGATGACAGCTAGCGAGTTAAGATGGGATTTAAATGAAGTTTTTAACGTTGTCATAATCCATGGTGTGCGATTTGACAACACAACCAGGCCAATTTAAAATTGAATATAGGCTTTAAATGATTTTCAAAAAAGAGAAGGTAGATCGTGGCCCTACTTATGTACTCTACGTGATCCACAACGTTGAAAGAACTTTTAGGGTTTTTATGTCGAGTTCAATGCAGTTAATTGGTCATGGAGGTTTTTGTTCTGTGTTTCCCTGTGTTGGTTGCTTAATGGTTTCATTATGGATTTCTTCGTTGCACTATTGTGCTTTGTTTGCTTTTAACTTGCCTCTAGGAATGACTACGAGAGATTTGCTCAGTTAATGAACTACTACATTGTTCTATCGTTATTTTTATCAGCTAGTTTCGGTTGAGTTTAGCCTTTAGTGCATTCTTATCTATTTCAATTTCTGTATGGTAAGGTGTAAGGCTCCAGGTGTACTTGCCTTTTGTCTTTAATGGAGGAGCTTCCTAGGTCGACGAGTTTCACAAAAAGGAAAGGTAACCAATTTGTTTAACATTTGAAAACTCTATTCTATTTGAACTTTCGCAGGCAACAAAGGAAGACTGAACTTATGTTTTTGGTTTGCGCAGGGAAAAATAATGGAGAGTTTGGAGGAGAAAATCCTTGACCCTATAAGCGTTCGCTGAAGGTATAACTCTTTGCCCAAGTCTGGTTTATTAAAACATATTAGTTCGATCTCACACCTTAAGAAATAATAATAATGATATGTTTTGACATGTGAGGCAAAGAGGACCAAAGGAGTGGTTACTCGATCGATTGGATGAGTCAATATTAACTCTGGCATCGCCATTATGGCCCAAACTTTATCCAGAGGTAAGCATTTCTTTGGAAACATGGGATTTAGGGTTTAAAGAAAAATTCCTGTACTCACAATTAAATTCTTGTTTTATGTAGAGTTACATGTTGGGATTTGTTGAAAAGGTTACCCAGATAGCCTTAAAACTGTTAAAAGGGAATGGATGGTAGCGTAAGGGCCATGCGACAGGTTTTATTTCCTCCTAAGTAATCCATTACTCTATTTCAAGGTGAGAAAGATTTTCCAAATACTGAATTTGTGTTTTAAATACTTCCGAGCAAACAAACATATGCATGCATGTGTGCATGTACCCAAAAATGGTGTGGCTCCATTCATTGAATGATGGATCTAATCTATAGAACAAGGTATGCCTCAATTTAATATGCAAATAGATTGGCAGAGCTTCTGGGTTTACCCTACTCGGATTTTGAAGAAAGTGGTTTTTCAGCCTCCTTACGATTTGAAGATAAGTTAAACATTAAAATATTGGGTCTGGTAACTGCCTTGCGACTGGAAAATCCATCGTGGTTTTTTAAAAGAAGACTATATGGTAATTTTACATTTTAGTTGACAGATCGACACTCATCCATATTCAATTTGATTATAAAGCTTTTATTTATATCTTAAATTTTGGTTATGATTTGGATACGCATCTAGTTGGTCGGAAGTCGGTTCCAAGAATTGTAAAAACTGCAGACTCTCTTAAATTGAACTCCTATTTCGATTCTTAGTTTGCTCTAACTGTATTCTTTCAATCTTTAGATTCTTGTTTTGGATTTGCTTAAATTTACTATGTAATATAAAGGGTTTTATACAGTTCAAGATGATGATTAAATTGGCATTGTTGTCAACATGAGATCATAAGGCAACATTGATGAAATAGTCCAAAAAGATTGAGCCAAAATAACACAGTTGGCTAAGCGGAGTCAGAAGCATTATAACGTCTAATTTCTATGAAGTGAATATTTGGACGACCCAGATCATAAGAGAGAGAAAGATCAATGGTCTAGAATAGTTTCCACAATACCAAGGTGCAACCTTGTTAAAGCTGCGAGAATACTATCGCAGAAGAGATTTGCGGAAGTCATTTTTGAGAATTTATGAAAAGTAGACCCATAATTTGCAATCCATAAATTCAAAGAGTAGACCCTCAATACACAATTTGCAATTGTGGAAGAAGTTTTGCAGAAGCAATTTTGAGAAACGTCGAACAGCAAACCTCCAATCCTCAATCCGCAATTGTGGAAGAAGTATTGTTGGAGACAAATTATGGAAGCAGATTAGAGAAAAGTCGAAAAGCAGACCCGCAATCTGTAATTGTGGAAGTAAGGAGTTCCCGCAAATTACGGAAAGGTAAATGTGAAAGCCGTGTTCGAAAACGTTAAAAGGCATCTCTGTGACCCGCATCCTGTAATTGCAAAATGAATTTGCGGAAAGATAAAGATAAATTCGGAAACGATGTTGTGGAAAGGTCGTTGCGAAAATCGCACTTATATTTTTCGCAAGTTAAAATAGAGAGGTAATTTCAAATTGGTTTTTGGTTGTGAAGTTTCACGATGAAGATACATGACTGTTAGATGAAGAGAAAAGTTTGAAGGTATTTAAACAAGGCTTTAAACTTTCAAATAATTTTCTATGTACATTCAATTGGAAGATCTATAGGTGTATGTTAGTCAGAGATCAAATTATCATATAAGGGTGGTTGGGAGGCGCTAGGGCAGGCTACATGCCTCCACGTGTGTCGTAGCCTCCTTCTAGTGGTAGCTGGTAAATAGGGTGTTGAAACATCCTTTCAGTAGTAGTTGATAAACCAGGGGGTCGTAGCCTCCTTCCAATAGTTGTTGGTAAATAGGGTGTTGCAGCATCCTTGTATGTAGTAGCAGGTAGAAACTATTTGTAAATATAATTTTGCAGAATAGAAAGCATTGGTCGTTTTCCTAATTAAGATTCCATGATAATATTGTGTGTTCTATTTTTATTGTTGATTTTGTTTTAAGTGATAAAAAAATAAATAGATTGTTCAATATTGATTCACCCCCCCTCTCAGTGTTTCTTGATATTCCAACAATTGGTATCAGAGTGGGCTCTTCACTAAAAGTTTGAATGCTTGAAGAGAGATATTTTATCACTATGGATCAAAAAGTAAAAATGTTCTCCAAGGTTCCAATATTCAATTGAGAATATTATGTGTGATGGATCATTAGGATGAGAAGTCATTTAATGTCTATGGGACTAGATGTTTGGATGTCTGTAGAAACAGGGTATATATATCCGAAATTTCCTCCCACGGATCTGGAAGGAATAAAACAATTTGGATACAATGATAAAGCTATTAGTGAAATTTTGGCTGGATTAGGCAGAATAGTCTTTGCCAAAGTGATGCATTGCAAAACAGCAAAGGAGATCTGGGACAAATTGCATACCATCTATGAAGGAGACACCAAGGTAAAAAGGGATAAACTACAGACTTTTAAAACTCAATTTGAAAGTCTAAAAATGAAGGAAGAAGAAAATATTTCAGAATACTTTGAGAGAATTGATGAAATCGTTAATGCAATACAAGGGCTAGGAGCAGAATTGGAAGAAAAAGAAATAATTGAAAAGGTACTAAGATCACTTCCAATGATTTACAATCCGAAGATTTATACCCTAGAAGATAGAGAAGATCTTGACAAACTCACCATGGAAGAACTATATGGGATCCTCGTAGCTTATGAAATGAGGATTGAGCAAGATAATTCTCAAAAGAAGGAAGCAACTTTTAAAGCATCTAAGGTAGCTAAGAAATCTAAGACAAAGATTCAATCAGAAGACTCCGATGATGAAGAAGCACTTCTTGTTAAAAATCTTATGAGAGATATTGGTAAGTACAAAGGGAAATTTCCCTTAATGTGTTTTAACTGTGGGTGAATTGGTCACTTTGCTTCAAAATGCCCTTATCCCAAACAAGAAGATGATGATGAGTGCCCTGAAGATTCAAAGAAGAACAAAAGGATTTTTAAGAAGAAGAAAAAAAAGAAGACATTTTATTCCATGGATGATAATTGCTCAAATGAGTTGAGTGAAGATGAAGATGTTGAACTCCTATTCATGGGGATAGAGAAAAAAATCCCTGAAGAAGAAGTGTGTGGTAGATCTTGAAGCTGAACTCATCAGTTCTCTTGAAGAACTTGAGAAATGTAGGAAAATGAACAACAAGTTAAACCAAATCATTAGTAATTTAAAACCCAACTTCAAGAAGCCAAGAAGATTGAAGAGGACCTAGATTTGTAGCTCGAAAAGAGAATACAATAATATGAGAGGCTTGAAGAAGAGATTATGCAACTTAGAAAGAAGCTTGATGAAGAATCTATTAAGTCAAAGTTTGAAAATAGTTCAAAGACTCTAGATGACATCTTGAGTATCCAAAGACCATGAAGAGATAAATCTGGATTAGGATATGACAGAAAAGAAGCCAAAATGTTCTTACTTCAAAAACGAAGGTAAAAATAAAAGAAGCTATGTTGTTGCACTGAAGAGTCAAATTAAAAAGGAAGAGAGTAAGAAATTTGCTCCACCCTCTCATGACAAAGATAGAACTAATGTGATGCCTAGAAGACCAATGACAAGTAGATATCAACAGATCTTTCTTGGTCATTGCTATTCTTGTAATAATTTTGGTCATAAAGCCCTAAATTGCGGAGCATATGGAAAGTTTCGTGAGTACAAGAAGAATACATCTAGTAACAAGCCAAAAGTAAGAAACCACAACTCTTTTGCACCCCTTCAAAGATATGACACAGAGTGTTACAAATGCAATAATCATGGACATATAGCTAGATATTGTAAACTAATAACTCAAGGTGTATTACAAGGTGTATTACAGTTTTCAACATTTCTTGAAGCTTGGGGCTTTCCACTACTTAAGTTCACACTTGGTTATAACACCTTGCTTCCTTTTTACGACGTTCTTTTTGCATTGTCACATGCAATTGCTAGTTTAGATGTTATCTCATATGTATGCTACATTATATGACAACACCTATGTCACACTAGGTTATAAAGCACCTCATTGATTTCGCTGCAATTACACAATCCACATATCCGTCATTAATGCATCACATAAGCCAAAAGGTACAACCAACCATTTAAATCTATGTGTTCCATGTGTATCTCATCTTGAATGTTGTCATTGTCTTCCATGTGTTTTATGAGCAAAATCACTCTCGGTAATAGCCACACTTGAAATCCAACTAGAAGAATAGGAGAATGAATTATATCATTGCAGTGAGAGTAGCTAGGTGCTTTACAATCCAATATGGAGGAGATATTGTCATGTTCCTAACATTATGCTATCAAAAATAAAAATTAAAAATTAAAAATTCATGTAGGTTCATAAAATTAAAAAATAAAAACAAATAAAAAGCAGGTTTATAATTTAAAATTTTAAAACCAAATTAAAAAATTAAAAAATCCATATTGACTAGTAAAATCAATCTTAAACAAAGATTGAAAGATCTATCAAACATGAAAAGGGATCAAATTTCTAAAGTATAAAAAATTAAAATTAAAAAAATTACACCTTTAGTACATAGATTCTTCCTCTTGTTTATGACAAAGATCTCGTTCATAGCTTGGAAATCTAGGTCAAAAAAGAATGAAATCATGAATGAGCAGTGCATGTCACGAGGTCCCATGTGGACTCCACGTCAAACTGAATGCATATGAAGAAGAGAAATGGATAAAAGTGAATTTTTCGAAAATATATATTTCCTTTTTCTGGAATTTAGACTTAAGCTTGCGTAACCCTTTGTCTTATTATTATGTCCCCGCCTGAGGGGATATATATGAATCGGTCAGGCCGATTATTTCGACGAATTTGTAGCAACTTCAACAAAATTATATAATTTTTGCTATAGTTTGTATTAAATTTTTTTGGGGAATTATTTAAATATTGATTTATCTTGCTTTTTATTGGTTGATATAGGTGACGTAGGCCTGGGACTTTGTGCCCCAAGACCCGGCGGCGGGCTAACGTGCGCAGCATTAACTCAGTCAGATGGATTAGTTGAGAGTTTGGCGTAAATTTTTGTGTGTTTTCTAAAGTTTTGCTTGAAATATCTGTCAAAGCTACGTGGTAGCTGGTAGACACCTTGAAATTTTCAAAGCTATCAATTTCGTTCCCTATATTATACTGAAACTTGATAGCTGACAGACACCTTGAAATTTTCAAAGCTATCAATTTCGTTCCCTGTATTATATTGAAACCGCATGTCTTATCAATGAGTTCTACTTCAAATACTTCTTTCTTTTAAGTAAGCTAAACTGTCCTGATCTGCCATTGCCATTGCAAAATATCTTCATCAGATTGAGGATGGAAGAAAGTAGGATGTGGGACACCAATTTCATTCATAATCCATGGATGTCGTTCAATCAAAATCTTGGTAACTGACTTCATTTGAGGCAGGTGTAACAGGTTGCTCCCCCATTGTTCATTTTCCTTCGATCTCCTGAAATCCCACAAGATCTTTCCAAGAACCAGAACATGATCTCTTTCTTCATATCTTCCCCACCATGGCTGACCTTGAAGCCAATTCACAAGCTCGAGGCTTAGTTCATCTCGTTTATCGTTACTGATATTCTCCCTGAAATTCCATCTCATTACGTCTAGGCCTCCATAGTAGGGAATGTAGAACAAAATTCGCCTCCGCAGGATTGGAAACCAGACATGGATGCTTTGAGATCCTGGAATGGTAAACAAGCTCTAGCGCATATTGATGAGTCTGAAACCAGTGCTAATAAAAATTCTCGATGGGATTCCCCATTCCTCCGTTAGTAAAATAATCACAGAGATTGAGCCATGCAATCAGACTGTGGCATTGCTCCACCAACTCTGCATTGAATCTTTTGGCAAATCATATGCATATATTTGCTTCCCTCTGCATTGTTCTTGGCTCATATCCTTCATGCCTAAAGGCATTGAAGAAGACCTAAAAGCCTCTATTTTCATTTTCACTGCATTGTGTCTTTGCTTCAATACTCTTGTTTCCCTGCGTTATGGCCCATTCAGTTGACACATTTCCAAATTTCTTCTGAGATGAAATCTCAAAATGGGTAGTTGGTATTTCTCGTTTCAAGCCATGATTCACCGCCCTAAGACTTTGAATCTCGTCATCGCCACCAAGACTGATCTTGTCATCCTCAAACGCAGCTGCTTGCTGTGGGTAACGGGTAGTGCTTGCCGAAACACAATATACATTCAACCGACGGTTCGAAAAAGAGACATGAAGAACAGATACAGGCAACAGGCTTGTCATAACCCATAGAAATATAACAAGCATTAGAAAAATTGGTGGCAACAGCAGCATTCGATGTATTACAGCTCACGTCCACCTTCCTACTTGTCTTCTTCGGCTTCCCCATGGCTGTAGACCCACTAACCATCAAAACCCACAAGAAGTTTATTATAACAAGGGTTCCCCTCTTTATTTCAGAGTCGAAACCAGATCTGAATAGACAAAGACCAATTCAATCCCGTATAAGTTTCAACTCAGACACAGCTAACAAGATTCAACATTTATGAGTCTTCAACATCCTAAAACAGTTTTTATTGCAATTTTTTAGGAATAAAACTGAAACTGTACTGGGAATTATAACAACAACTTTCACTGACCCAATTTAATTCCAGTAACTGTTTCAATCCATTCATGAAGTTCTTAATTTAGTCACAATGTTTTTATTCTAACAAAATGACCAGTATACAGTAATGTCAATTTATTGAAAGGAACTATTTCAATACATCCAATTTAAATCCAGTAACTATTTCAATCCATTCATAAAGTTCTTAATTCGAGTCACAGTGTTTTTATTCTAAGAAAATAATCACTAAGAAAATGACCAGTATACAGTAATGCTAATTTACTTATAGGAACTATTTCAATACATCCAATATATGTTCCAATTAAAGTCGTACTAAAAAATTAATGTTCCAATTAAATTCATACTAAAAAATTAATATACCACATGCCTGAGTAGGTACGAACGAAATCTTGCCAGAAACTAATGTGCTGTGCTTGATAACCCGTAGCTCAATAAGAATCTGCAGAGGCGGCGGGCGGATCAGACAATCCAACATCATTACAGTCCAAGTTTTTCAGTTTTGCCAGATGGAGCGCGGCCAGCCGTTTGATTGAAGTAGGTGGGGCAGCTTATCTGTGCATGCATGGTTTGTATGGCTTATTCTTGTAGGTAGGTAAATGAATATAGAAAAATTAATATTCCAAATACCTAAGCCCTACTTTGGTTTAAATGTTTGTTTTATTTTTTTAGTTTTATGGATGGTAAGGGTGATAAATTCTTGGCTGTCTAGCAGAAATTTAAGCTTCAAAGAACTCAAGACTTAAACCCATAACTTCCCTCTCAACCCACAGAGTATATGCACAACTTACGAATTAAGTGCATTATTATTATCAGAACTAATTAACCCATATTAAAAAATCATAATCTATAAATCCAAATGGCAAATAATATCATATAAAAATGGAAAAAATTATATTAAATAGTTAAAAAAAATAAAACATGTTAATACATTGAAAAACACAGAAAAAATCAGATTAAATATAATTAAAAGAAATCGAAAGAATTAGAAAAACACACTTCATGAGAAACTGAAAAAATCAGATTAAATATAGTTACAAGAAATAGAACCAATTAGAAAAGCACACTTCATAAGAAATTACCTCTTGTAGAGATTTTGTAATACTCTGTATAAAATCTCCTTGCTTCACAACTTCTCTTCACCAAGACTCTTCTCAATGCTTCATAAGTCTTTTAACATCTAAGATTTTCACAACACTTACGATTTTGTGTATACCCAAGACTTAACATCTAAGATTTTCACAACACTTACTATTTTGTGTATACCCAATTCAAATCCATCAAGGCTCTTCTCAATGTTTCATAAGTCTTTTAACATTTAAGATTTTCACAACACTTACTATTTTGTGAATACCCAATTCAAATCCTTAAATAGAACAAGAAGTTATGAACTTGATAGACCACATGTTTTATATATACAAAATGTTTTATATATACAAGATAGTGGTGAAAATCTCATTTAATGTAATTTTAAAACCCTAAAAACCTGTTTAGATGAAGAGAAATTTTTGTACTTGCCCTCTTACACACTTGTGATGTTCTCACATATCCCAAAATTCAGTTGCTTTAATTGAATAATAAATTATTATAATTTACTTCCAATCAAAATTATTTCCAAGACTATTTAGGTAATGTGTGAATAAATTTTAATATTTTATTTTATAATTTAAAATATTATTATTAATATTTCAAAAAGTTATATTAAATTTATTAATATAATATTATAAAATAATGGTGAAAATATTATTTGATATAAATTTAAAATTGATTTTTTTTAAATAAAACATATTCATTTATGAAAAATAAGTATAGTTTAAAAATAAGTATAGATTAAAGTTGGTTTTAGTGGTGGTTAATCATCGTCATCATCACTAAATTGGTCCTTAATCATCATCATTTAATAAATTATTTATGAAAGTAAGTTAGTAACTTAATAAGTGGACAAAACTTTTCATCATTTTCAAATAAAGAAAGAATTTGGGGGAAGTTATAGTTAAACTTGAATCAAGACATTAAAAGTAGACTTAACAGAAATGCTAACATTGTCCACTTTTAACTTACTCCCTAAAATATGTAAACCTCCTTAACTCTAGGATCGATATAATATAACTAGTTAGTCTTAATTAAGCTAACCATCATCATCCTTAAAATATGTACACCTCCTTAAAGCTAAGGTCCATACAATATAATTAGTTAGTTTTAATAAAAGTTAACCACCATCACTATTAATATATTTCAGAAAAATAAACCTATATATTCAATACCTAAAATATTATATTAAAAAAATAAACTTATATTTCAAAAAAAGGTAAACTTATAAATTGAATACCAAATAAAAATAAAAACTATCCCCAAAAAACTTTAAATATGACAAAACATTTAAGTTTAATGTACATTAATTAAAAATTAATAAACCTTCCAAATCTATAACAAATTAAATACAAAAAATTATAAAATGGGTAAATCATATCTATACAACCATAAACTAATTTAAAAACTACCCTAAAGATATAGTTTTTCAAAAGCATAGATTTCCATTGCAATAGTTTAATAATTACTAAAATATATTATAACTAATTAGTAACATATTATCATAATAATCACTAAATTAAACTAAATTTGGGTCATTGGTATAGTTATAAAAAAAATATGGCTTGTTAAAGCTAAAACATGAGATGTATTTGGATAATAATGTTACTGAAATTTCATTGAAATATTTTACTACTAGTTAAAACATATGTATTTAGGTAATAATGGTACTATTTTATTATGAATGCTTTTTACAATTAGTTATTGTGGAGTAGCTTTCAACGGATTCATTAATGATAGATGGAGTGTCCATTTCAAACTTAAAGATATTTCTAACTCCCCCATAATGAGTGAAATGCTCAATCCAAACTTATGGTATTTATAATCCCTTAACAATGAGTGGAGTGTCTACTCCAAACCTTAAAACATTTCTAATATCCACTCCAATATTACCATTTCCAGAAATTTTAGATAAATTCTTGAAAAAACATATGCTAGTTGTTAAACTTGCATAATATTGGTGCCCTTGGGGTATTTGAAGATGCTAATCCATTTATGCATTAAAAAAATGATTTGTACACTTCAAAATTCAGATTTCGGGAAAAAAATTATTGACTCCACAGTCCAAAACTTGTAAAAAAAAAACTACTCCTTAGTATTTCTACATATTTATACTAATTTATGATACAAGCATCTTATCATCATTTTATAAATTTATTATTCAAAAGGAAGTTATCAAGGTTATAGCCTAATCTCAAATAGCTTGAGATTTGTTACAGCTGTTTGATCCAACGATCCCGCAACAATGAGCTGTCACAAACTAAATAATTTTATAATTTTCTAGCCATGATAAATAAATTAAAAAAGGAGTCCTTAGAAAGCAATAATGGCGTCTTTCGTTTCGACCTGCGTGCCAGGCTATAGCATCGAACAGAACAAATATGCAGACCTTAAAAGCGCTCTGTAAGTCCAAGCTTATTTGCACAAGATTCATAGTTCCACACGACATCGTTGAGAACTTTAACGGGTTCAGACAGTAATAAAGCCAGATACAGATTTTATTTTATTTTTTTATTTACATTTGGAGATCGTCTTTGATGATGGGTGAAGTATTAAACCAGACACATATTTCCGTTTTTTATCATTTAGTATCTGATAGCCTTACATTCAATTGTCTGGTCTACAGGTGATGTTTTAATGATTTCCAATGGATGGAAATACTGCTTTGCCTTTTCGAATCCTAATTGTGCCTTTACGCTTAGTTTCCTTTTCGAATCCCAATTTACCTTTAAGCATTAGTTTTTGATAGCCACTTGGAGTTATTATGGAGCGGGTTGTTGGTCAAGCAACGCCGGTTGACATGAGATGGGTGAAAGGGTGTATATAGTGTATGGGGTAGGGTAGGGTAGGGTAGGGAGTGCCGGGTCATAATTGGTTTTTGAGAAATGAATCATCCAGTCCAGAAATCAATGCATAGAAGGGGTATTTTCATCATTCCAATTTCCAACCGAACACATTTGCCACACGTTTTGAGAAGGCTATTATAATCATCACTTGGACACGTCTTAGTTAAAGTATCATGTTTTTATTAAAAAAAGGGTATTCATAAAACCAAAGACACTTACACAAAAACTTTGCAAAGCAAATTAGTTTGTTGTTGCCTACCTGCGCATGTCCAAAATGATGGGCTAAAACGATGTGTGAGTAGTAATTAATTTGGCTTTGAGAGTTGGGAAACGATGTGTTAGTAGTAATTAATTTGGCTTTGGCAGCTTGGAGGAGGAAGTTGGTTAAACATTTTATAAATAGTTTTGTTTAATTTGGCTTTGAGAGTCGAGAGGAGGGAGTTGGTTAAACATTTTATAAATAGTTTTGTTCAATTTTATTGAAATGAAAGGGATAATTTTTTTTCAGTTAAATAGTCATTATTATATTTTTATTTAAAAAATAGATTCAATGCATTTGTATATCTAAATTAAATAATTTTATAAATATATATTTACATGTTTAACCATTACAACTATTTTCAAATAAAAAAATTACTTAAAAAATAATCTAAAACCAAAATGTAAAGGGTTCAAGTAGTCTTTGTGAGGATTTATCTAGTAAACACGTTATAATGTAATGTATCTTTACATCTAAATTATACATTTTTATCATTATATATTTACAATTTCAATCTATTTTGAATAACAAATTATCAATATATATTTATAATTTTAACAATTTCAATTGATATTGAATAAAATAATTATAGAATGAGCACAACATTTAGGAAAGAATACATTTGTATGAAAGTTATTTTTGATTTAATTAGATATACATTATACACAATAATTATTTATGAAAATCTTACAAGAGTATGGATTTCATGGCTAAGAAATTTTGTAACAAAAGAATTTTTTATAGCTAATGTCTTAGAGCAATAGTTGTTGCAGGGACATTGCCACCTCGTGGCTCTTGTTATTATTATTATCAGTTTGGTTCAAGGAGCGAGGATACACTCCGGGGGCTCGATCCGACGTAGGTGACCAAGGAATCACTAGTTTCATACGGTTTGAATCACTCCTTTCTTTAATATATAGATTTTTAGAAAATATATATATATTTGTAGAAAAGGTAGATAACCGTTATAATTTTAAATTGTATTTTTAAAACTTAATTTTTATATTTATTTTAAATTAAATATTTAGTATTATATTTCTTATAATTTTTCCCCATTCTCATTTTTTATTTCTTTTGATTAGATATGTTAAATGAAATAAAAAATAGTATTAATGTAAAAAGGTAAATATAAAGATAATATTCTTTAATGAATATTGAAATTATTATATAAAGTTAACATTGAGAAAGATTGGTAGATAAACTTATTGGTAAAAATCATATAATAAGGTGTTGAAATTATATATTATAATAATGTTAAAAACTTTTAGAAGAAACAAACATTAGGTGAAACTTATATTTAATTTTTTTATATAATGTATATGCATCTCAATAATATTAAATTGGAATATTGAAATAGAGTATTGTTGATATGTTGTTAAATAATATAAAATTAGAAATAAGAATTGGTTAAATTAATTTGATATTACAAATGATATAAAATTGAAAACAATAATTTTACATTATTATTATTAGGGTATTAGAAATATTTATAATAATTTTGTATTAAATATGATTATTGATAACCATTTTATTGTTAATTCATTAATTAGTCAATATCATGATAAATATTTTATTTGTAGTTGTGTCTTATTCCTATTTAAAAAGATAAAGTTGGATGCAAGTTCAAAGCAATTTTGTGGAAAAAAACTTCTCAAATTTGAAAGTAAGTGATTATTGTCAAGTGTATTTTTTTAGTAATTTCAAATTTCTTCTTTGACTTGACATCTAAATAATTATTGTCATTATTTGCATCAAATTCTAGATAATTTATTCTTAGACTTGACATCTAAGTCATCGCTCTCATTTTCATCCAATACTTTTAATGCATTTTCTTGAAAATTTCTTCCTTTGGATAATTAAGGTTACCTTTATCTTTATCAACTTTTGTTTCATTTTTTACAATTTTAATATACTTGCATATTGTTACAGAAATGAGCTACATCACTGAATGACTAAACAATAGATAGGTTAGTCACAATAATGCAATATTATATTATGGAAATACCTAAAATATGTTAGAATGGGATCCACCTCTCTTATATATATTCAAGAGGTGATATTTGTCCAAAATCCTAAAAGCTAATGATGACCAAAATCCTTAAAATCACTAAGGTGACTTTATTACACATGTAAGCCTTATACTCTAACACCCTCTCTTAAGGTTTATAGTACTGAAAACCAAACTCACTAAAAGTAAAACACACTTTGACTACAAACACATTTGTTAAAACTAGAAAACAAAATCAAGCATTATTCAAACACTTCTTCCTTAAAAACAATGCCTGAACCAATAAGACTCCTTCAAACTATTCCTTATTCCTCTTAAATGTGTAGTCTCCCAACTGAAATCCAAGCTTCAACAAGACATCATTTTCACATGAAATGTCCCATAACCCTTGCAAATGTATGTTGCTAAACTTCTAGTTCCTAGATCTCCCCTTAACTATTGAATAATAATCCCCTCGTGCATGTCTCAATAACACCAATGAGTTATAGTTTCTCCAATTGACAAGAATCCTAGACTATTGAACATCATCTCTCCTCCATTAAATCACTCCCTATCTTGAAAATACGAGCCAATTAAAATGCGAGCAATGTTAGTTCTTCAACAAGATCATCATCAATGTTAGTATCCGATATATCTCTAGCAATAGTTGCATCTCATTTGATAACTACAAGAGAATTCACTATAAGAAACATTATTGTAAATCTTTAATTAAAGCTCTGATAAGAATATACATCAATACTAATTGCAATGTTATAGTTTTCTTTGGCATTTATCAAATTATTAGTTTTTTATCCTCAAATCCCATCCCATCACTAATAGGTTCTTCCTATGGAAACATATTTTTCACAAACTTCATATTATCCTTATTTGTTAGCTTAAAGCACAACATAGGATATGATATATTTATTATTATTTTATTCTTACCCAGGAAATCAAATCCCTTCTACTAAAAATGAATGAAACAATTGGAACATTTCACAATATTACTTTCATGTGCTCTATCTCTTTGTATTCATATCTATGTGTGCTTCAATGAATAGAGTCTTATGGATTTCATATCAAGATGATAATCTAAGAAAAAACAAGATGGACTTTGAGACCCATGATGGATTATAGGATTAAAACAAGACTAAATGAAATAGGTTGCGTGCAACTGCCTAGTCTTTGGTATATATTAAATGGCATCAACATGCAAATAAAAATAATGGTGGTTATGGCGACTCCTTTGTTGATTGGGTATGCAATGACTAAGGAAAAAATCAGAACAAATCCTTCGAAATCATCTGCATGTTCTCCTTTTGCTCAATTTATTGACCAATGAAAATATCCTCAAATAACTTGGGGTGCTCGTGACTGTGCTAACAAAGGAGGTTGTGTAGTGCCACTAAATCTGTATGACTTTCTCTAACAATGAAGATGATGGTTATTTATGTCCACTAAGAGTAACTTTGGTATATATGACCTTAATAAAAAACACTAAGAAATTACTAGGATTTCTCTAGAGTTTTATTTATGTGCTTGAAGATAAGCATTCCTAAGTCACCATAGCTTTGTTGAGTTAAAAGGTTATGAAGGTCATTATTTTAACACATATTTTGAAATTGAGATCTAATGTGGGTGCACGTGGGACAATCTAAGAGGAAATGTTTTTCATCCTCAACCTTCTTAGTCTCAAAAAGATGGCAAATCCTATATACCTACGACGTTTTAGGAACTGTCCAACGCCCAACTTCACTATGGAGGTCATGAGAGTTAGTTCTTATTTTAGAAATGTTGATTTTCTTCTTTATGCTAGTTAAAATAAAGAGGTATTATTGATCTTCAATATTGGGGTTAATCACCTCCTGACAATATCTTAATTTTTTCTTATCCTCTAATTCTTTATCACACCATAGTTTCTTTCTAATTAGAAGTAATAATAATGCCATGCTATGAAAATGAACTCGATCACTAAATGTTGAAACCCTAGATAGGGTTAGTCAAAATAACATAGTATTATATTAAGAAAATACTTCAGACATATTAAAATGAGATTCACCACTCTTATATATATTCAAGAGATGATCATTTGTCCAAAACCCTAAAAGGTAATAATAATTGAAAACCTTAAAGTCATTGAGGTGGCTTTATTACACATGTAAGCCTTATGTTTTAACATATATGACAAGGGGGAGGATGTTAATTGGGTTAGCTTAGGTGGTTTAGAGGATAATTTTTTATCCTCTCCACATTGGTTCAATTCCTTCTTGTGACATGTTTGTTCTTCATGGGTCAATTCAGGTTATGAAGATACTAATAATATCACTCTTTCTTAAGTGTTTGATGGTGGGATGAGATGTTCCAAACAATATTAGCACAAAGGGTTAGCTCAATTGGTTGTCTTCAACCTTATGGGGAAAATTTTGGTTTCTATACCAACATGTTCTTGGTTCAAATCCCCCCAGGTGAGGGACACTAGTCTAAGCTGACGTGTTTACTAGAGATATCATCTAAGAGTGAAGAATCATTCCATGGGTTCCCCTGCAAGGTTTCACTTGGATAAAAAATATCATAAAGGGGGAGGAATATGATAACGTGATTTTTGTTCAAATATGGAATTTGTAGTGCTTTTGTGGAATTCATTCTCCTCCATTTACTTCTAGTATCCTCTTGACCCATTAATACTCATGTTGTTAATATATTGAAATTTAATCTTACAAATATTGATCCCATTCCCTTTTGTTGGGTTCAACCTGTTGTTGTTGCAGTATGGGCATACTTATGAGGCATCCCCACTCAGTTTAGACATTACAATTTTGAAATTAGTGCATAGGGATTCAAAATTTCTATCTCCAATGCTGAAAATTATTTATTGTTGAACTAAGTAATACGATTCCTAGAGGAAAACAAATAAAGTTTTTATATTTGTTAATTATATAGGGTGCATCCATGCAGGTGGGAAACGATTTTTGGCAACGGATTTTTGGCGAAATGCAAAAGGCGCACCCTCAATCGAGGTTTTAATAACTCGATCGAGGGTTTAACAAGCGCTCGATCGAGGGTTTAACAAGCACTCGATCGAGGTTCTTTTAAACCCTCGATCGAGGGTTTACCAAGAGCTCGATCGAGGGTTAGCTAACCCTCGATCGAGTTAGTGACCTCGATCGAGCTTCCTATTTTTAAAAAATTATAAAAAGGGCCACATGCACCCGCGACCACAATCCAGTTCACCACAAAAATCCCTCGATCGAGCACATACCTCGACCGAGCATCCGTGTCCCTGAACACATCGTCTGTGTAGTCGCACCCCCGGAGACCTCGACCGACCGACCACGCAAGCCACGCCCCCTTTCACCAGAATGTCAGAGGAGAGAGGTAACCCTCAAAGCTTGTTTTTTGAAATAGAAATGGAATTTTAATTTTTTAATTAAGTTTTAAAATGTTAGGTTAAAAGTAAAAAATCATTATTCTAGATGTTTTTAGGTTTTTATTTTTTTCCTAGTATGTTTGCAATGTGTGCCGGTAAGCAGAAATGTTGTCGATAGCGTTTAAAATATTTATAAAATTGAAATTTGTTTTTTATTTAATATTTAATTTTTTGTTTTATATATATTTTGTAAACCGGTAGCGTTTATGCTGTTGGTTTAATTTTTAAATGAGAGCCCGGCAAGCAGAAGTGTTTCCCGAATTTTTTCATTCCTTCGAGAATACACGGAGGATTGAAAAAAATCCAAACCCTAGACACAAGACAATCATAAACCTTGAACCAACGTAGACATTTATCTAAACAATGCATATATTTTGCTTTAAATATTTTGATCATATATATTCAAATTTAAATATATATTTTAAATATA
>LPNX010432767.1:13139-24104 GCA_001517045.1 Pseudotsuga menziesii | reverse complement strand
GTCCTTGCGTGGATTCCCTCCAATCTATGAAGTGAGAACAACCCACGGAAGTTGGAACAGAATGAACATATCGACTTCGTACTTTGTGTTATTAATTATGAAGTTATCTCTTATCTCTTTTATTTGGATGGTTATATTAGAAGATATAAAAGTTCAAAAATTCAACTACTTTTTTGGGTATTTATTTATTTTTTAATAAAATTGGTTATTAAGTATTTATATTTTGGAAATTTAACGAATTAAGTTATTTTAAAATGCGTCAAAATTTTTATTTTATTTCAATAAAATTTGGTTATTACTTATTTATATTTTGGAAATTTAACATATTAGTTGGTTTTAAAATCGGCCAAAACTTTTAAGACCAAGTGTAAAGATTAAAGGTTGTATTAATTAAATGAAATTATCCCAAAAAAAAATCAACACCATTAATAGATATAAAAAAAGAAAAAATCAATTTATTTAGATGGTTATATTAGTATATATAAAAGTTCAAAAATTCAACTAATTTTTGTGATTTCAATTTTTTCCCACTAAGTTTAGTTATTACTTATTTATATTTTGGAAATTCAACCGATTAGGTTGTTTTAAAATGGGCCAAAACTTTTAAGACCAAGTTTAAAGGTTAAATGTTGTATTGATTAAATGAAATTATGATTTTTTACTAAATCTTTGTGGAATTTGAAATTTGGGAGAGAATTTCCACCCAAAAGAGCATGGGTTTGTCCACTTATTGTAACAACCCAAAATTACTATTAAATATATAAATATAAATATATGAAAATAATTATCATTAAAATAAATAAAGGAAATACTTATAGCCANGGGTTTGTCCACTTATTGTAACAACCCAAAATTACTATTAAATATATAAATATAAATATATGAAAATAATTATCATTAAAATAAATAAAGGAAATACTTCTAGCCATGAATACCATAACTATGACTAATAATAAATAGATAAATAAAAACAAATTAATAAAATATAACAAATTCAATTTCCAAAATAAATGAGGAAAAAAACACATAAGAACTAGGAGAATTGGAGGGGAAAGGGAATCATTCTTCTTAGCTTGAAGGAGGATGGGTCTCATTATGGTTATACGAGGGAAAAGAACAATTATTGATAAGATTTATTGGTTGGGGGCTCGGGGGCTCTCAATGTCTCACTAAGGGGTTGGTTGGGTGGAGAGTCATCCCCCACACATTGTTTTCTCTCATATATTTTGGAGTTCTAGAGGTACATTCTTTCCATCACTCTTCAGATTTAGGTAAGTCTTTTCCTTATTTCATTTAAATGTTGTTATGATATCTCATTTGTTGCTTTAGATCTACACATTTCATATAATAATGAGTTGATCTCAAGCTAATTATACAAAGTATCTGTTTTCTAAATAATTGTATGCTTAAAGGCCAATGAGTCTTCACATTTGGTATGTGAGTTTAGGTTTTCTAATGCTAGGACCTATGGACCTTTCCATATCAATGAATCCATATAGATCTCATGGATTAACACTAAAATCTAACCCTAGGAACCATGTTATACAAATATAAGATCTCACATGGTTATTTATAACAGATCTAAGAGATCTTGCATTTTTATTTTTCAATTTGTTAAATTTTATTTTATAGATATGTACTACATCAAATCTAAATGTTAAATAATAAATTTGTTGCAAGAGAAGGCACATAGAGAACATTCTTGAACTCACCATGCTGGATTTTAATGGAACCTCTTCCTACTACTAGGATCTGAGAGTCATCACCCATATGAATAGTAGGCCCTCCTGTGAGGTTAAGGGTGGTGAAAGAATCCTTGGAGGAAACCATGTGGTTGAATGCTCCAGGATCAATCAAGTAAGTTGTCAACCAATAGAGGTCAGCTTTAAAGGCATCGCACCTCTCATGATATTCTATCGATTGTCCATCATCAGACATCTTTGCGCTATGTGGAAGAGAAATATGGTTTTTCTTGAGGAGAGTGGATAGTTGGTCAATCTACTTCTTGATGCATCGGTTTTCAGGATGAAAAACTCTCATACAATAGGGACACCTTTCCTTTTCAAACTTCTTCTTTCTATTGGAGACCGAAGCTACTTCGGAATATCTCTGATTCTCTTTTGGTTTCGAATCAGAAGTTTTAGGATCCTTCCCCTTGTGCCTCCCTTTAGCTTGCACATTAGTAGAATCTGTCACCAAAAGAGCTTGGTTTTTTGAAGTTTGGAGGACTCCCATCTGGAAAAAAATTTGTTGGTCTTGTATTAACGACTTGACAAAGCTATCAAGTGAAGGAATATTCCAATTGGGGATGGAAGCTCTTCCATAATAGAAGGTAGAGACAAATACAGAATACTCAGAACCTACTTTTGTTGAGTATGAAGAGCACAAGCTGTTAATCCTTTCTCTCTATTCCACACTGCTTACATTGTAGTGTAAGAGACTTGAATTTTGTAAATAATTGGTGTATGGTCTCGAAACTGTTTGGTTGTAAGGCTATCCGCTTTCTCCAAGATGTGTCCACAAAGCTCATCTTTCTTTCCAAATAAGAGTTCAAGCTTCTCCCAAGCTTCTTTGGGAGTACTCAATCGTACAATATCGAAGAGGAGGTCTCTAGAGATGTGAGAACATAGAAATTCAAAAGCTTCACCTAAGCGGTTCATAAACTTGTTTTTCTCAGCTGGGTGATGGGGTTTGGTCTCTCTTCTCATTTTCATCCTGAATAGTACCATCTTGTGCAAAAAAACCTGCATATATTCCCTCCAATCAACATAGTTGAAGCGTGTTATGATTTGGGGTGTGAAAGATTGTGAATCCATCAGTTTTGTTTCTGATCAGACAATATATTCAATCAACCTACATAGCACCTGTAAGAATTCACTACAAAAAAAAAACCAATTCGCACTATGTCCGAATCAATCCGTCCTTCTCGACATGGTACACCTTCTCATGGTCCAGTCGAGGACTGGGGGCCATTCTGATATGACTACTGGGATGTTCTCGTAGGATCATATGTGAGTGCAAGCTCTTTCATCATTGTGAGCAGGATGCGTTCCATCCTGGATGAAAGTGGGAAATCTCTCATCATTGTGAGCAGGATGTGTTCCAGCCTGGATGGGAGTCTTCCATCACTGTGATAGGATGTGTTCCTATCTGGATGGATGTGCCTTTCTGACGAGTAGGTCAGATATAAGTGCTGAGCCTTTTCACAGATGTTAGTGATGTGATGTCCTATCATGCTGGTGAATGTGAGTGCTGGTCCTTTCTGATGTGATTATAGGATTGGTTCCTATATGATCAGATATAAGTGTTGGGCGTTCCTTTCTGACGAGTAGGTCAGATGTAAGTGCTGGGGGAAGACCTACATGATGGGTAGGCCTACAACCAGCATGAAAAAGGGTTGGCTCTGTAGAACTTCCTGTGACGAGAAGAATCATGAGATAGCACCAGTGATGATCTAGATCAAGTGATGATCCAGATCTAGTGATGACAGCCGGTGATGATCTAGATCAAGTGATGATCTAGATCCAGTAGTGATGATCCAGATCCAGATGGAGTGATGATCCAGATCCAGATGGAGTGATGATCCAGATCCAACCCAGTGATGTTGATCCAGATCGAGAGATGATCCAGATCCAGTGATGATGTTCCATGATGATCCAGATCGAGAGATGATCCAGATCCAATGAAGTTGACTTGAAGATGAAGATGAATTGAAGATGAAGATGACTTGAAGACTCAGAAGACTCAAGATGCAGATGACGAGATGATCCAGTTGATACAGAAGAGAAGACCAGTGCTGAAAATTGTGTCGAAAGAATACCTTCCTAGTTAAGAGGGAGTGTTGATGTATTTGTAACTTCGGAATGTATTCATCTATGTATCTTATGTATTGTAACCCGATGTTTATTCCGAGATGTTTCTATTATGTATTTGAGTCATGTTGTCATGCCCCGATGTTTCGATCGGGATCAATAATGTAAACAAGTCATGTCAAGTCATTGTTAAAGTCCCCACAGTTTCAGGGCACTAGGGTTATTATACACTCATAGAGATGTAGGCTATAGTAATTAATTGTTAAGTTGGGCGGACATGATTGAGTGCACTTCAAGTGAACAGAAGAATATAAATAGAGAGTGAGAGTCTCTCTATTTATCACTTGTACATCATATCATTCACTCACTCAAGTGTGGTGCATTTGTGAGGAAGGAAATACATTGGGACTAGACAGAAGAAGAAGACTACTGCTTTGGGGCTTTTACTGTTTTGGTGCTGATTCTATCTCTGAGGAAGTTGCGGGGTTTTCTCCTTTATGGTTTCCCCGAGGAAAACTCTTTGTGTCTCTTGTCTCTTGTGATGTGCTTGTGTTTGATTGTTGTACTTGTTATTCTCTCAGTAAATATCCTAACATAATGCTAGCTTAATGTTGAAAAACTAACATGGTATCAAAGCTAACCTGAGAAGAAGACATTATGCAGCTGCAGGAACTAGGGATTCCTAGTTTATGGACCTTCCTCCACAGATTTTCAGCAAAAGTAAGGTGGAACAACTCTCCTCCTTAGGGCGCATCTTTCTGTCGAAATAAAATCCAATTCTGAGGTTTTTTAGTTTTGGATTTGTCACTGGGGTCGAAAATTAGGGATTTTTACAGAAGAGGAATTTTTCAGTGATCCCTGGCCTGGATTTATCTCCTCCTCAAAATCAAAGTTAGGGACAAATTTCAAGGAATTTGGGTGGACAGAACTCTGGAAAAGCAAAACCCTAATTTGCTCCTGAACCAGCTCTGCAGGATTTCAGCTCAAGTTTCAGATCCGGCATCTTGAACCTGGTAAGATCTAAAATATTTGTATTTATATTTGAGGTTCTCATTTAAAGATGTCTCATCATACCAAGCTTGATGAAAATCTTGAGGGAGCTGATAACTTCCGAGCTTAGAAGTATAGGATCTCCCTGGTCTTGGAAGAGAATGAATTAGACTCCTACATTCATGAGGAGGTTCCAGTTCTAGAGGGAGATGAGGCAAAGGCCTTACATAATAAGAAGATGGTTATGGAAAAGAGGATCATTGCTGATTCTATCAAGGATCACCTTATTCCACAGGTGTCCTCTCTCAAGACACCTAAAGCTATGTTTGATGCCCTAACCAAATTGTTTGAAGGAAAGAACATCAATCGGAAGATGACCCTGAGGAACCAACTGAAGAATGTGAATATTCAGAATGCAAAAACTATCCAGTCATACTTCACAAGGGTTTCTCAGATCAAGGAACAATTAGAAGCTGTTGATGAAGAAGTGGAAAATGCAGAGATTGTGATGACTACTTTGAATGGCCTCCCTAGGTCATGGGATGCTTTCATCCAAGGAATCTATGCTAGGAAGAAGTTAGTCAAATTCAGCAGACTATGGGAAGAATGCTCTCAAGAAGAAGCTCGGATAGCAGCTCAAGAAGAAAAGATAAGTAGTGAAGATCAAGCCCATCACAGCTCACTCCAAGAAGGAAAGAAGAAAACATCATTACTCCAAAGGTAAGAACTCTCATTCTAAAAGGGATCTATCTAGATTTAGATGTTATACTTGTGATGAAAAAGGACATTTTGTTAAAGATTGTCCTAAGAGCAAGAACCACTCTCATAAGAAGAAGAGCAACAAAAGAAGACACCATGCTCATGCTGCAGAGGATGATGAACCATCAAAGAAGAGATCTAGATACGAAAGTGAAGATTCTTCAAGCGAGGATGAATATGTTCTGATATCAGCTCTCACAGGTAACATTACTCATGGTAGTGATGATTGGATTATAGACAGTGGAGCTTCCAAACATATGAGGGGATTCAAGGAATATTTTGTAAGACTGTCAGAACATGAATCACCTCACAAGGTGAAACTAGGAGATGACTACCAATATCCAATAAAAGGTAGTGGGGAATCTTCATACAAGCTAGACTCTGGTAAGTCTCTAACAATGAAAGAAGTATTGTTTGTTCCAGGACTCAAGAAGAACCTTCTGTCCATTTCAGCATTGGATGCAAAAGGAATGCAGGTTGCATTCATAGATGGTCAAGTCATCATGTGGCCAAAAGGAAAGATTATCGATGATGCGGTAGTGATTGGAGAACAAGAAGGAGGCTTGTACAAATTGAAGGGCCATCCAAAAAAAGCCTTGAACCAAACACAGTAGAGCCAAATGAGCTTTGGCATAGAAGGCTTGCACATGTGCATTACAGAGCACTACCTATTGCAAGCAAAGCTGTTGAAGGTCTTCCAGAATTTCAAGCCAAACATGATGGTGTCTGCAAAGGATGTGCGAAAGGAAAGAATACAAAGAAGACATTTCCCAGCAGCGAAAGCAAATCCAAAATCATTCTAGAAATCATCCACTCCGATGTATGTGGACCTATGTCATCAAACTCACTAAGCGGGTATGCATACTATGTTTCTTTTATTGATGATTTTTCTAGAAAGACATGGATTTACTTTATGAAGAACAAGGATGAAGTATTCAGCAAATTCAAGGAATTCAAAGCCTTGATCGAAAACCATACTGAAAAGAAGATCAAGACCATTCGATCAGATAATGATGGAGAATTCACTTCGAATGAATTCAAAGAGCTATGTAAAGAATCAGGGATTAAGAGGGAGTTGTCTACTCCTTATAATCCACAACAGAATGGGATTGCAGAACAGAAGAATAGAACTATCATGGAAGCTGCAAGAGCAATGCTTCATGATCAAGACCTTCCTATGCATCTTTGGGCGGAAGCTTCCAGAACAGCGGTGTATGTACAGAACCGTACTCCACATAGAGTACTCGAGAACAAGACTCCTGAAGAAGTCTTCTCTGGCAAGAAACCAGAAGTCAGCCATCTCAGAATATTTGGCTATCCCGTGTACATGCACATTCCAAAAGAGAAGAGAACAAAATTAGATCCTTCAGGAAAGAAGGGTATATTTGTGGGATAATCTGAAAGCTCGAAGGCTTACAGAATCTACTTCCCAGGATACAAGAATATTGACATCAGTAGGGATGTAACATTTGATGAAGGCACAACTTACAACAAATCTAGAAAGGGACCTGCTGAAGAACCCGAAGAAGCAGAAGCAGAAGTACCCAGAATTCATGATACAATCATGGACGAAGAAGCTCAAGAAGAAGATCGAGAGTTCGAGGAACCACAAAGACCTGTAGATCCACCTCTGGAGAAGAATCCTCATAAGAGGAAACCTGCTTGGGTACGTGAACTTATCCAAGGTGCGGAAATATGTGGGGCTCCAGAAGAGAATCACAGAGAAAGAAAGAGGACCAGATCCAATTCCGGGTATGTAGATTTACTATGTGATTTCATTGATAAAGAACCTTCCAGTTATGAAGAAGCAGCCGATCAAAAAGAATGGAAGGATGCTATGATCGAAGAATATCAATCGATCATGAATAATGATGTTTGGGATGTTGTCCCAAGACCAAAAGGGAAGTCAGTTGTCACTTCCAAATGGATCTACAAGATCAAACATGCTGCAGACGGTAGCATTGAAAAGTATAAGGCAATATTTGTAGCTCGAGGATTCTCTCAAAAAGAGGGAGTAGATGATGAAGAAAACTTTGCACCTGTAGCTAGATACACTTCCATCAGATCAGTACTTGCTCTGGCTGCAGTAATGAAATGGAAGATACACCAAATGGATGTCAAGACTGCTTTCTTGAATGGTGTAGTAGAAGAGGAAGTGTATGTAGAACAGCCACTCGGTTTTGAGACACATGACAGAGAGTCTCATGTATGTAGATTAAAGAAAGCACTGTATGGTTTGAAACAGGCACCCAAGACCTGGTACGGCAGAATTGACGGCTTTCTATCCAGTTTGGGCTTTACCAAGAGTAAAGCAGATTCCAACCTCTACTACAAGGGTTAAGATGACAACCCAGTGATGCTCCTACTGTATGTAGATGATATATTTGTGACAGGTATAGATGGGTTGATTGCTGATACGAAGAGAAAGCTTGCTGCTGAGTTCAAAATGAAGGACTTGGGGATGATGCATTACTTTCTAGGTATGGAGGTGTGGCAGAGTACAGATGGAATCTTCCTTGGACAAGGGAAGTATACAGTAGAGATCCTGAAGAGATTTGGAATGATGGACTGCAAAGCTATGGCCACACCTATGGCATCGAACCTGAAGCTATTGAGTGATGCTTCATCAGAGTCGGTTGATGCCACGATGTATCGTCAGATGATTGGGTCATTGATGTACCTGATGAACACGAGACCAGACATTTGCTTTGTTGTGAACACCTTGAGCCAGTACTTGATAGATCCGAGAAGTGTTCACTTGACTGCTGCAAAGCATATTCTGAGGTACCTGAAGGGTACAGTTGATTATGGGCTCAAGTATGATTCGAATCAAAAGATTAACCTAGAGGGTTATGTTGATTTAGATTGGGCAGGTAGTGCCATCGACAGGAAGAGTACTTCAGGATGTTGCTTCAGTATGGGATCAGGTGTGATCTCTTGGTTTAGCAGGAAGAAATCCCGTTCGGCACTGAGTACAACTGAAGCAGAGTATGTTGCAGCTTGTTCAGCTAGTTGTGAGGCAGTATGGCTGCGGAAGCTACTATATGATATATTTGATCTCCAGTTGGATGCTACTTGTATACATTGTGACAACCAGAGTTGCGTGAAGTTGTCATAGAATCCAGTGTTCCATGACAAGTCGAAGCATATCGAGATCAAGTATCACTATATCAGGGATATGGTGCAGAGAGGAGTAGTGAAGCTCCAGTATGTTGCGACGGAGGAATAGATAGCTGATATATTGATGAAGCCATTGGCTAGGCTGAAGTTCGAGTACTTCAGGGAGAGACTTGGTGTTCTCCAGATCGAGGTTCCCTCCAGGAGAAAGTGATGAGACCCATAGCCATTCTGACATGGTGAGAGGATTGGTTCCTTCCATGGTTAGATGTAAGGGCTGATCCATTCTGTCATGGTGATATGGTTGCTCCCTTCCATGTTAGATATGAGTGCTGGCCATTCTGTCGAGTAGGACAAATGTAAGGGTAATTGCCATTCTAGGAATGGAGGCACCTGGTTAGTTACCAGGAACACTCAGTGTAAAAACTGAGTAGCCATTCTGATGTGATAGAGGGATGTGTTCCCACTTGATCAGATGTAAGGGCTGAACCATTCTGTCATGGCTAAAGGATTAAGTTCCTTCCATGTCAGATGTGAGTGTTGGCCATTTCGACGAGCAGGTCGGATGTCAGGGAAACTTCTATTCTCTAGGAGAATGGAGGCGCCTGGTCAGTTACCAGGTAGCTCAATCGAGGACTGGGGGCCATTCTGATATGACTGCTGGGATGTGTTCTCATAGGATCAGATGTGAGTGCAAGCTCTTTCATCATTGTGAGCATGATGTGTTCCATCCTGGATGAAAGTGGGAAATCTCTCATCATTGTGAGCAGGATGTGTTCCAGCCTGGATGGGAGTCTTCCATCACTGTGATAGGATGTGTTCCTGTCTGGATGGATGTGCCTTTCTGACGAGTAGGTCAGATATAAGTGCTGAGCCTTTTCACAGATGTTAGTGATGTGATGTCCTATCATTCTGGTGAATGTGAGTGCTGGTCCTTTCTGATGTGATTATAGGATTGGTTCCTATATGATCAGATATAAGTGTTGGGCATGCCTTTCTGACGAGTAGGTCAGATGTAAGTGCTGGGCGAAGACCTACATGATGGGTAGGCCTACAACTAGCATGAAAAAGGGCTAGCTTTGTAGAACTTCCTGTGACGAGAAGAATCATGAGATAGCACCAGTGATGATCCAGATCAAGTGATGATCCAGATCTAGTGATGATAGCCGGTGATGATCTAGATCCAGTAGTGATGATCCAGATCAAGTGATGATCCAGATCCAGTCCAGTGATGTTGATCCAGATCGAGAGATGATCCAGATCCAGTGATGATGTTCCATGATGATCCAGATCGAGAGATGATCCAGATCCAGTGATGATGTTCCATGATGATCCAGATCGAGAGATGATCCAGATCCAATGAAGTTGACTTGAAGATGAAGATGACTTGAAGATGAAGATGAATTGAAGACTCAGAAGACTCAAGATGCAGATGACGAGATGATCCAGTTGATACAGAGAAGAAGACAAGTGCTGAAAATTGTGTCGAAAGAATACCTTCCTAGTTAAGAGGGAGTGTTGATGTATTTGTAACTTTGAAATGTATTCATCTATGTATCTTATGTATTGTAACCCGATGTTTATTTCAGGATGTTTCTATTATGTATTTGAGTCATGTTGTCATGCCTCGATGTTCCGATTAGGAGGATCAATAATGTAAACAAGTCATGTCAAGTCATTGTTAAAGTCCCCACAGTTTCGGGGCACTAGGGTTATTATACACTCATAGAGATGTAGGCTCTAGTAAGTAATTGTTAAGTTGGGCTGACATGATTGAGTGCACTTCAAGTGAATGGAAGAATATAAATAGAGAGCGAGAGTCTCTCTATTTATCACTTGTACATCATATCATTCACTCACTCAAGTGTGGCACATTAGTGAGGAAGGAAATACACTGGGACTAGACAGAAGAAGAAGACTACTGCTTTGGGGATTTTACTGTTTTGGTGCTGATTCTATATCTGAGGAAGTTGCAGGGTTTTCTCCTTTATGGTTTCCCTGAGGAAAAATCTTTGTGTCTCTTGTCTCTTGTGATGTGCTTGTGTTTGATTGTTGTACTTGTTATTCTCTCAGTAAAGATCCTAACATAATGCTAGCTTAATGTTGAAAAACTAACATCTGATACCATATTAGAATTAATGTGCCATTGATATTCAGGTAATGAGTTCCATTAGATTTAATTATTATGCAGTGTAAAAGGAACATGAATAATACCCACTGAACAAAACAAATCTCATAGGAAACATACAAGTATTGCTCAGTATAAACTTCATTAAGCCCAACAGTA
>LPNX010432765.1:202676-327897 GCA_001517045.1 Pseudotsuga menziesii | reverse complement strand
GATATACGCGGCCTTTTCCCCGATAACCGCGTACATACGCGGATATTCCCTCTATAGTCGCATACATCGGGATGTGTGCATAATCCAAAACTGTTGGACTGTTCCTTGTCCTGAATCCGACTCATATGACTCCTGGCCTTCCATATGCCTTGAGATTGCATGGATTCGACCTCTCAGTATCACTTTGGAAAGCTATATAAGGAACCATTGAGACATTGAAAGCATAAGAGAGAATTGAGAGTACCAAAACTATAGTCCATTGTTGCCAGAACTATACTTGAGTCTGCATCCCTTTGTCCCTTTGGAGCACTATTGTGTTCTTCCCAAGCTTGCCTTTGTTAGTGAGCTTGCTATCGGAGTGATGGAGGATTGAGGTGGTGGATGCCCAAGTGGGGGATTCAGTTTCTCTGGTTCGCAGACATGCCGTCAGAGGTTGTCACTTGTAATCTCTGATTCATATTAATAGAAATATCTTTTCATGTCCAGTAATGTGTATTTGAATGAATGTTGCATCCATTGGAATATGTCAAATGCTTATACATTATTGATTATATATTCTAGAATAGATCTAACACCATGAAATATAGTATGCTTGTATTGTTTACTTGTTGTTGAGGACGTGCTATAACAATTCAAGCTGAAGATTGGAAAGCTCAACGGGGATCTACTTCAACCGTCCGGAATAAGGTATGAGATTCGATCCTTTAGTGTTAGATTGTTTTATTTCTATTGCATATTGGGAAAGATTGATTTCTGGAGTCTAGCTGTCTGTTGTGGTACCCCAAGCCATAGGAATTTCTCTCCGTAACACTCTAGTTCTTTAATTAATCATTAAATAATCAATTAAATGAAAGGACGCACCTTCATTGACCTGTTTAACTAATTGTAACCACCAGTTAGCAATTAGGTGCATTAATATCACTCAGATCACCCATGGAGTGCTCCAGTTAGCCTCCCCAAATGTAGGAGAAGGCTAAGTTAGCCTCCTTGACTGAAGGTAAGCATGGGTGTGACTGGATGATGACATTTAATGCTCCACTGATGTCAATTAATGTCAATAATACTTAGGATAGTGGTTTAACTAGGCCAATTTGACCAAAAAGAGTGTGTATGGTGGTAAATGTCTCCAACACCTCCCCTTAAGCTATACTCAGGAGGATTTAGAAAACACAAATGCATAAAAATGCTAGGGCCCTAGAAAATAAGGCCATAGGTCACCCTGTACAATGCTGAAACACAAACAATGCTCAAAAACAAACTAAGTGAGGAAAAGAGGGAAAACCCAGTGGAAAAAAACCCCCCTCAAGTTGAACACTGAAAGTAGGCTGAATCACCCTGATGAACTCACCCCCAACAGTGAACGAAAGTAAGTGAACTTCTTTTCTGAAAAGCTCTTGGTGAAGATGTCTACAATCTACTCATCAGTTGGGCAGTATTGCAGAATGATGGTCCTGTCATGCACTAGCTCCCTGATATAGTGCATGTGGATATCTACATGCTTGGTCCTCTACTTGGTAACTAGATCTATGGATATCTCAATAGCACTTTTATTGTCACAAAAGAGGACAGTGGACAAAGTACTACCAAGATCAAACTCTGAAAGAATGCCTTGCAACCAAACTGCTTGGATGCAAGCATTCACCGCTCCTCGATACTCGGCCTCTGTTGAAAATAGTGATATGGCATCCTGCTTTTTGCTTGACCATCAAATGAGGCCACCACCAAACATGAATACATATCCGGAATTATACTTTCGATCAATAGAATCACCCGCCCAATCGAAATCTGTGTATCCAACCAGCTCTAGCTCGGAGTCTGCAGCATAGTGAATGTCGTAGGTCCTGGTTCCCTGAATATACTGGAGTATCCTCTTGGCTGCCTTCCAATGAAGATCATGAGGCTACTACATGTAGCTTGATACAGCATTCATGTCATAACAAATATCAGGCTGAGAATGTGTCAAGTACAACAAGCTACCAATCAATTGTCGATAGATAGTGCAGTCCATGGGAGGTGTGCTTTTTCCTTCTTCAAGGTTGATCCCTGAAAGGAAAGGGAATGGTGCAACCCTCCATTCAGCCATGTTAAACTTGAATAACGGGTATAAAATGTATTTGTACTGAGTGACCATAATCCCATCATAATTTTGCTCAATTTTGAGCCCCAAAAATTGTTTTAGAAGCCCTAAATCACTCATTTCAAAGGCATTGTCGAGAGCAGTTTTGATGGTTGAAATGGAGGCAACTGTGTTACCTATGATTAGTAATTCATCAACATATAAAACAATGATAATTATATGACAATAATAATTCTGTAAATACACATTTGGATCTAATCTAAACCTTTGAAAGTTTTGCGAGAGAAGGAAGGCATCCATCTTGGAATACCACTCTCTTGGGGCCTGTTTTAACCTGTATAGTGACTTATTTAGCTTGCAAACCAAAGATGTATCAGTGATGTAGCCCTCAGGATAATTCATGTATATCTCCTCATGAATATCTCCATGTATAAATGCTGACTTAATATCCATGTGATGCACTTCCCAGTGCTTGGATGCTGAAATTGCCAAAACAAGGCAGATGGAGTCCATTTTTGCAACCAGTGCAAAGGTCTCATGGTAGTCCACTCCTTGGACCTGAGAGAAACATTTTGCCACCAGAATTGCCTTATATTTGTAGGTTCTTCCATAAACAGCAACCTTTGTCCGAAACACCCGCTTGCATTGAACCAATTTCCTTCCTGGAGGAAGAGAAACTATCTCCCAAGTAGTGTTTTTCTGAAGAGAATTCATCTCTTCATCCATGGCAACTTGCCATCTCAGATCCTTCCGAGCATGGTAGTAGGATTTTGAACCTGAAATAATCATCAAATTGCAAGTTTCATACAGAAAATTATCAGAACAAGAGAGTGCAATACCTGCTCTTTGGAAATCAGACCGGGTTCTCCTTGAATCATCCAGATTTCCAATGTTGTCTCCTGCGAAGGAGAGTGTCTGTCGGGCCCATGTAGGAAGATGATTTTGCAATTTAGGTTGTAATTCAGAATCTTATTATTTCTTCACACTTATATCAGAAATAATAGGATCCAAATCATGGTCATCACCCCCAATTTCATCATCCAAATATTCAATATAATAGGAAGGAAATTCAACAGTTTTCTCCTTCACTAGTTCCACCTCCTGAAGAGGCTCATCGAACTTGACACTTCTCTTGATGATGATCTGTTTGGTATTGATATCTAGAAGCTTGAAACATTTATATTCATTAGGATACCCAATAAATAGACATTCTATTCTTTTCGGTTGCAAATCCCTTCTTTTATTGAGCGGAATCCGGCCCCATGCAGTGGACCCAAACACCCGTAGGTTCGACACATCCGGCTTGTGTCCAAAGTATGCTTCAAAAGGGGTCTTCCCTTTCACATATGAGTGTGGAAATATTTTTTGAATGTATGATACAGAATGCATGTACTCAGCCCACAAATTTGCAGCAATCATCTTGGATTCCAACATACATGTGGTCATCTCCTTGAGAGACCGATTCTTCCTTTCTGCTACTCCGTTCTGTTGGGGAGTGTAGGGAATTGAATGTTGGACCAGAATACCATTTTGGGAGAATATGTGCAGAAACTAATTACTGACATAATCCCCTCCATTATCAGATCTCAAGATATTGATCTTAAGCCCAGAGGCATTTTCGATCAAGGCCTTCAATTTAGAAACAATTTCACATACTTCTGACTTCTTTTTGAGAAACAAGACCCATATGTACCTTGAAAAATCATCAATAAAAGTAAGAATATACCTTGATCCATTCATGGATGTGATAGGCATTGGACCACTGATATCATAATGTATCAGCCGCAATATGCATGTAGCTCGGTTTGCCTTTCCCCGATCGAACTTGTGCTCAGGGTGTTTTCCAATCACACAGCCCTTGCAAATTCTTGTGGTTGCCTTGATGACCGGGAGGCCTTCAACCATGGATTTTTTCTGTAATTGCTGCAAATATTTGAAATTAATATGGCCAAACCTCTCATGCCACATCCTACTAACCTCATTCCCATGAGTTAGTAGAGCGATGGGCTTTGCATCCGCAACAAAGTGAGAGAACTCATAGGCTTTTGCATGATGGTTTGCAAGGCCTTTAGAAATGAGTTTCCCAGATGCAATTTATGTTATCTCAACATCATTTGGGCTGAAATAAACTCTCTTAGGCACTCCTGTATGTGTCATCTGATAGCCACTAAGGAGATTTGATTCCAGAGATGGTACATACAAAACATTTGAAAAACAAACATTTTCAAGATCAACAGTACCTTGTCCTTTTGAAATGATGGTGGAGTCATCTCCCATGTGGATGGGGATGGATTTTCCAGTCTCCAAGGATGAAAAGGAGTCTCTTTCAGCCATCATTTGGTTCGAATCTCCAGAATCCATCAAGAGTGCTTTGGAATTCGAAGTGCTTGCCATGAGGGCATGACCTTTTTCATGTTATGGTTCCCGATATTGTTGATCTCTCCTTCGAAAGCTCTCTGGAAGATTGATATGATTTATCTCAAGGAGAGAGGTTGCTTCATCAAACTTCTTCTTCATGTAGGCACGTTCAAGGTGGAATCCCTTCCCACAATAAGAACACTTGACTTTTTCCTTGCCATGGTGCCCTTTTCCTTTGTTCTTCCTTGAGTCGAAAGACTCATCATGCTGCTGATTTTCAACTCTAGGTTTAGGAGCATCAAATTTAGTTTTTGGATCTTTCTGCTACTTTCCTTTAACCTTCAGATCTTTGGGCCTTGATACATGAAGGGATTGATCATGGGAGGATATGATGATCCCCATCTGGACAAGCTTGTCATGTTCACTTGTTAGGGACTCAATGAAGGCATTGAGTGTAGGCATCTTCCATCCAGGGGTTGTGAGCTTCCCCACACGGAATGTAGAAACAAAAACTGAATAATCAGCCCCAAGTTTGAAAAGTATGGCGAGGATGAGCTGATCATCCTCCTTCTCCACTTTGCATTGCTTCAAGAGTAAAACAATATGCTTGAACTTTGTGAAGAAATCATTCAGAGTCTCGAAATTGGATGGCTGGAAAGACATGAGTTCATTTTCGAGTTGGTAAACCATCAAGTCATCATGCTTTCCATATAGAGTTTCTAATTTGTCCCATATTTATTTTAGAGTCTTCAATCCCGCAAGATGGAAAAGAAGATCCCGAGAAATAGAGAGGCACAAGAAACCGAATGCTTCATCCTTCTTGTACAAGAATATTGATTTTTCTATGGCTGAACCGGGCTCATATTTAGTGTCCATGGTGACTCTAAAGAGTCCTTTGGAGTGCATCTGAATCTCCATATGACCTTTCCATGAGTGGAAATTGTATGGAGTCAAGAGATCTATTAAGGAGGACATCTCGATCTGCTAGAGCAAATGCTTCACCTGTAGAAACCTGAAAATCAAAACAAAAAGGGCAATGTAAGTTCGGACAACCTGCACATTTTAGGATTTCATCACACCCAGCATAGTCAATCAAGCAAGCTTGATCAATAAGTTCTTTACTTGGGGTATTAAGTGGTAAGCCTTGGATTCTGGTGCAGTGCTGGATTTTTTAGCTATTGCTCAAATTTCATGCAAAAATATGCCAAAAAAATTATTTTTGAGAGATAGAGCTCCGTCCCGCCATAAGCTCTAATACCATATTAATCTTGTATATTGATCTAGGAACAAAGAATCAATCTCATCAAATATTAATCAACAAATAACTCATGAAATGGTGTAATTGGTCTACAGGAATAGTAGCTGCTCCGTATTCACATAAAGAATGAATGATTACAATTACAATGTCATGCTACAAGCATGAATGAATAAGCAATTCGAATCCTCAAGGAGGTCATTCGAATTGAATGAGTGAGTCTAGGTTAACTCATTGTAAGCCATGGTCCACACTCAGTTAACCACTAATCAAAACCCTAATTGACTCAATTGAACCCTAACTAAAGCCGAAGTGCAATAAATGACTGAGTCTCAACTGAAAGAGATCAGATACATGTCATAGCAAGCCAACCATCAAGTGCTAGCACTTCAATGACTCTAATGAACCCCGATGAGGTTAACTGAAGTTGAATTGAACATCAGAAGTTGGTAGAGGTGCCCTTGTTGACTCCAGTTCATTAATTAATCATTAAATAATCAATTAAATGAAAGGAGGAGCCTTCACTGACCTGTTTAACTGATTGTAACCACCAGTTAGAAATTAGGTGCATTAATATCACTCAGATCACCCCCACAGTGCTCCAGTTAGCCTCCCTGAATGTAGGAGAAGGATAAGTTAGCCTCCTTGACTGAAGGTAGGCGTGGGTGTGACTGGATGATGACATTTAATGCTCCACTGATGTCAATTAATGTTAATAATACTTAGGATAGTGGTTTAACTAGGTCAATTTGACCAAAAAGAGTGTGTATGGTGGTAAATGTCTCCAACACCTCCAGCTTTACACTTCCTCCCTGGGCTAGGCATATTTACCAAAACTGGTCCTTTATGCAAAAATTGCTTTCTGCGCCTCTTTCTGCTTTCGGTGGTTAAGGAGTCAAAATTTTGGGTCTGTTAGCTACCGAAAGCTCTGCTTTTGGTGGCTAATGAACTCCTTCTGCATTCGCCTAAGCCACCAAAAGCCCTATTTTTTGCAAAATTTGTCATTCACCTCCCAACTTCATCCTTTTCAGTTTTGTTGTTGATATTCTAGTATTTCTTCAGCTTGCCCAATGTTTGGAAAGTTAGCAACCTCTTGGATTGCCTCTGGATTCTGAAGGCTTACTGCTGCTTCAGCTAGGGTTTCTAGTGTAAAATGAGAGCTAGGGTTTGATATGGAATTCTTTAATTGCAGCCTCAGAAGCCTAATCATCTTATACAGCCTGGTGTTGTCTTTCATGTACCTTAGATTTCTCTTTTTTAGCAGGACATACATCCCTCTCATCTCCAAGACATAATTTTGCAACTTCTTATTCCTCTTGGTCAAAATGTCATTATTCCTCTTTATCTCTCTGTCTAAAATCTCTAGTTCATGTATTTCTTCTAGCAGTTTGCTCACTCTTTGAGATATAGGATCGCTTGTAGAGTTCTCTACTCTTTGTTCATCCTTCTCTTCCCTAGGTGTTGGTGAAGGAAGCTCTTCTTACTCTGCTGTCAATTGCTCTGCTAGGTCATCCCCTCCCCCCCTCTCTTCTTCTAAGTCTGAGTAGGGCAAGTTCAGAATGTTTTCTCTTTGTGTTAGGATTTCTTTTCCCTTTTCACTAAAGTCTAGGTTTCTTTTAGCCTGTTTTTTTTATAAGGGGAAGAAGGCTGATCTATAGGTGCTAGTGAGATAGCCCTTCTTTTTCTCTTTCCACTCCTGGGGGTGGTAGATTTCTTCGAAGGAGACTTTCCCTTCTCTTCTGGGTGTAGGCTTGTTTCAAAACCATTCCAAAATAGAAAATGTGTCCATGCCATATTTCTCTTCTTCAGCAATTCTTGGATAAGGAGTTGTATAAGGCCATGGTGAGACAACCTTCCAACAATCTTGGTTGGCTGATCCTTCACCTGGTGTGCCATTTTTGTCAGGCTCCTATGTAAGTAGAAAGGTAAATTTAGAGGGCTCTTTCCTGTAAAATGGTTCATTATTTCTAAGTGATCTAGCATTGCCCTATTGTATCTCCCTTCACAAGTTATATATACCACAATGGATTTCAGTAATCGCTGCCACCTTTCTTCTAGCTAGGTGGATGGGACACTTTTCTTCCACACCACATCTCTATGTTCAGGCTTTAAATAGGATCTGAACTCCACATTTTTAGTAATGGTCATTTTAAACCATTTCTCCCCAGTTCTTGGGAGTTCTGTCACCTCTGCAATTAGGGTTTCATCCACCATGAACTCCTCCTTCCCTATTATTTCCTTGGATCCATCAAAAGAAAGGGAAAATGCCTCTGCAATTTGATGGTGTGACCCTTGAACTTTTTCACAAAACCTGTAGAAGCCTGTATCTCTGAAAAACTGGAAGAATTTTGGATGGGATTGTAGGTAGCTGATGTATCATATTTCTTGCTTGAGAGCAGGCCCTCCCTTCTTCATTTTTGAATTGTGCCTCTGAGTAACTGCAAAAATCAAATTCAAATTCTATGGAAGATGTTAGCAAACTATTTTTTCAGATAAGGCCTCGAGTGGTAAGGATGCATGCAATCAAAGGCGGAGTGTACTGGAGATATGGCACTAATTCTGAGGGGTTAACTGCTTGGTAAGTGCTCAAGTGAGATGATGATGGCTGCTGGTGATATCGACAAGACAAATCGCTCAGTAATCATTTTAATTTCGAACTTGGCATTCAGTGGTGATTTTTCTGTAGTCATAGTACGTATGGAGGTAGATTAGGGTTTTTATTCACATCAGTAAGGTCAGAGCAACAATGACCTCTTTAATCATTAATTTATGCCTTACCGCAGTTTTTCCCTGTCCTTTCGGTTGCTTATCATGACAAATCATGGCCTGTTTGGTGATGACCGGTTTGATTTGACAGTCAAGTAACCATTTTCCTTTTCTTTCCTTTTCGGTGGTTTAAGAGTATTAGGGTTTTTTTTGCTAGCTGCTGAAATCTAGGCTTTCGGTGGCTAATGATCTACCAACATGTTCTCCCAAGTCACTGAAACTTCCTTTCTACCATGTCGTATTTCATTTGATTTTGGTGGTTAAGAGCATCTAAGGTTTTATTTTTTAGGCACCGAAAGCAAAGCTTTCAGTGGCTAATGAACTACCCACTCTTTCGCCCAAGCCATCGAAACTCACTTTTTCTCCAACGTATTTCGTTCTCTTTCGGTGGTTATTGTCCTCTTGCAAACACTTGCTAAGCTGCCGAAACCCAAGCTTTTCAGTGGCTAATGAGCTATTGTAAAACTCGCCTAAGCCACTGAAAGTCTTTTTACCAAAATTTTAACAAATAACATAATGAGAAAGATTTCGGTGGATAACCCGGTCCTACATTTAAACTATTAGCTGTCGAAAGCTAGGGTTTTCGGTGGCTAATGAGCTCTTGAAAATCTCACCTAAGCCACCGAAAGCTAAAACTTTAAAATTTATCAAATAACAGAACATCAAATATCCAAACTTTGTTAGTCACCCCAATGTCTTTCATAATATGACTTGAAATCTTCATATTTTCAAAAAATAATTTGTTTGAGTGAACTTATTGAAAACAAAATTATTTTGGGATATAACAGTATGTCTGGTGGCTATGTCCAAGTTTGAGTCTTCTTCGCATGGATCTATGTTGTATTCTAGTATCGATGATTATTCACCCCTCTCCTGGATATGCCTTGTATTGGTGTGCAGCCATGATGAGGATTCATTTTGATATGATTCAAAGTAGTGATGTATTGCAGAAAATCCAGGTTCATGATGATCTTTGATCAAGTGATTTTTTGCCTCAACGCGATAACTTGTTCTTGCAAATATTTCACCTATCCTATTCCTCTAGCTCATGCTTTAGGGGGCATTTTGTTACACACAATTCTTGTCATGACCATGTAATAAGATCCAAAACATCATAAATTGCCTCAAATCCCCAAAATGTGAAGTTAGATCTTGACCAAGACTCATATTTTCATACTTGTGTCCACCATCACCTTTTTCCTTTATGCAATAAGCATTACCCCTTTCAGTAACGCCATTTTTCAATTGACAATGAGCGATGCCACTGCCTAATCCCTTTGAGAAATAAGCGATGTAATCCTGGTTATGCTATGTCTCCATAGAAAAAGAGTGGTGCTCGAGTTTCAAAAGGAAAAAAGAGAATATTCATGAATCTTCTCGAAGATCAGCTTCATGGAACCCTAATCCCTACTCTTGTGGACCACCTGGACTGGATTCCCCCCCTAGTAGGATCTTTCTTCCTCCTCATCCACCATTTACTAAACCATCCCTATCATCCCAAGCACTATAAGTATTGGTTAGTCCCCCATGGATAGGAGGAGGAAAGTTATGTTGTTGCACCAAATTTATATCCAAATATTTTGATGTATTTGTAACTTCGGAAAATTTTCTGGTGTATATTATCATTATATGTTGTTGTACCCCCATTAGGGATGTGTGTTACCCATTTACAAAATGTCTAAATTGTGTCTAGACCTTGAGGTACAACCTCCATTGTAAGTCAGGGGAATAATCCCTACTGTAACATCATGTGATATGTAATATGGTCTCTCTAGGAGAAGCGGGCCCCATGTGAGATGACATGTAGGCTCGGGTATTATATTTGGTGAGTGACTTGAAAGGGTATAAATAGGGAAGTGCTCTCCCTCATTTATACATCTCACACACAGTCTAAGGTGCATGAGAGAGAGAGACAGTCATAGGAGGAGATAAATATAGTTGTTGAACATTTCTTACTACTACTCTTGATCATCTTAGTATTCTAAAGAAGTTTGCAAGGTTTTCTCCTTTAGGGTTTCCCAGATGAAAATCTTTGTGTCTTGTTTTTATTTTATATCTTATGCATTTTTATGTACTTGTTATTCTTCCAGATAAAGATCCTAGATAATCTAATCAGATCTTAAGAAAAACTAACAAAATATAGGGTGAGCATAAGGAAGGCAAGTTAAATCTTTGAGGACAATACTTTGCACAAGAGGAGTCATATCAACATTAAGGCATAATGGTTGTAATCGCTCTCTTTATTCAACTATGTAATAAAAATTTTCTTTCCCATAATTCTCATTGTGTTTCAATCACCAATTTTATTATCAAACTCCTTAGTCTTTGACATAGGATAATAGATTTCTTTTGGTACTTTTGATCTTGTGTTCTTTGTGATGTGTTTTTGGAAGTAAATTGTGGAGATCTGGCATTCTTGAATAATGGATCATTACACTGTATTGCAAGTGAAAGTTCCATTCCAAACATCTACTTATCTTAGGGAAAGTTGTCTTTACTGTTATTACTCATTTGTTCTAGTTGTAAAGGATTCAAGTTAGGGAAACAACTCATGTCCACATGAGGTGAGTATTTCCAGTAATAATTTTGAATCCTTGGCTTTATTCCTACCTTTGGATGCATTCAAAACCCCTCCAACAAGGGCTTGCTCCTTGCTTGTTTTGATGGTACCCATCTGCACTAGCTTATCTTGCTCTTGGGTCAAATACTGTATGAAGCTTGTTAGTGATGACATTTTCCATTTTTGAGTTGTGAGGTTGCTTGAGTTAAATGTGCTGACAAACACAGAACACTCAGGCCCTAGCTTTGAAAGAATACACAATATGATTTTCTCTTATTTCTTATCTATTCCACACCACTTGAGCTGAAGTACCAAAGACTTGAAATTGGTGAAGAACTCTTGGATGGTCTCAAAATTCCTAGGCTCAAGGTGATGAGATCATTTTCGAGTTGTTGACCCCTCAACACATTAGTATTCCCAAAGAGAGCTTCGATCCTGAGACAAACTTCATCTGGGGTGGATATACTATCAACATCAAACACGACTTCTCTAGAAATCTTGAGACATATCATTCCAAATGATTCATTAAGTCTATTGAAATACTTTGATTTCTCTATTGCATAATTTGGGTCGACCTCTGTCCCCATGGTGACTATGTAGAGACCCTTGGACCTCAGTTGGATAACCATATCGGCATTCCATTTGAAGTAATTGAATGGTGTTATCAAGACATAATTTTGTTCCATCTCTGCTTGCGCTAGTGGTGAAAATTGTTGAATGTGCCTACAATGAAAACTCACAAATTTCTCTGGAGAATCACTCTAATAGCAAATAAAACACACTAAATTTGATTTACAGCTTCAATTAACCTTGATACCATGTGAGAATTGATTCATATCTGGATCTAGAAGCCAAGAAACTCTCACTAATTAGCTCTAGTGTGTAAAACAAGCACAAAAAATCCTAAAAGAGTAAAATTACACACACATGTTAACACAATAGTGGATATTATTAGCACTTTCTAACATCTAAATATGTTTAGAACAGACATATATTACATTTGGGAAAAATTGTGAGGCTTAGGAATCCATTTGGGAGTGCACATGTGTCATAACTAGATTTGACCTCTATCCCCCCTAGGTGGACCAATTAGCTCTTGAATCACCCCAAAATGTCACGAAACCTAGTTTGAATGTTGATGTGGCATGTTTGAGCATAAATGAGTCTATGATAGGAATGGGTGAGCAAACAAAACTGTGGGAATGGGTCAAGGTGAACAATAAATGCACTAGGAGGGCCAAAATGGTTTAAAAACATCACTAACGCCCCTAGTCAAACATATATTCCTCAAAAATAGAAAGGAAGCACTCCAAGACACCAAGGGTCATTAATGAGGGCATATATGTTTCAGGTTGACCACGTTAGAGAATTGGTGTGTGTGTGAATGGGCCAAAATAACCAGTTTACTTCCTACACAAATTTCCCTAAGTCTAAACCATAGCAATCAATGCATAGAAGAAAAAGAGTTTGACTAAGGTTTAAACTAAAGTACTAAGGGTGGATTGCTATTCTAACATCATTTAAAACTTTCTAAACATGAAATGACACCAATTTTAACTTCTTTGGACTCGTTAAAATCAACCAATGAAGGACCTTATTTGGTATCAAACCTCTCCTATCTTATGTTCATAAAACATGTGAGATTGGAATTGTCAGGTATGCTGATCTATATTGAGAATTTTTTACCCTTTTCCATCTTGTTAAAAATAAAAGAGGTACTCATCCATCATGATGGGGAAATTAAGTGAATGGAAAATATTTTTCATTTGTATTAATGACATTTTATAGTCACCCTTGAACATGGCACATGTCTACATTTCATTCAAACAATTTGGTAATCATCTTGTCGTCGAGTCGATCCACTTTCATGAGTAATTTTACTCCTTTGATTCATTCAAAGAACACATCGTCTTTCATTTCCATGGTGTTTTGGTCTTTTCCTCGTTGAGTCAATGCTGCCAAGTCACTTGTCATGTCATTCAATGTTCAAGGGGAGTATTTTATTATAAATAACCTTTGCAATTACCTTACCTTCCTTTGTGTCAGTCATCTCTAATTTAGTCCCATTATTTCTCCATAATCAAGATCACTTCAAACAAATTTTTTCTAGTTTCATGTCGATTATGGGGGAAAGATTGTTGTACAGGAATAAACACCTTATAATCGAAGGTCTGGGGTTACCAACATACTCATAAAATTTGCAGGCAATCGACTTTAGAGTACAAAAAGGAAACAAAAGAATAGAATAGACTCACCCGATTCACGATGGTTTATCCTAGCTTTGTCTTCTTCTGCTCTGCTTCTCCTCCCAAGCCTTCAGGGATGTTTCTCCTTCACCTGTAAAGAGCAAATCCTCCAAGTGCAAGCTTATACATGTATATAGAACAGGTTAGATAAATCATATACAGAGTGCTTAATCATAAATATTCATCGAACCATGATACATGAAAGACATTCAAAACACATGTGGAAGAAGGATTCTCTTTATTAACAATAGTGAATGAGTTAAGATTACAACCCAACGCCTGAGACAAGGACTCCTCTGTAACCAAAGGATTCTGAGTTCCACTTCTCCAAATACTTCTGGATAGACACCGCCAGCATAACTTTGCTCTCCAAGTATGATTGATTAATACCCTCCCCAAGGCCTTTATTTATACTTAGTGAAATAAGGCAGTTTCGAGGGTTGAGGAGGTTGAGACAGTTAAGATGGTTATAGTTAAGGGCTTAACAAATATCAAATAATCATGATTTATTATTTTTAATGTCAAAGGAAGGTGTACCCGAGTATTAATACTGGCAACCTGCGTATGACACGTGAGTTGCTCTAAGGGAAGCCTGCGTACAGATCTGTACACGGATTGCAATTACAAAGACTCACGTACAGTACGTGACATGCTGTAGGAAAAGTTGCGTATGTATGCAGGTTGCATATAGGCAAAGGCACGTACGACACTTGACATATTCAAAGGTAAAAATGGAAAGCTGGATGGATAATGAATGTAGTTCATAACATGCCCATCTATAATGTTTTAGGAAACCTTCAATCCATAAGTGTCCTTTTGTGTGCCAACATAGAGAATGTCGGCACTCGGACGGAGAAGTGCCATTTGGGTAGATAACAGATGCCCCCTAATGTGTGAGGTCAGAGGGGAACAATGGCCGAAATACATTATAATCTTTATCTTTAGAGAACTCAAAAATATGATGGAGCAGAGGTAGTACCTGAAACAAATACATAATAATGTCATATTCAAAGTCATATCTGAGGATCCTATGTTCAATATACTGGAACACTAGCTCCTTTACAATATTTGAGTACATTATATGATACGGGTACAAGACCACGTATATTAAAAAGGTGGATCAAAGCCACAATATACAATAATGATGAGTCTTCAAAGATCTGGAAGATGTGAACATAAATGGAACATAATCTTGCACAACTTAGTCCATATGTGAGGAACTAATGTCTTCATAAACAATCCCAAAAAACCAGTACAATCCAAGCCATGTGAATAAATGTAGGTTGAAGTCGAACATGGAAAGGATTCAACAGTTTGTCAATCAATAGGTAATAATTGACAACTGAAGCAAATGAATTCACCAATGATGAAAGTGAATCCTGAGGTACAATAGTCAAAACTCTAGGTATTCGTCATCAGGAAGGACTGAAACAGAACCATGTTGTGATAAGGAAGGCAATAGATCTTCCAACGGATCACAAGAGTGACTAGGAACTGGGCAAAAGAAGGGAGACACAATAGATGAAAAATATAACAATGATGGGATCAAGATAAAGATCAAACATTGGTTTGAGTCCTTGAACAGTGAGCACGACACAGAGATGACCCAAGGCAGCATTTTACTCATAAATAGAACAACTAGACTTATCTGTCATGTAGGAGACATGATCAGATTCCCTAGGTATAACGAACAAGAGGAGGATTAGGAAACTCAAAGTAATAGCTGAACGAAAAGTGAACACTGAGACATGGGTATCGGAAAAAACAGAGAGTGCTATGTTCAAGGAGGACATGCTGCCACTACCGAAAACAAGAGAAAACTTCTTCCTTACCTTCCCTGTTAAATTTTAACGAGTCCAGGAAATTCAACTCGGATCCCTCTTCATTTTTTAACAAGCTTGAATAGACAGGAAAATAATGCTTGATAGTGTCACTAATTCATGGATTTAATGAGCCCAAACTAGTACATGCTCAGCTGGTGTTTTCACATTTAGAGAGTCTGAAAACTCCAATGAAGACTCCAGGGGGGTCCTTTTTCATCCAATTTAGTCTCCTGAGGCCAGAAAAGTATAAAACATAACACATAAGAACTCTCTTAACTTCCGTAGAAGAAAAGGTGAACCTTTTTTGTACTTAGTCAGGAAGGTCCGAAAAAGGTTAAATTACCACCTACCCAACGCTCCTTCCAAAACAGCATAAAATAGCTTGAGTTTTACGAGTGTGAAGGAAAGCAAGATCACTCGGAAAGATCCATTTGATTACGAGAAATGGGACTTACAATAATAAACTCGTTGCTTTGTTCTTAAGTGTTTAACGAGCATGACAAAGACACAAAGTACGCTCGGAATATTTTTCATGTTTAGGTCCAGAGCATGAAAAAGAGAAAACTAAGCTCATACCGGGCGTTCCTTTTCTATAAATTTAGTCCCTCAGGTCCGGAAAAGTGATAAACCTATGCTTGAGAATACTCTTCTCAATTAAAATAGAAAAGAGAGGGATCCTTTCTCGTATTATTCTGCATAGTCTGAGAAAGAGATAACCTACCACCGATGTGGATGCCCATTCACATATTCTTAACGAGCTTGAACAGACAAGTTAACTCAGCAGTCAAGTCTGTTTTGAAGGAGACAGACTTGGGCCTAAAGAAACTCCATAAGGGCAGGGAGTGCTATAAAGGGATAGCTTGTAAAAATAGATTCAAAAGAAGCTCTATTTGGCATGAAAAATAGCTAAAAGGATACCCCTGTACCTGAAGCAGTTGCGGCATGAGTATCAAAGGACAACATAGGTTTTAAAGGAATATACTCATGAAAAAAGGGTCCTATCCACGGAAGAACAATGGTAAAAAATAGGGAACTAATGGCTTATACTACCATAGTCCATAGAAAAATGTTGATTGCTAAGGTTAATGTGGATTGAGTAAAGATGCCAAAAATGCATTGGAAATGACAAAACCACCTTATGGGAGCAAACAACAACTTATAATGATGAAAAACCTGTTTCAAGGAAAAAATAAATATAGGATTAGTTGAATAGATTTCAAACTATAGGAAAAAACCCACTTTGAGAAATAAAATTTCTATAAATAGTTCAAAATCAAAACAAAACTCACCATTTTGAATTTTTAGCCATAAGAAGCAAGTTTTTACCTCTACCTTCATTCGATCATTGTGGACAATCTAGTGGATGAAATCAAATTCCGCAAGTTGCAGCTAAGCCTACACCCCAAGCTCTTCATTTTGATCCTAGCAATTATTAATTTTGAGTCCCAATTTCATTATTAAAAGCATCCTAAAGCATGTCACGGCGCGTACGTGGGTTCACAGTGTAAATACTTGCGTACATGCGTTCTGTACGTGGGTTGCCTTTAGAGACAGTCACATACAGTATGCGACATGTCTAACTAGACAGTTGCGTGTACTGCGTGAAGGATAAAAAGTTAATTATAGTCAAAAAAAATTGAAATTTTATATGAAATTAATGAATCAAATTACTTGTTTTGCTAGGTGTGAAGATGGTGTTGGAATGGAGGGAACAAGAACATGAAACAATGGACCAAGAAGCGCTCCAAAGTGCGCCCACCGTACATGCTTTGCGAACGAGTGGGTTATTAAAGTTCTTTTGCACATCACCCATGCGGGCCAATGTCCACCTATTGGAGTTCATGATAAACTATTGGGATCATGATTTGGGGATGTTTGACCTACAGGTTGAGACTTTGGAAATTAATTCCGAGGACATATATTTCATTACCGGTCTGTCATGACGTGGAGCACCAGTCAAATTAGAGGGCATCGATAGAGGCAGTGATCCTTTAAGTGTCCAGAACTACATAGATGTGTTTTGCACACCAGGTACCCAGAAGAGAGGGAGTTGTGTCCCTATTGCACATATCCGTGCTTTCACACTACAGGTACTAACAAGCACCATCGTGAGGATTCCAGGATCCTCATCATTACATTTAGCTACATGGAACCAAATGAGGTTGGCGGTGAATTGTATGCATGGTGCCCTCTATGATTGGTGTTCGGGAGTTGTTCCCATCATGAAAATACAACTCTCTGATTGCAAGAGAGGAAGGCGAAAGAAATTTGGGTATTCTAGCATATTGGTTTCCTTCTTCGAGAGAGAGTACCAGCGTTGAGCCCCACCATACCACTACTAGTCCAATCTCCACATCATCCGAGGCTGAGCAGATGGGGAGACATCTTCCTTCGTCAAGGAGGAGGAGACACAGTGCAGAGTGTATACGATGATGACTTCTACATCTGGTGGGAGAGATAGCTACTAGCACTAGAGTAGTTTCCATATGCCGGCATGGATTTTCGAGGTGATCCAAACCTTGTCCTCCCTCCAGGAGGAGCATGGGGAGAGCTAGGTAAACAATTTTTTAAATTTTTTTAACATTTTTAAATTTTTTAGGAATTTTAAAATGATAGATATATACATATATGTACAAGTATTAATCCTATAAACATGTCAAAATGCAAATATTGGACCGGTCCGCCCTGAGGGGCATCCACACATGTTTGTTCATCCTGTCATAGGCGAAGACCCAGGGCTTATTAGGGTTCTAGAGGAAAAGCTGGCCAGGCTGAACCAAAGAGTTCCCACCTTGCCGATAGAGCATATCCTGGCCATCATGTAGGAGTTCGTTGTTGGAGTTCCACCAGTCTGGTTACGCCTTTTGAGGCATGTAGCCAGAGCAGTTCTTGTATACATAGATGTTGTGGAGGCTGTCGAAGCCAAAGAGGCTGAGGAAGCTAGAGTACAGAGAGACCATGGGGACCAAGGTGGTCCAAGCGACCAGGGTGGTCCTTCTTAGATCTAGGACATTTTGATGGACTGCGATCCACATTTTTGTATATTTTTGTATATTATACAGTTATGATGGGATCTGAGGATCAGACTCGACCTATCTATTGATAGATACTACATATATATATATATATATATATATATATTGTTGTTGTCGATTTATTTACAAGTGTTTTTTATGTGCATGATGTATATTTTTATGAAATGTGTGTTAGATGCCAATCTAAAATGTAATTAGCATATGCATCAGTCAATGAATTCTGATTTCTTGGAATGTGATTGAATATAATAACTTCAAAATTTCTTTCCAATAACCTAATTTGCATGAACTGACATAATAGAATAGGATTTCGCACCTGATAAGCTCGATTGAGATGGGAAACCACCAGTTGAGAGTCGAGACAGACTTCGAGCTGGGTGATACCACATGACAAAGCATCCCATAGAAGCTCAATTATGGCCCTATAATCAGCAACATTATTAGAATAAGGACCTAAGCAAGCGCCTCCTGTGGCAACAAGCTGTCCTGAGGGAGAGTAAATGACCCATGCTGCTGAAGCTAGATTACAAGTGTGGTGGCTAGTGCCATCAGCGAACCCTATATACTTTTCAGAAGACATCTGCAACAACCAGCAAATGGTATAAAAAACAAAACCGACAACCTAATGTACATAAAAATACATACAAGAAAAATACAAGAAAAAGTGCTAAGCCTAAGCATAGTACTTCTTCAGGTAGAGACCATTTCTAGGCTCAGGAAACTTGCTCCCATCAAAATCAATTGACTCATATGCGCCCTTCTTCAAGACTTTTGACATGACATAAGGTCCTAACCACATGGCCTTGAATTTTCCTGCCCCCAGGGGTTCTTTGTCTTGGTCCCAAAGCAAGACAAGTTCCCCCTCAGAGAAAACCCGAGGTTTGACCGATTTATCATATTGAGTTTTGACCCTATTCTTATGAGTTTGATTAGCAGTCAGTGCATCTCTACGTTGTTCATCAAGGTATTCTAAAAGTACCAGACGTTCCTCAAGCTTTGTCGTATCAGGTAACACATGAATAGATATTTTTAGAGATGGGATTTCACACTCAATTGGGGTAACTGCTTCCACTCCATGGATGAGTTGGAAGGGGGAGAAACCCATAGTAGTTTTTAAGTTAGTTCGATAGGCCCAAAGAGCATGATATAGCATGATGTGCCAGTTAGAACGGGCTGCGTCAATTGTACGTTTAAGGATAGTCTTTAAAGTCTTGTTTACAACCTCAACCTGACCGTTTGCTTGCGGATAGTACGAAGATGAATGTTCTTGTCTGAATCCGAGCATAGTGGTCAGTTTTGTCATCATGCTATTTTGAAAATGACTGCCATGGTCAGTGACAATCACTTTGGGTATACCAAACTGTGCTATAATCTGATTGAATACGAAGAAAGTTGTTGTTTCCTCGTTGGCTTTAAAAGTAGGCATTGCCTCTGCCCATTTTGTAAAATAGTCAACAATGATAATGATGTATTTATGCCCCCCAGTTGAGGCTGGGTTTCATGTCACGTAATCAATCCCCCATTTCATAAAGGGGCCTACCGAGACAATGGGAAATAATGGAGCAGGATGTGACCGCATTTTCCTGGTGTAAAGCTGACAAGGATGACAGTGCTTCACTGCTTCCACACAATCTTTGAAGATCGTGGGCGAGAAATAATCGGCACGTAGTATCTTCTGAGTCGTTGCTAACCCAGATAAATGACCCCCACACGCTCCACTATGGGAATCATTCAGGACAATCTCTGCTTCCTCATGAGTAAGGCATCGACGCAAAATGGAATCTACCCCTCTTTGATATAATGTATCTCCTATGATGAGGTAGTTCTTAGCATGAAGGAATAATTTACGTCGTTCCTTCCGAGAGGAAGCTGCATGGTACTTCAAAGTCTAGAGATATATAAGAATCTCCCGTACCAAGGATCAGAGGTGGATATCAAGAAGATGTGCTCGTCTGGGAATGAGTCATCTTCAACGGCTACATCTCCTTCAGTAGGAAATTTTGCTATAAGATTAGAAAAAACTAAGGACTTCTTAGAATTAGCGGACTGAAAATCCAAGTCAAAATCTTGGAGAATGACTATCCATTTGTTAAATTTTCCCCCAACAATCCGTCAGGATAAAACATATTGAAATGGATTCACATCCGCCACTACTATTGTGGTCCTCAGTAAAATGTAGTGGCGTAACCTCTGAACAGCATAAACAGCTGCTAAGGATAATTTCTCAACGTGGGAGTATCTAAGTTCAGGTCTAGCCAAAGCACAGCTAAGATAAGAAACGACATGCTCTATGAGCTTATCGTCCTCCTAGACCAGCACTACCCCAATGGTCGACTCAGACGCGGCCATATATAATATAAAATCCCTAGAATAATCTGTCAGACGCAATAAGGGTGCCGACAACAAAGATTTTTTCAATGCCTCGAAAGCAAGTTGTGCAGTTTCATCCCATACAAATGGGGTGTCCTGTTTGAGTAGGTGCATAAAACCCTTAGTAATATTGGCATAGTTAACAATAAAACGTCGAAGAAAATTAGAATTTCCTTGCAGGCTTTGAAGTTGCCTGATAGAACGAGGAGGAGGCAGATTTACAATGGCCTCAACTTTTAATGGATCCACCTGGATGCCTCTGTTAGAGACAATGAACCCGAGCAATCTTCCTGACTCGACACAGAATACACACTTGTGGGGATTCAAACAGATTTTATAATGTCTGCATCTCTCAAATATCAACCATAAATGATCTGGATGTTGGATCCTCTTACGAGAATCTGCAGGCAGATCATCAAGGTATGGTTCGACAATGGCTTTAATATCATGGAAGGAAAAGTTCATAGCCCGTTGAAAGGTTGCTCCAGCATTTTTCAATCCAAAGGGCATTGTCTTGTACGTGAAGGTACCCCAAGGACAAATGAAAGTAGTTTTATGTTGGTCTTCCGGTTTTATTTGAATTTCATTGTATCCGGAGAAACCATCCATAAACGAGAACACCTCACTTCCTACACACGCATCTATAATCTGGTCTATAAATGGTGTGGGATAGTTGTCCTTAGGATAGGGTTTATTCAGGTCTCTAAAGTCAGTACAAACGCAGATAGTCCCTTGCTTCTTATCAATAGGAATAGGGTTGGATACCCATTCTGTCAAAGTTATGGGATAGATAAAACTAGCCTTCAACAGCTTTTCAACTTCACCCTTCACAGCCACCTCTTTGCGCGAGTTAATAGGTCTTAACTTTTGTCAAACCGGTTTGGCATCAGGATATGTTCGGATTTCGTGTTCAACAATCGATGGATCTATGCCTGGAATCTCCTCATATGACCAGGCAAAGACATTGCGGAATTCCTTAAAAAGGGCAGTATAGATAGCAATCTCTTCAAGCGATAAATTTGCACCTATGTATATGTTTTCCACGACATCAATGTTTACAGAGATGTTAATAGGTATAGTGGTGGAAATATTTGCCATATTCCCCTCGAAAAAATTCCTTCTCTAGGTAAGGGATTGATAGGTATATCAACATCTTCTCACAGTCTCAAATGAAACTCTTGATTTTCTATTCTGCTTAGTTCCAGAAGAAAATAGGAGTGATGATGAAGATCCTCACAAATCTTACCACGTCCACTCATGGCTTCCAAAATTGCTTCATCATAAGGTAAAACCATGTCTAAACAATCTATAGAGTGCAAAGAGTTTTCCACCCATGCGGGAAAATAGACTTCTTCCAAATCCTCTGAGACTGCAAGAAGATCCAGAATGGGATCAACAGTGGTTTGAGTGATAGCTTGGTAAGATAATTCCACTGCCGATAAGGGAACCTCTAGTTCATGGGGGGACATGAGAACCCAAGGATCAGTCCTATCAACAACCATAGCTATGGACCTCCCCACACTAGTAGAACCAATATAATTAACCGGGGTTGGAAGATCAAATGTGCCCATCAATGATGTGTACATTCCAGCCCCCAAGCTCTGTGCAGCAGGTTTGACCTGATCAACCAATGGCACAGTGGACTCATTAGACTCTAAACGGCCTTTTCGAGTAAAATCAAGTTGGTCAATAGTAACCAACTTCCTTCATGTGGAAAAACCACTACATGAAAAACAGCCGATGCAATAGCGGACATCGTATAAGTCCAGTTTCTTCCCAGTTGCAGATTATAGTCCAAAGGAGCATCAATCACTTCCACCTCAATAGACACTACTTTCCCTGCCAGCTTAATTTCAAAAGCTGGCAGGATACCATGCAGACGGAAGGAGCTTCCATCGAAAGCAATAAGTAGAGTGTTTGGCAGGACCAGCTCTGGGGATCCGAGAGCTTTCCAACAGGTCAAGGACATAACGCATGTAGAAGCACCCTCATTAACAACTGCCCTTCCAATGGTCTTTCCACCATGGATGACATCTATTGATAAGGCTACATGGTAAGGTAGGCGAATTTTAACATCAGACAAATGAAATTTCACCATGAGACTCGATGAGTCCATGCTGCCTAAAGCTGCTAAGAGATCATACCGATGGGCGAGACAACTCTGTAAAACCTCTAAAGCTGACATTGCACATGGGATTTGGGCTAGATCTTCAACCATGGAGTATTTTGAAGAAGCCCTAGCGTTAGGGTTGTGTAAGGTCTTCTTGAAGACAACTTTTGGTATCTTCGGCATAGTTTCAGCAGGCTTCTCTATCATGAGAGGGTTAGAAGTTTCACCTACAGCTTAACCCTTCTCAGAAGTCTCTTTCCCATAATTTTTATTCCTCGCCTATAACAAAGTCGAAGATCGAACCATGTTGACATAGTTTGGGTCAAGGGAATTTTGAGTGCCCCCTACTACATTAGAAGCTGAAGCAAAATTCTATCCTTGGGGAAAAGGATCCTTCAGGACAATCGGTTGTTGAGCTTTAAGCAGCTTCTGGGCTTGTTCCATAAGGGGAAAAAGGTGAGTAAGGTGGTATTCGTGGCATAACTTACATGGGAACTTAACCTTATTCTTTTCTTTTTTTCCCCCATCAGCACTATTCGTGGGTTTCTGCTTGTTTTGGTTTCCCTCTCCTTTCTTTCCTCTCTTTTTCTTCCCACTAGGATGCTAATTTCCCTTCTAAGAGGTTTGTGCAAAAACATTTGCACTCTGGGGGGAGGGGGCAGCCTTTGCTACCTCCGTCGTAGACTGCTTGACAGACAACTGATGAAGTTGCTTAGCCAAAGACTCTACAGTGGGAGAGTTGACGGACCCAACCACACCATCAGCATGGGGTCTAGGCTTAGGCTTCTCCACATCGTGCGTAGGCCTCGGTGCCTCAGGGATAATCTCATACAAGATCCCAGATTATGAATAAATCAAATCCAATTACTAGGCCCTGAGAATGGCTTCTTATTCATTCGTTACTCCTGAGGTGGATACGTCCTTAGATATGTAGGGAAACAAGGATTTAAGGAACCACTCTAGAAGGAACTCAGGAGGGATAGTGGCTTTTATAAGGCTCTTTTGCGTCCTCCACTCTTGGATGTGATCCAAGATGTGGGTAGCCTTGTTCTGCCTAAAGGTAGATAACAAGTCCGTTCCAAAATCATATCAGACCGGAAGCTGAAAGTGGCTAAGAAATGCACTAGCCAAGTCCCAAAAACTACTGAAAGCAACAAAAGGAAATTCAATATACCATTTTTCCGCGGTACTTGTTAAGGTTCTCTGGAATAGCCTCAACCTAAATGAATCTTCATTCAGTGAATTCGAAGAACACCATAAATGAAATGTGGTGGCATGAGCCCCATGATCTTCACCAACTTTTCCCTTGAATTTAGGGATGTCCAATGGCAATTTGGTGGGAACAGGTGGCCACGACAGGTCATGCCTCACCGGTTCATTCATCAACTTTGACAAATCTGGCAAGTTTAACATTGCCAGGAATAGAATTTTGGGTCGAACTGGGGCACTAAATGTGCCAACCTGGGGATTAGAGGGACCTGCCCCCGAATGCCCATAGGTAAAGGTGGGGTTGCCCCCTGCCACCGGTTGCAAAGTGGGTATATTACTTTGAAATGGATTCCATTCGTAAGCCACGGGATTATGAGTGGGAGGTGCAGTATAAGAATTTAGAGCCATCCCAATCGAAACTGGGGTTTGAAAGACAGGAGTCGGTATCCCTCCACTAAACAACGAAAAGGGAGAGATTGTAAACAGGGCCAAAATCGGAGTTCGAAAACTTTGCCCATAAGAGGTATTATTTCCAAACTGCACTCCTACATACAAAGGTGATGGGCCTACGTATGGAGTGGATGGGGGAATGTGCCCCCCATTCCAATGAAATCCTTGGACGAAAGTTGAGGATCCTACCGGACCACTCTGGGTAGTGTATGGAAAGGAAGAAGGAACAATAGGTATACTAGGAATCCCAGTAACCATATCACCAAAAGTACCTGCTAGGTTTGAGTGAACCGGTGGTTAGACCACCCAGCTCGCTGGAGTCAAAGGTGTAGAAGGTATACTAGATCTAGGGGCACTTACCGGGGGAGGTAGTACCCCTTCAACCGGAACGGCTGAGGTGAACACAAAAGAACTTTCTCCCACAGAAGACATAATCCTACCCACAGGGACACCTAAAATAGGTGAATCAAAAGGTCTAACCTGAATGATCACAGGATCGTTTAAATCAGTCAAGGGTGTATTAAAATTCCTTGCAAAATCGTCAGTCTGCAAGTCTTCTATCTCAACTGTATCAAGATTAAAATGGGTAGCTATAAGTTCTAGTTCACCTAGAACTTCACTTACTCCTACCAGTTCAAATGAACCGTCCAATGTGGAGGTGGAGGTTCCAATGTGACGAGAGGAGGAAGGTTTTGCAACCTTCTTGACCTTCTTATAGGTTGGTCCTCCACGATTGAAAATTTAACAAATCAAACCCTAAGTCCAACTAAACACAGGAAAAACCATAGAGCACACACTATAAAAAATCCTAAAGCCTCAAACAATCAATCAAGGGTGAAAGATATGCTTTCCCGAAGAAAGCTGAAGAACGATTACTTGGAATCCTTGAAGTGGTTCTTAGGCACAAGCGGAGGAATCACCCACTGCCCTCCCACACTTACAACAAGGGTTACCTTCCAAGCCTGTCCAAGGTGAACCAAAAATAGCCTTCTGGTTTACCTAGATATGAACCCTAAATGTCAAGAGACTAAAGGCTACCTTAGTTATACCAATAGTCTGGGGGGACAGTCGCAAGCCTGACTCATACGCATGGGCAGGGTAGTTGAGCCCGAAACTCTATCTAGGACAGAATCTCCAGATGCATAAAATTCCTGATTTACATTTTGACAAGGAATCGGAGGGTTATCTCCTCAGTCCAATGCATCCACGCGGCCTCGTGCTTGACTCCCTTTTGAGAGGAGCTTCCCAGATACAATTGATAAAGTCAAGGATTTACCTAAAGAATGGTCCACTACGTCTGAATTTTAAAACTTACGGGAAGTTTACATTTCCTATCCCACAAGTCTAACCTAAGCTAGTAGGTGAAAGGACCCTAAAAATAAAAATTACTAGTAAATTTTAATTATTGCGTTCATTTTAAAGGGCTTTTTCTTACTCAGAAGGAAATGGAGTGATGAACTATGGTGTTTTTGACTCGATAAGAAATAAAAAAGTAAAGGTGTATTTTTTTTCAAAGCAAATTGCCACTATTAAAGCAAAATTCTTTTACCTTTTTGTAAATATAGATTGATGAACAAATGCAAGCGATAAAGAGAAACTAAGACTATTTTTTTGTAGTTTTTGAGATTAAATTTTAAAACTGAAATGAAAACTACTTATGCAAAAGCAAATGCAAAAGCTTGAAAATGTTTGTCTTTTCACTTTTTAAAATGCTCAAACTCTACTGTGCACCTAAAATGCACTAAACTTGAGTATACTTGGATCAAATAAACTATATAAAATAAGCAAATTGAAGTAAACAGGTCAATAAAACCAAGAATCAACCAACAAGGGAAGACCGAGAACCCTAGCTTGGGTGTGTACAATGACAAGAAATCACTGTAAACTTGCAAAGGTAAGTGACAAACCAACCACTATCAAAAGATAGACTAGAAAAACAATGCCCAAAACCCTGATCACGGATTCGGACATAGATACTTCAACCTATAACCCAAACAGGCCAACCTACTTCAAAATGCAAACAGAAAGCAATCCAAACAAAAGAAACTCAAGGGATTTACGAGAAAGCACAAAGTGTGATCACCAAGGTCTTCAAACTAACTGCACAATATTTATAAAGAAATCCAACTAACAAACAGGAATCACCAAAGGACAGGGACAAGCAAACCCTAGCCCAAAAATCCCTATTTCCAGGCTTGTACGCGACTGTGTATAAGGGCAGCTCGCGTACTGTATGCGACTGTCCAAGAGAGCAACCCGCGTATGTAGGCCTATATACGCAACTGTGTATGAAAGCAACCCACATACAAGTACAAAATTTTTCTCAAAAAAAAGAAAAATCCACAAGGCTTTCAAACACTATGGTAAACATGAACCAAGATAAAATACCACACACAAACTTCAAGGAAAAGACTGGTCAGGGGTGACAGAAATAACCTACAACAGTCTGTGCTCCCCAGCGGAGTTTCCAGTTCCGTTGTACAAGAATAAACACCTTATAACCGAATGTCTGGGGTTACCAACATACTCATAAAACTTGCAGGCAATCGACTTTAGAGTACATAAAGGAAACAAAAGGATAAAATAGACTCACCCGATTCACGACGGTTGATCCTAGCTTTGTCTTCTTCCGCTCTGCTTCTCCTCCAAAGCCTTCAGGGATGTTTCTCCTTCACCTGTAAAGAGCAAATCCTCCAAGTGCAAGCTTATACATGTATATAGAACATGTTAGATAAATCATATACAGAGTGCTTAATCATAAATATTCATCAAACCATGATACATGAAAGACATTCAAAACACATGTGGAAGAAGGATTCTCTTTATTAACAATAGTGAATGAGTTAAGATTACAACCCAACGCCTGAGACAAGGACTCCTCTGCAAGCAAAGGATTCTGAGTTCCACTGCTCCAAAGACTTCTAGATAGACACCACCAGCATAACTTTGCTCTCCAAGTATGATTGATTAATACCCTCCCCAAGGCCTTTATTTATACTTAGTGAAATAAGGCAGTTTCGAGGGTTGAGGAGGTTGAGACAGTTAAGATCGTTATAGTTAAGGGCTTAACAAATCTCAAATAATCATGATTTATTATTTTTAATGTCAAAGGAAGGTGTACACGGTTATTAATACTGGCAACCCGCGTATGACACGCGATTTTCTCTAAGGGAATCCCACGTACAGATCTGTACGTGGGTTGCAATTACAAAGAGTCGCGTACAGTACGCGACATGCTATAGGAAAAGTCACATATGTACATGGGTTGCATATAGGCAAAGGCGCGTACGGCACTTGACATATTCAAAGGTAAAAATGGCAAGCTAGATGGATAATGAATGTAGTTCATAACATGCCCATCTATAATGTTTTAGGCAACCTTCAATCCATAAGTGTCCTTTTGTGTGCCAACATAGAGAATGTCGGCACTCGGACAGAGAAGTTCCATTTGGGTAGATAACAAAGATCATGGCCCTCCTTCGACAAGTCTATTCCTGTCAACACAATAACATCATTTGGGAATTAGTCTTAGAAACCAGTTAGTACCTTGAATATTGCATGCCTCAATGGAAGGTTTTCTTTATTTCAACAATAGGTTTCAATCATTGACCTTTGATTGAAATATTCCACTGATTATTCAAATTCAACTCATTTACTTGGATTCAAAGGAATGTACTAGGGTACCTTTGGAATCATTAACATCAATGGTGATTTTCATCACTTGTTATGGTATACACTAATTACCGGTAATCAAGTGGTTTCTACCATGTTTGAAATCATGAAATCTATTGGAATGGATAGAATCATACTATTCGAGATTAGGATGAAGACCCTAGTTGTTTAAGCATTCATTCTCCCTAGGTCGCGATGGATTTTTATGTGATTGATTGATTGCATAGATCCACAATGTATGTCTGGTGGATATTATCAAGTTTGAGTCATGATGGCATATATCTATAGTGTATGTTTGGTATCTAGATCTAGATTTGAGTTTTCTTTATCATGGATCTACATTGTATGTCAGTAGCCATGATCTAGACATACATACATGGATCTTCAATGTATTGGTTGGTATCCATGTCTTAAGTTAGTCGAAGTACATAGCTCAAAGTATATGGTACTGTAAAAATTATTCAACCGATAGTCTTTTGCCTCATCTTCTAACCTACATCTATAAAAGCATTTCACCTACCACATCCCTCTCGATTCATACTTTGGGGGGGAATATGTTACACCAAAATCTTGTCATGTTCATCTGCATTTTCCTAGATCCCTAAAATATTTGTGCCAAAATACTTGAGAAGAGGTCTTTCCTTAATAGAAATCCAATTTCTAGTAGCAGTAGTGCACCTTAATTTTTACAGTAGGCGTAATACTGGGCCGACATTGGTTTCTTATAGACAAAGAGTGTCAATGACACTCCTTACCTTTGTACAATGAGCATATCCTCTTCCTAAAACCACTCACTAGTGTACAAGGTGTGTTGCGCTCATTAAAAGGAAACAAGAGAAACATTGAGATATTTCTAGAAGAAATCCCTTGTGGAGGCTTATCCCAACCAATCATAATAGGTGGCAGTCGAGCCCCTAATCCCTAGGGATTATCCCTAAACTGTATCCAAGTAATACTCAACTCCTTTGATCCCTTTTGTCCTATAAATACAAGCTCATATTCATGGTTTGGGGGAGGACAAACAAAGCACTCATATGTTGTTGAAATATTTCTAGAGTTGGTAGGAAAAGGATTGAAGTTTGAGTCAAAAGGCTTGTAGGAAGAAGCACAACACCAAGACTCTTTGGTTGTAACTTTTCCCTTGGTTATAATATAAATCTATTTGGTTATCTTGTATGTTTCCACTTGTTTCTTGTTGGCTCTGATCTTTGTGCAGGTTCCTCTATGTCAACTGATGTGAAAGTTTCCATCTAGCAGGGACAACATTCAGAGAAGGTAAGATTTGATTCTATTTAAGTAATCTCTTTATATATAGGGAAGGTTTTAATTATTGTTTTTGTTTTGTTCTATATCTGCGCCATATAGACTAGGGAAACAATCTTTGTCCGCATTGATTGAACATTCATGTTAACAAGCATCATCTGAGCTTGAGAGGGTGGAATCCTGAATTGGGATTGAAATTCATAGCTCACTAAATGCATCCCTTGCAGTATTAATCATAGATTTGTGATTTAAGTTCTGGTTGTTTTGTTTGATGTTGGATTTCACTATCATATGATGAACTGCAACAATGATTAAAATCTTTGGGTTGCTTTGTGTTGGCACCATTGTCATTCTCTAAGCCGATATTTTAAAATCCATATTTGAAAATATTCTCAATATGGTGTTGGTTGATAAAATTGACCTTAAATTTTGTAGAATCATAACAGATACCAATGAGTCTAGTGCCTTAAATAAAATATACTTGAAGAAATGCAATCAAGTCCACCAAAATGATAGTACTAAATTTTTCTGGAGTTGTCATGTGTGTGCCACTTACTAACCAGTAAATGATGATTAGACGCCTTTCTAAAATCTCAAAAATGATAGTATTATTTTTATAAATTTAGTCAATATTCAATTTGATCTTTTATTATGTGTTCTAAGTTCTAAGCCCTTCATAAAATATGCTTCTAGCGAAAATTAGAATGGAGCATCATGTAAATTTTCATATTTAATTATGTTTTCTCTTGTACTAGCACTGATAATAGTTATTCACAGTTGTTTTAAACAATAAATTTATTTCATGTGACTAATCATTTTGTATGGTGTATAGAATTAGAAGGTGTTAGTAGTATGTAATTTGAAGTTGTCAGCAATGAGAGGGATGAAATCATAGGCTATGGTGTTAGCTTCTTCAAATGGTGATCATACCATTGAAGTAGTAAGCTTTGCACTATATGAGATGCTATTTTTTTACTCTTGGATTTAAGATGACATTTTTATTAATTATTAATGACTCAAGTTGTTGACAATCTTTCTATTGACGCCTGCAATGTGATCATCACTAGTCATGGATTCTATTTTTTTTCCATGGAGGATCCCATATTGATAGGGCTTCTTTTATGTTTGTTTATTTTCTGCTTAAGGACCTTAGATGTGTTATAAGATAGTTCTATATGATTTGATCTTTTATTTCTCAATCCATCCCTACTGACACGAGTATATTCCCCTTTTAGGTGGAATTGGTGTTTGCGCGTGAGGATTCCCCTATTGAGGGGAGGTTTAAATTTATAGGATTTGATGGTGAACTAGATGAAGTATTAAATCCAAAGAAAAAGGTTAGGAAACTGTACATCCAAATATGCATACCACAATTGACCTTATCACCTGTTACAAAGGTGTGCCTTTTACTACTTCTACAAGGGTATGTAAAGTTTCCTCTGCTACTTGTGGATTCATGAAGTAGTTGATTTTAGGAGAAATTTAAATACAAATTTTGATAAGCTACATGTTGTCTGAAAGAAGCAATCCTGGTATTTGTAGGGTTTACTTGAACTTTTTTTTTTTTTGTTTAATTTCCGGCATATATAGGATCTTCGTTTGAATCATCTTGTTCTAGATATGTTCTTGCTTGCTTCCAAGATATATTTTTCAGTTCATTCTAAATTTTATCATGCAGTCATGGTCAAATTGTTGTATAACATTGTGCAAATATTCTTATTTGAAAAAACAATATTTCCTCGTAACTTCTTGAGTCCATCTTGTAAGTGCATGCAACGTATGTTATATTTTTTCAAATTGCAATGTTTTCTTCCATTATGACTATATTGCTTCTCTCAAAAGTGTTAGAACATATTAAAGATTTCTTTGTTATTCAAAACTAAACATATAAGATAGCATTGTATAGAATATGCAATTAAGTATCGTGGTTTCTTTTTATTTTAGCAGTTCTCTTATTATGGTTATAATCTGTGACTAAATAAAAAATTGAATGGTTGAATGAAACCAAATGTTTGGTTTGAATTAAGCCTTCATATAAGGACTTCGATATCATTTAGAATACATGGTTATTGACTCAGTGACGCCTCACTTCCTTTACTTTCTTACATGTAACATCGACCTACATAGTACAATATAAAAAAATCATGCAACACCCTATACAATTAACATGTAAAATAGTAATGCTTCACCCACACACATGGTAATTCACTATATTTTCTTTAATGTACAGTAAAATTTAGAGTACAAATGTAATAGAATTCTAAGTTCTTAAACCCCTATTACCTTTTTGTTCACCCTTACTCCCATCAGTTGTAAAATTTCATGATATCATCCTTACCTACTCCATAGTCATAAAATTAAATGTTTGAGTATAAAATTATGGTACATGATTGTTTTCTTAGTTTTTAACTAAACACGCAATTAAAACAAGAGCCATGCAGGAGCATAGTCCCTGTTTTAAGTTAATGAAATAGAGATGGGAGAATCATGCAGAGATGATGGATAAGCTGTCATCTTAAGAGAAATCATCTTTCCTAAATTATTAAAGTATGAGGAAGCTTGTTAGTGTAGTTAAGTTGATCCAGAGCTCTATGACCCATGTTATATGCATTTTTTTGTTGGTAGTGAATGAAATCTAATGTTCCTCTTTGGAATTTCTGAGTGCAATGCATCAAAATGCATCAAAATTATAGTTGTTCTAATGTTATCGGGATCTTAAGCTTTGGTGGAAGTGTCCCACTAAGACTATTTGAAACAAAGAACTTGACTTTAAATATCATAGAATAATTAAAATCATCTTTCCTAAATTATTAAAACAAAGAACTTGACTTTAAATATCATAGAATAATTAAAATCATCTTTCCTAAATTATTAAAGTATGAGGAAGCTTGTTAGTGTAGTTAAGTTGATCCAGAGCTCTATGACCCATGTTATATGCATTTTTTTGTTGGTAGTGAATGAAATCTAATGTTCCTCTCTGGAATTTCTGAGTGCAATGCATCAAAATTATAGTTGTTCTAATGTTATCAGGATCTTAAGCTTTGGTGGAAGTGTCCCACTAAGACTATTTGAAACAAATAACTTGACTTTAAATATCATAGAATAATTAATTGATGTTTTGTTTATTAAACGGGACTATATAAAGATGTTACAACAACAACAAATAACAAATTTGGGACTGGTTTCTGGCTTGGACAGCTCCCACTCCAAATTGGCTTAGTCCACAAAAACAAATCAATCCATTGACACCCAAAAATCTCAGACCAAAAATGAAAAATCAAATCTGTAATTCTTGTCCTATATGGCTGCTACAATGATCCGAAATTTGGAGTTACTCTCCAAGCTACTGTCTACAAATGAGATTGTCGGGTGGCTATTTATACACATTTCCATAAAAAAAAAAAATTGTTGAGCCGACTTCAATATTAATTAATATCTTCTCCTTATTTTGCAGTCCGACTAAGTGAAGGGCTTAATAATTTAACTTTGATTTCTTTAAAAGGTTGTTTTAATATTTAAATATTTGAGTGGTAAAAGGTTGTTGGGTTTTAAAAGTTTTCAACGTTGGAGGTTACATAATCTATTATATAAAAATATTTTAACACTTTAACATTTTATAAAGGGTTTTTCCTTGGTCATTATTTTAGGACTTTATGTTTTATTAATTTTAACATGTTTTGTTTAAATTTTTAAAACAATTAATATGTCACAATTTGGCTATGAGGCCGAATTATAGTTAGGTTTAAAATGTTTTATTATTTTAATATTTCATTAAAACAAGTTTAATGCAAGGACTTTTTATTAATTTAAAAAAAAATGTTTTAAATATTACTATTTAATTAATCTTTTGATTATATTTAATTGTTAAAAACATTCAATCATTTAAACATTAATTAATATTTTATTTCTTTTATGTGTGGCACACTTTGTTTTATGTAGGGTTGTCTTTTAATTATCAAGTAAGGTCTTTTCTTTTGTCTAGGGTTATGTGTTATGTGTTAGGGTCGCCGTGAGGGATTCAAGGCTAAAGTGAAGGTCTAGAGAGCATTAAGGGTGTTATTAGTGTGTAGATGGCTTGGGAACCAAAGGTAAGGTTTTTAGGGACTTTAGTTAAGTTACCACAACTTCATAAACAAGACCATCAAGGTGTCGGAGTGCCTGGGATTCTCTTAGGGTACCATGACCTCTAAGAAACTAAAATGGCTATTGAAAGGGTTATTTTGACTCTTGCAACCTCTTTAACCCACTAAGGACGCATTCTATGGAAATAGGGCATGGTTGAGGTACTGGGGAACGAAGTAAACAACTATGGAACCATATAACCAACTTAGGGGTACTTAAACACTCTACAGGGTGTTCAGGGCTTTTTCCATTGTCCCAAGGGCTCCAAGGGCTTCAAAATTGGGCTTGGACAAAGTCAAAAGGTATCCTTTGACATTGACAACTACTTAACCCTCATGGGCTCCTCAAGGGGCACCAAGACCCACTTGTTGACATCAATGGCCATGCGATGTTGGCATCAATGACAACTTAATCAACAATCTCCCCCTTTGTCATTGATGACAACACCATAACTCTTCTTCAGAACACATTCCCCTTATTCACAAATTCTCTCCCCCTTTGGAATCAATAGCAAAGGGAACATCCTTTGATCATACTGCTCCTCCTTAGGGCATGCTCCCCCTGTCATCAACTTTTCTTCCTTTCCACCTGTTGCAGCTGCAACAATTTCCCAAAATTCTAAAAAAAATTAGGACCCTCCTCTACTTTGAATTAGTTTGATTTTCTTCCTTATTTTGGTCTAATGACTTTTGGAACATTTTCCAACGCTTGGGTTGCTCTATCAATCGATCTGATGTTTTCCTTAATGTTTAAAATAATCCCATGCATAATCGAGCTTATCGTTTCCTTTGAAATGCCTTTGAAGCCATTCTAAATCGGAAGTTGGTTCATTTGAATTTCCTGCCGTTGCAGAGGCCTGTGCCTTGTCTTTTTCCGTCGTTGCGGATGGTTTTTGGTTCTACGACGATCATTTCCTTGTCCATCATTGCGGACGGATCTTCGCTTCTGGCCTCCACCGTTGCGGATCAGTTCGAGTTTTGATTTTCTATTTCTTTCCGACTTATGTTTTTGGTTTTCTTTGGCTGTGTATCGGAGCCTTTTACCATCACTCTCTCCACCGTTGCAGACGGTGATTTGTTATGAGTGTCCGCCGTGCGGAAGATTTTAAGCTGTTGACTTCCGACCCAAAAGGCAGCCGACGTCCGATCATTATTTTCACGCGCCTCGCTCACCGTTGCGGACGGGTTGATGTTGTGGCTTTCCGCTGTTGCGGAAGGTTTTGAGTTCTCACCTTCCGATCCGAAATTGTTTCTCGTCTGATCCGTTAAGTCTTCCCACGTGCGAGTCTTTGTTATATATTCGGGGACGGCGTTTGATTTTCTATTGTTATTTTCTCGCTGCCAAGCACTGTTGCCGTCGAGCTGTCGTTTTCCTGAGCCAATGAAGGACCCTGCTGTCGGTATACTTGCATCCAGGTGGCAACTGTGGAAGCTTGGGCGTCATCAACCCACTCATCCTCCCGTCGATTGCGTGTGTTTTCTAGGTAGGCTCCTTGTCATTTTCTCCTTTTCCATTGGTACTATTAGTGGTTTTCTATGGTAGTATGGTGTCCCCCGGTCATTTTCCTCATACCGCTAGGTTTTGAGCCTTGTAAGAAAAGTTCTTATCTTTTTTTTTACCGCGGGAGGGTAGTATAACCGTCAGAACAGCCAAGTTTTTCCATCATCGTTGTTTACAGCCCTGCGCGTAGTGGATGGAGGCGCGGTGCAGGCGGCCGTCACGACGCCTGCACCTAGCTTCCCCTTGTATGATGATGAGGTCCAGGGGGAGCTTTTGTGGTGAGTTTTTCTTGTGGGTTTTGATGGTTCATCCGTTGGTAAATTTATCCTTTTTGCCTAGTATTTCGAACCCCAACTTGTATTGCTCGCGCCGCCCCGCGCAGTCCATCGGGTCACAGTCGTCTGAAACCCTAGATGGTTAAAAGGGCTTTGCCATTGTCATGGTGCACCAACTGAAAACAGTATGGATAATGGTTCTAATCGAAGCTCCATTTGCAGTAAAATGACAGTAATACCCGCAACGTATAGTCGAGTTAATGTAATTGTCTTTCCGAGAGCAGCATAAGTCATTACCGATTTTATACCTGCTAAAGCGATATTGTCAAAGTGTTTAATGTTAGGAAACGTAGGCGGCTAGTATGATCTTGATATATTCAAACCCCTTTCCTTTGTTTGCTGGGCAATAGACCAAATTGATGAATGCTGCACCTTGCGTTTAATGTACATGCATTTGCTTCACGAATTGTTTTTGTGGGAGAAACGGCACACTACGAAATGATGTAGATTTAATGCCGGCTCAAATATGATTAATGAAGTTTTAATATCATGCAGCAGTAGTATATTGCCCACTTTATTGCAGGACTGATTTTGCTTCATGATAGGTATAGATAAGGTCATGGAATACTGCGCACTAGTTTCAGCAGTTCTGATAGTCAGGGCATTTTTAGGTTATACATGCATGCATTTGTTTCTCTACTTGCTATCACATTAAACACATGAAAATGGCACTTTGCATATGGATGTAATTTTATTGCAGTCTAGAAGATAGTTGATGTGATGTTTTAATATCATACAGAAATGTTTTGCATCATGCTGAGATATAGACAAGAGCACTAAATAGTGTGCATTTGGTCAGTCAAGTTATGCAAACTTATATCTTAGTTTCATTGACTAGTTGCTGCCATGATATACATAGAAAGAATAAAGTGTTGCACACTGTCATGTAAATGTATGCACCTTGAATGTCTCAATATTACAATGTTATGTATGGCAGGAAGAAGTCGAGTCCACCATGTCCAAAAGACAAAAGAAGAAGGCCCCAGTGGTGGAAGAAGTGCCAGAAGCGGAAGCTGAAACAAAGACTGAATACATATATGAAGACACCCAATGTGTTTCTGGTGTTGAGCCCAAGTACAAGTGGGGGGAAATATACAGATTGATTTCCCACAGGGAGGTTCCTGACACAGGCCTCGAAGAAGAATCTATCTATGCTAACATAGAGAAGTCTTCTATCATGAAAGTTACCACCAGACCAGAGCTGTTCCCATGCTCTGAGGTAATTGGCTCGATTTTGCCCCATGTAAATACAACCACAATGATCATAGGAAATGCTGAAGGATAGGGCTATGCTGCATTTAGCCCTGGATATGTGGCGTTGGCATATCATCTACCAGAGGCCCAGGTTTTCTTATCTGACGATTGGCTGGATAGCATCAGAATGGACCTGGTGGAAACTCTTAAGAAAATGCTCTTGCAAGGAAAGCTCTACCGATATAGACAGACTGGTGAGTATGATACAGCGAGCTTGAGGCCTCCCTACAGGTTTATAGCTCTGATGCTCAATAGGATATTTGGGAGAGCTCATGGCAGACTCTTCAAGCTTGAATGGATACCTATTATCTTTCATGTGGCAACCCAAGGAACAGTCTTCAATTGGGCCAGCCTTGTATCGAGCAGTCTTTCCTCTTGCTTGGTCACAGCCTTGGGAGGAGAAGCTCAGAAAAAATCTGAGTTTTACATGAGTTCAATATTGATAGATTGCATATTGTGTAACCAACCCTTCCCCGGTCTCAAGTGCATCTGGGACAGGGAAAGAATGCCTGTGTATGCCGCATATAGACCATTGTGGGCTCACCAGTACCATAGCCATTACAGAGAGGTCTGCGAGCACTTTATTATGCCACTCTACACGGTTATTTTCCTGAAGGAATGTGACTGTATGTCAGAAGGTGCCATGCAGGTAATAGGAGAATACGCTGATTATTTCTTCACTGAAAATGGCATGTACATCTGAATGTATGGAGGATCAAAGACACCTTTGATGCTGCCCAAATATGCAACGGATTATATAGTCCATAAAGAGGCAGTCAGGCAGGTGTTCATTGACGGAATAGGTAGTTTCTTGTTCCAACACAAGAAGACTGCATACCCTCCTTTACCATTCGGGCTAGGTAGCTACAAATTCACCAGGGTGAAACAAACTGCCGAATTCATAGAGGAACTAGGGAAGTTCCATTTTGGTGAGATGCCTTTCCAAAGGAATGATACTCACGGTAGAGTGATGGAGCACTGTAAAGAGCATAAGGTGTTTTTCGAATATACCCATCATTTCGATAAGGAAGAATCTGTCTTCCGGAATGCTCCAAACATGACGGCCCTGAACAGAAGATTTAAGAAGAAAAACACTACCATAGGTGGGAAAGGTGAGGAGCTGAAAAAGGCTGAAGAAGGAATTAAAAGGAGGAATGAAGAAGCTCAGAGGTTGGAAAAGGAGGCTGCAGAATGGCTGCAGAAGGGAGAAGAAGAGTAAAGTAAAGCTGCCCAAGAAGCAGTTGAGATAGCAAAAGAGGCAGCTAAAGAAACAGAGGAAGCAGTTAGACAAGCAGCTGAAGAAGCGAAAAGAAAGCTTAATGAGGAGATCCAAAGGCAGGAGGTTGAAAGAATAGAGTTGACACAACAGTCAGTTTCTGAAACAGCAGCAGGGCAGACCCAGGAGGAGGAAAACCATGAGGTACAGATCTCTCAAGTACCCGCTGCTAGCACCCCTGTGGCCCCTACGCTCCAGCTAGTTCCTTTCATCCAGAAAAAGGGTGAAGAATTCCCCGACTTCAATATTTTCTATTATGATAGGGCCACCAAGAGAATAATGAAAAGGACGGAAAGGAAGGTAGAAGCAGAAGGTATGCCTGGAAAAATGATAACAGATACTGTTGTTATGCTAGGAACGGACCTAGATCCAAGGCTTACCATAAGGGCTGGGACTGCAATACTACATGCTTCAGAGGATAACATAGATAAGGTGATGACTGAACTGGAGTCATACAAGAAATCTTCTGCTCAGCTGAAGGATACCCTGAAGAGAGAGAGAGAGGAAGGAAACAGGTTAAAACGGAAATTTGAACACTTACAGAGGGAGATGAACACTACTGAAGCTGAATTGCAGGCCCTACATGAAGAGAGACAAGCTCAAGAGACTACACAAGAACACCTTGAGCAAGTGCAAGCCGAAGATCAAGAGTTGAAGAAGGAGAAGGAGAGGTTGCTGGCAAAGGTGGAGGAGCTAGAAGAACAGCAGAAGATCATCTTGACAGCCAATGATATGCACTCTTGAGATCTGATAAAGGAACATCAGGAATAGATCTCTTTGTTGCTCCAGCCATTCAAAGAACATATCTTATCCCAGAAAGCTAGAATGCTCCAGCTACAGGTTGCCCTAGAGGAGGAAAGGTGTAAGGTCCTTCAGATTGACAACCGGTTAGGGGAAATCATGGAGACCTCCTCCTACTTTGTCGACAGATCCCAGGAAGTTCTTGAAGTTTTGAATGAGAGAATGGCAAGGCTGGAGAACAATGCAGAGACTCCAGCAGAACTACCAGCCAAAGACCATCAAGCCCTTAAAAGAGATCATGACCTAGTAGAGTTCACTGTCAGCACTACGGAAGACTTCAAGAAGACCGTCAAAAGGGTGCAGGGGGCATGCTCAGAATATTTCAGGAGGCTCCTTAATACATTTAACCGGTGTCAAACATATGCTGAGCATAAGCTTGATGAGCTCCCAGACCATGAAACCTTCATAGAGATATTGCAGAGCAGATATCAGGATGCAGAGGCCAGAACACAATAGATCAAGGATATTGATGACCTAGTTTTGAAGAATGAGGTGGGCCACCCAGCCGTTAGTGTACAATTTTTGGAATATCAGCTTCGTTTGAGCCCAGCAAGGATCGAGGCTATCAAGAATCAAGCCGAGAAATTTGAGATAAATATTCAGTTTTTGGAGCCTAGCACTTTTGAAGGCATCGCTAGTCAGGCTGCAACATGGAAGAAGTTCCTAGAAAACCAAGATGGGCCCTCTTTGTAGGGGATGGGTCATCTTTATATTTTGTAATATTTTGTAAAAGTAAAGCGTTGGGGAAAAAGCAAAGCGTTGGGAAAATGAAAGGTTGGGAAGCCCAAACGCTACTTTGGGCAGCCCAACCATTCCACTCTTTTTGTATAAATGTAATAGACTAAGAAGAGAAAAGGGATTTTCCCCCAGTAAGACTGAAGGACATATTGTAAGAAGAACTATTTCCTTTTGTAATAAAAAATTACAGTTTGCCTGTTGGAGGAAGAGATTGTGAAATTTCCTAATGTTATGCAATGGATGGCGGAAAGATGAACTACTTTATTTTTCAGCTTGTGTCCATGAATCGTGAGATCATTCTAACTTTATGGCCTATGTCTTGTTGAATGATTTCTGATTTATTTTTGTGGAAAGTTCACCAAGAGTAATGTTTGTTGCTTATATAACAATTAGCTATCTGATTGTTAGAATAATTTTCTCATCCATGTGTTGTAAGTATGAATATCAGCTATCTGTAATTTCTTTTTATCATACATGGAAATAACACATTACTCATAAATAATCATTCTTTTGGCTCCCCGGGGATAGATAGATAGGTGATTAGATAGTTAATTGATTTACTTCATGGCTGCATATATGATTTAGATGTTTGTGAACCTAAGACGAGAGGTAAGAACCTGCGCATCACATTGTGTAGTTCCTTGCATCTTTATCACCCTGCATTTGTTAGTTAGGCATTTGCATTGCATACATTAAGTCAAAATAACAAAAACTCGGTGGACCGGGCCACAATCGGTAAAACCCTTTGTTTTGTTACCTTGACCTACGGTAGCCGGACCGCAAACCGGACGGATTCCCTACACCAAACAGTCAACGAGCTAGTTGGGAACGTTGATTGGGGAGAATCCTTTACTGTTGTTGCCTGTGAATTTCCAGGCCCCAACAGAATTGGTGCTAGAAGGAGGGCCGCCAGTGCATGGCTGGCCATGGAAAATTACTTTTCCCAGGATTACCTTACCAGCAGATATTTGAAGCTTTCAACCTCACCTAGGTACTCCCAGGTTCCGGTTATACCTTGAAGCAAGAAATCCTATTCTCATCCTGCGTTCGCTTTGCTCAAGACTCTCGTTCCCGTAGCTGCGCTTATGGCTGGCATAAATGTAAATCAGCCCAACCCATTACCTGCATGGAGAGCAAGGTCTCCTTTAAACCTCACTCCTCCTTTGCATAACTTGCCTCAAGCCTTTGACAAGCTGTTGCCTAAGTTTGATCCTGAAGAAAGAATTGATGTAGATGACCACTTGCAAAGCTTTTACTTGGCTCTAGAAGGATTAAGGGCCAGGGAGTATGAAGACGTTGTCTGTCGATTGTTTCCTCAGTTTCTAAAACGGCAGTAGGGTAGTCCCAGGAGGAGGAAAACCCTGAGGTACAGATCTCTCAAGTACCCACTGCTAGCACCCCTGTGGCCCCTACGCTCCAGCTAGTGCCTTTCATCTAGAAAAAGGGTGAAGAGGTACCCGACTTCAATACTGTCTATTATGATAGGGCCACCAAGAGAATAATGAAAAGGATGGAAAGGAAGGTAGAAGCAGAAGGTATGTCTAGCAAAATGATAATAGATACTACCGTTATGCTAGGAACGGACCTAGATCCAAGGCTTACCATAAGGGCTGGGACTGCAATACTACATGCTTCAGAGGATAACATAGATAAGGTGATGACTGAACTGGATTCATACAAGAAATCTTCTGCTCAGCTGAAGGATACCCTGAAGAGAGAGAGAGAGGAAGGAAATAGGTTAAAATGGAAATTTGAACACTTACAGAGGGAGATGAAGACTGCTGAAGCTGAATTACAGGCCCTACATGAAGAGAGACAAGCTCAGGAGACTACACAAGAACACCTTGAGAAAGTGCAAGCTGAAGATCAAGAGTTGAAGAACGAGAAGGAGAGGTTGCTGGCAAAGGTGGAGGAGCTAGAAGAACAGCAGAAGATCATCTTGACAGCCAATGATATGCACTCCTAAGATCTGATAAAGGAGCATCAGGAACAGATCTCTTCATTGCTCCATCCATTCAAAGAACATATCTTAGCCCAGAAAGCTAGAATGCTCCAGCTACAGATTTCCATAGAGGAGGAAAGGTGTAAGGTCCTTCACATTAACAACCGGTTAGGGGAAATCATGGAGAACTCCTCCTACTTTGTCGACAGATCCTAGGAAGTTCTTGAAGTTTTGAATGCCAGAATGGCAAGGCTGGAGAACAATGCAGAGACTCCAGCAGAACGACCAGCCAAAGACCATCAAGCCCTTAAAAGATATCATGACCTAGTAGAGTTTGATGTTAGTACTATGGAAGACTTCAAGAAGACCGTCAAACGGGCGCAGGGAGCATGCTCAGAATACTTTAGGAGGCTCCTTAATACATTTAACCACTGTCAAACAGACGCTGAGCATAGGCTTGATGAGCTCCCAGACCATGAAACCTTCATAGAGATATTGCAGAGCAGATATCAGGATGCAAAGGCCAGAACACAACAGATCAAGGCTATTGATGACCTAGTTTTGAAGAATGAGGTGGGCCACCCAGCCATTAGTGTACAATTTTTGGAAGATCAGCTTCGTTTGATCCCAGCAAGGATCGAGGCTATCAAGAATCAAGCCAAGAAATTTGAGATAAATATTCAGTTTTTGGAGCCTAGCACTTTTGAAGACATCGCTAGTGAGGCTGCAGCGTGGAAGAAGTTCCTAGAAAACCAAGCTGGGCCCTCTTCGTAGGGGATGGGTCATCTTTATATTTTGTAATATTTTGTAAAAGTAAAGCGTTGGGGAAAAATCAAAGCGTTGGGAAAATGAAAGGTTGGGAAGCCCAAAGGCTACTTTGGGCAGCCCAACCATTCCACTCTTTTTGTATAAATGTAATAGACTATGAAGAGAAAAGGGATTTTCCCCCAGTAAGACTAAAGGACATATTGTAAGAAGAACTATTTCCTTTTGCAATAAAAAATTACAGTTTGCCTGTTGGAAGAAGAGATTGTGAAATTTCCTAATGTTATGCAATGGATGGCGGAAAGATGAACTACTTTATTTTTCATCTTGTGTCCATGAATCGTGAGATCATTCTAACTTTATGGCCTATGTCTTGTTGAATGATTTCTGATTTATTTTTGTGGAAAGTTCACCAAGAGTAATGTCTATTGCTTATATAACAATTAGCTACCTGATTGTTAGAATAATTTTCTCATCCATGTGTTGTAAGTATGAATATCAGCTATGTGTAATTTCTTTTTATCATACATGGAAATAACACATTACTCATAAATAATCATTCTTTTGGCTCCTCGGGGATAGATAGATAGGTGATTAGATAGTTAATTGATTTACTTCATGGCTACATATATGATTTAGATGTTTGTGAACCTAAGACGAGAGGTAAGAACCTGCGCATCACATTGTGTAGTTCCTTGCATCTTTATCACCCTGCATTTGTTAGTTAGGAATTTGCATTGCATACATTAAGTCAAAATAACAAAAACTCGGTGGACCGGGCCGCAACCGGTAAAACCCTTTGTTTTGTTACCTTGACCTACGGTAGCCAGACTGCAAACCGGACGGATTCCCTACACCAAACAGTCAACGAGCTATTTGGGAACGTTGATTGGGGAGAATCCTTTACTGTTGTCGCCTGCAAATTTCCAGGCCCCAACACCACCTTTTCTTCATTTTTTCATTAATGGCATCTAGATCTTCTTTTGGCAATAATGCTTCTCTTACCACTGATGCTACTTTGATGGACTTGTATTATGTCACACGAATACTACTGGAACCAAGTACTATACTATACTCAAATCTGATAATCAGGTACATATATCCTTTTACACATTCTTTGTACACTTCATATTACTGGTTGATAGTCTTCAAAATTGCATTGGGTTTTTCCCAAGATTTCCATCATTTTTTTCTTAATCTACTGACTTTATTATCCATAATTTAGTAGGCTAATGGTTGTTCACTTAATTCGATTGATCTTTCTTTCTTCTCCAAATTTTAACTGGTCCCGACTCCCCACATCCATCAATGTTTTGTGAAATGTCCATAATGATAGCAATTGTAGCACTGAATGGAAAATGTACTTTGATTTCTTTCTAGAGTGATTTTGTCATGAGCTCTACAATGAATGGCTTTGTGACCATAGATGTTACACTTGTAGCATTGACCATGGAACCTTGTAGGATATCTCTGAACGGTAACTTCTCTTTATTATTGATGATCATGGGAACTTCTGAGACTACATGTATTCCTGTTAGCCTTTTCTTCTTTTACTATAGATCTTTTACTTTCTTCAATGTTCTTCTCAATCTTCGAATTTGTCTTTAACTAAATAGTTTTTTTGTCCAAATATTCCTTCAGAGGGAGGATATTCAATTCTTATTTTTGACAAATTTTATCTTTTCTTGGAGTTGTCTCATTAGATCTTCTTTTGTCTTCTTAACTTCTTCTACTTGTTTGTTCAGAGAAAAGATATTGTCTTCTATCTGTCCTTTTGAATTCTGATCATCCTCATGGAATTTTTGCAGTTGACCTTTTAGTATATGATTCTCCTTTTTGAGATCTAAGAGGTCCTTTTCAAATTCAAAGTTTGTCAAACATACCTTTCGTAACTCTACCTTCAAGGATTTGATTTCCAGTTATTCTTTTCTTCATAACTTATCTTTCAATATTTATTTAGCCTTATAAGTACTTATCTCACTGTCTTTGTCTTGTAGCTTGTAGATCAATTCTTTTTCCTTATCTTCTAGTAGACTTTTGAGCTTGACAATTTCTTCTAAGTGATTTTTAATTTCTATAGTTGAATTCTCAAGTTTGACTTTCAAAGAGTTGGATATAGATTCTTTGATTCTTGTGGTTTCTTCGACTTGGAGTTTTATTTCAACTATGGTATGTGTGGCCTTCTCAAATTCTTCTTGATTCCTCTTCTCAGATTTGTCCAATTACTCCTGCAATACCTGGTTCTGTTCACAAACATTTTTCACTTCTTGTGAAGCATTAGTAATTTCATTGTCTATCATAGTATTTGTTACATCTCCATCACTTATCAGAGAGCAAGGATTTTCATCATAATCGGAAGTATTGCATTCTGTGAATTCAAAATGGCTCTTATATTCTATACCTGATAAACATATCTCATTAAAACTATTACAAACAGAGTGTTCATGGGACTTACCTTCATACTTACCTAGATCTTGTACTGCCCTTTTAATGGGAATGTGTTCTACTTCTTGTTCTTCATCCAAGTAAAGTTGTTCTAATCTAAGCCATAGTTCCTTAGTTGAGTTGCACTTCCCTATCTTCTTATTTTGGATATTTGTTAGGCCTTGAAGGATGGATTCCATAGCCATAGAGTTATTTTTCTGTGCTTCCTTCTGAGCTGTTGTTTTCACTTTATTTGGAGGAGTATATCTAGTAAGAACTGATTATCATACATCAATTCCTTCTACCTCAAGATAAACCTGCATTCTTCTTTTCCAGATGTAGTAATTCATTCCACAAAACAATGGTAATCCATTCACTGAGAACCCCATGGTGTGTTAAGGTTCTACTTCAATCCAGTAAGGCTTTCTTGTGAAGACCTGCTCTGATACTAATTATTGGACACACTGGGCACACAAATAGGGGGGGTGAATCTGTATTTATTACTTTTTCAACTTTAACAATCAACAACTTATTCAATATTATGCATTATCACATTATCATTATATCACCATCGGCAGTGTTATCATCATCATCACATAGAAAGAATAGCAATACAATGCACAAGATTTTTACATGGAAACCCAAGTCTTGGGGGGGAAACCATGAAATCCTTTTAGTAAATAGTTTTCCAGAAATAACTAGAAGGAGGAAACAACCCCCTTATTACAAAGAATTCAATTTTCCAACTGCAATTGGAAGGAGGATACAACCCCCTAATTTACAGGATGCAACCTGAAGGAAGCTACAATAACCTAGTTTTTCGGCTTCAACCGAAAGGAGGTTACGACCTCCTTTCCTTTCCCTAGCCTACCACCTTGATAAGAATATAGACACTGAACTACTGAATCACAACCGCATTGATCCTATGGACCTGCTAATTAAAGACCTTGGATATTCTATAATATAGTTCAAGGTGATATGATCTTTTATTTCTCAATCCATCGCTACTAACATGTGCATAATATCTGGAGGGTTTGCTTGAACAAATTTATAGTTTTTATATTTAATTTATAGCATATCTATGATATTCTTTTAAATTATCTTGATCTAGATCTGTTGTTCTTGCTTGCTTCCAAGATACACTTTTTCAATTCATTCTAAGGTTTATCATGAATTCATGTTCAAAACGTTGTATAAAGTAATGTACATTTTTGTGGAAACATAGGCACACTATCCAAAATATTTCAAAGAGGCTTCAAAACTTTTTCATTGAAAACATTCTTTCTCAACACCCTCATTGACAATGGATTTCACACTCACTCCATGGTTAAGACAATTGGGAAAGATCAAAGAAAGTGAAATTAGGTTTTGATATTATTTTAAAAATGATGTATGAGTCATATTAATATGGTGTGGCTGAGGAATTTTCACAAACATTTCACATACCTCCTCCTTCAATACTTTGTCTAATTTTGAAACTAGGAAAAAGTAGTAAACTAATCCTTCTTAGTTTGGTTCCAAACACCACCGAAAATTTACAATTTATTATGGAAGGATCCTATGGGATTTAAAACATCCTAAGAGACCCAAGACACTCAATATTTGAATCATCAAACTCATTTTGACATTTTCTTCATGTTTGCACAATTTTGGCCAATTTCTAGCTTTGGACTAGTGAAACCCAAGTTGATCCAAATGAACAAAAATGACTTCAAATTTGGTATGGAATGGATTGAGGGGTCTTACAAGATACTAATTCATATTGTATATTCTCAAAAAAATTCCCAATACTTCTAAAACGTGTTCTTTACCCTAGGGAAAGAAGGACAAAAACACTAATAAAATCGATGTTAAAACCCCCAAGGGTAGATGACACTTTTGGCTCTCCAAATGCAGTATGAACCTCCCAAGTTTCACAAAATAGTATGGGTATGTATATAATACATTAATGGATTTCATTATTCATGGTTATAATCTGTTCAAACTAGTTATAAATCACAACATTCGTATGACAACTTTCAATGAAATTGATTAAGGGGAAATGGTATTAATAGATTGATTTTGACTCATGAAAAGTAGATTGCATGGTCCATATAATGACATGAAATATATATACCATCAACATAATTCAAATGGGTTCCCCAAAAACATTAAATATCAGTAAATTCCTTCATACATATCTGATATACAACTCTTTCAAAATGGAATCCAAATACATGAAAAGTAGTTATTCAAGAGCATGGGAATGCAAGCCTTTCACACATGGATTTCTTATATTTCAAATTAAATATAATATGGGAATAAAATTACATATCCATATATAATATACCCAATATTTGGCATCAAATATACTTAGTAAAGCACAAGAACCACTCCAACAAGTGTGCCATCAACATGAGAATTTGGGGGAATGGAGGAGAAGGAATGATACAATATGGAGATAGATAAGAATATAATTGTATGGAACTTCAACATAAAAATAAAACACCTTCATAATATCAAATGATATGTATGAATGGCCTCTCCGTCAACCAACTTTAAAAGGAATCCAACTCCCTCGAAATTAGTTCACAAGTAAGGAGAGTGAACACTCACCGTGCAATGGACAAACAAAATATCTCTAAAATGATAAAGGGCAATTAAAAAATGATCAAAAATCATTATTATTTCCCATGAAATCCTTTTTTTAACTTCATGAGGCCTCATAAGGTCGAATATACCTCCATGGGTTTCCTCCAACTCATCTTAGTGGTATAGTAACTCATATGACATGTGTCTCCTTCTTCATGCTTCAACTCTTTCCCCAATTTTGAATAGATTCCTCTAAGTCCCAAATGCACCCTCTTGGTGGTTATTTTTATCCCTGTCATGTCATATTTTTCATAAGTATGCAATCAGGTCTGAATTTTTCATATTTTTCATATAATCTTTCATCGTTAGTTGTCATAGATTGCATGGAATCTCCTACCAAGTGGCACACATTGTCTTCTTAGTATTTTCCCCTTCCATGTGAGTTACTCTCCTCTCCTAATTCGAATTACTTGGATCATGATATTCTATTTGACCACATCACCCTCTAAGAACGTTACATTCCTCATGGGTTCGAGTTTGGATGAAGGTCATGCCAAGTGTGTGGGGAATCTAGTCACCCAAAGGATCAACAAGATCAGCACTATTTTTCAAATTCTGAAATGGTTTGTGATGAAACCCTAATTTTCCCTTCATTTGTGCACCTCTACTTCCACCCCACATGATTTTACCAATTACATACATAAGTGGTTTCAAGATCCATGAGATGGTGGTTTCTTGAAATTACTCTTACAATCCTGAACGCAGAAGAGGGCGACACATCAATAGGTTGGTTTTCATTTCAGGATCATGCCAATTAATTTAAGTGTCATGCAAGTTCATATGCCTAAAAGAATGTTGGTCATCAATTAGATCTACACAATGTTCCAAGAATAACATGAATGACGGTTGGGGGGGTGGGGGTCCCATCATTCTTGACATCACTACATGTCATGTCTCCCCATGTCACATCTCCCAATGTCTCATCATTTTAGTGTAGACAAAAAGTAGTTTCAGGCTCCTAGAGAAAGTTATTTCCCATAACTTATTTTACGATCCTAAACACATGAGTATCTGACATGTCACCTCGAAAATTTTCATCTCATGATTGTGCTAGTTAAATTAACCTTTGGGCATCTTCACGAACCTGAATTGGTGTAAACTGTCAATCTTGATGTTGATGGTCTAATCTCCAACTTCCTTCACACTCCACCACATGCAGTCACCCATGCACACAGATCTGATTTGATTGGTACACATTGAATCTTCTATCCATGTGTCCCCTCCACATGGAACCTACTATCGACGTGGCTCCTCAATATCATCCGTCCACATGGCATGGGTGGGGACAAACTAAAAATTTCCCAAATTTATAAAATTCTGTAACTTTGCAAGATTTTGATTTGACAATAAGGGGGATATTTCGAAATTACTCTTGGCCCCTTATCTGTCACTTAATATAACCTGATTTATACAACACCCTTTCGAATTTATTCCTATAAATTTAGATTAATGTCCCATACAACTCCGAAATTCCTACCAGAAGATCTGATACCACTCTGTAATGTCCCCTTCATCTAATCTGATTAATGGGAAGGAACATTAACTAAATATGGGCTTCCAAATGTTTCCCCGCAACCAAATTACAATTTCATAATATTTAAAATACATGTGCAAAAGCATAAATAACATACAAAAAATAAAATAAACTCTATAAACACACATCTAGCATGCAATTACAACATAATTGTTACATCCATCAATTGAAAACATTACACATTGAAATATAAAATAATAATTATCTTCAAAAAATTGAAAATCCAAGAAACGGGTTGTGTAAGAGTGATTTTCCACCCAACCATAGGCACTATATCTAGCATATACTCTTTCTACTAAGAGGCCGCCCCGATGAAGGAAACACCTACATGCTTCTCTCTCTTAGCCCACAACCAATTCTTCCCTATATGTTTAGCTAAATGCTCATACAGATCACTATAAGGATCTCACTCAGCCCTCACAGCATTTTCTCCCACAATACTTTCTCCACACAACACCTTTCTCATCCCATGCATCCCTTTGATCGATCCACGATTCTCTTGGGCATTCCATCTTGCTAGGTGCTTCTAGTGTGTGCATAGAAAGAGACCAGTCTAATGTATTTTATTAGAGAACCACCTATAGCCTCATTTTGTGTCCTCTCGAGAATCCATGAGAAACATAAATCAATGGGTTAGGGTTCCTATCTTTCCCAACTTCTCTTCTCACCTACAACCATCAATTTTCCCTTCATATATGCATGTCAGTCTCTAAATTCAAATTTCTCGGTTTCATGGTTTGGTAATTTGTCATGAACAACAATGAAGAGTTTTGTATAGTGTATATCTACATGAAATAATAATGAGAGTTGTATAAATAACAACTCTAATTCTATGAGCAAAAATATCCTTGATGCTAAGAAGAAGCACAGGAAGTAGATCTTGCTACTAAGATAATTCTCACAAGCATACACAAGAAAAATAGAGAGAAAAATAGAGAGAAGAATAGAGATCGAATCACATGAATGAAGAGATGAATATTGGAGTGTATTCTTCCATTGAATAATGATTAATAATAGTGTACATAAATACTACATCTCTCATATTTAAAATCTAGTTGTATTGGAGACAACTCATCAAGCTCAAAAACTTTAGACTTAATAAATATGATAAACCCCCATAGGTGGCTAAATCACTTTCCTAATCAGTCAAGGACCTCACAAATTAGGTAAAGCATGAATGATTTGTTATGTATGATGGAAAAACATGCTAATATTGTGATCTAGATAGAAAATTATGGAGGATAGGTTGGAAACAAAAGATAGCAGTTTCCTAGTTGACTAGATTTACCTTATCCATGGAAAATTTAGATAAAACCATAATCAAGACAGAATCTACATGAACACACAATTAATAATTCTAACACTCAATAAAGTATAAAGGGTCAAACCAGAATTAGGATCAAAGCACTCCTGGGGTATATATGGAAAGTGTTGACCATCTGGTGCAAGTGGATGCCAACTATCTAGGCTAGTGGTTAGGAAATTAATCAAAATTAATTAAATATTTTATCCTAGGTTATGAAGTGGGTTTATTATATTCCCGCAACCCCATTTAAGTTTGAATTTATGATGTTTTTGTATGAAATATAGGTGTATATAGGAACCACGAAAAAGGCTATGGTCACCCTTTACAATTATTCATGTTCAAAAAGTGAGGAAAGAGGAAAAACCACATGGGGGAAATCCTCCCTCAAGAAAGGATAAGGCATAGAATTTGAAAGATTTCTTTAGTATGTCTTTATATTCACTTGAATGATATGAATGAACTGATTCCTATGAAATACTTTGATGAAGAGATCACGAAGTCCATGATCATGCGCTAGAGTGTCGAATCTACAAGAAATAAGAGGAGAGACTCCTTGTATCTCATCAATTGATGAAGTAGGAGAATTATATGAATGTTTATTTCTAATAACAAACTCTTATCTGCAAAAATATGAAATGGAAAATATATCTATGCATACTCCTTCCCAAATATTACAAAAATTAATACAATTTGTTACACAATCATTTCCTTGAATAGTTGCAAAATTGTGACGTGGATCACATATCTTTCTTCCAATATCATGTAGAACCCTCAAAGATATGATATGAGATTGAAAATAATCTAATAAATCATGAATATTATCATATGGAACAACAAATACAAAGGCTTCAGTGACTCCATGAGGATATAGGGCTAGACTAGGAAACGTATGAGCAACTAGGGAAAATTGATGAGTGTAAAAATCTGAATGATTAATGAACTTGAGATATGAATCATAAATGTTTAGAACATATCCAAACATGTGAAATATCATTCCAAATATTAATAAGTTCATGTATAACCAACCATTTAAGGATAATAATACTTCAAACCATGTAATATAATCAACAGTGCATAAGAGACCAATGATAACTAGTGAACTCAGGATTTGTATAGTATTAGGAGTATTCAAAGGTATGGTAGATGGTATGTATAGTGGTATGAATGGTGTAATTAAATGTAAATAATACTTAAAACATGCTTCTAAATCAGAATTATAACCATGTGAATGGAGTGAGGAAGATATTATTAAAGACAAGTCAGTATCTAGTGAAGAATCACATTTATTGAGAGGTGAACCTAGTAGATTGATAGGTGGATCATTCAAGAAATTTTCTGATATTTTTTATTCTTATATATCATAAAATGAATCCATATCAGAGATATGAGTAAATTATTTTAATATAGAACTCAAGGCATATTTTATATCATGTTGCAACTGCACACTATGACATTGTTATGAAGCATTAACAAGCTTCTCTAGCTCATATTGAACTTCGATGTTGTGCTTATGAAGAAACTGATACATGATGTCCATATTATTCTTGAAACATTTCTTCTTTGGATGAAATCCATTGCTGCAATAATAACACTTGGATGTGCTCCCTTTCTTCTTTACTTCTTCATTGAATATTCATCAGTAGGCTTCAAACGCTCATCTTCAATTTCTAACTTTGGATTATTATTTTCACAATTTGCTTCTCTTTGGAAATGGTATTCTTTCATCCTTGAACTATGAGAGCATGATCATTGCCCTTGGAATATCTAATAGCACCCATATAGATAAATTAATCTTTCTCCTTTTTTAGTGAATCAAAGAAGTACACAAAGAAGACATTTTCCAGTTCAAAACAATAAACCTAGTAGCATGAAAATAGACACAAAAACTAAGTATTCAGGACCTAGTTTTGATAGAATAGAAAGTATTAATTGATCATATTTATTCTCAATCCCACAATGATTTAGCATTAGAAAAAATGAATTGAATTTGGTGAAGTAACCCTCAATAGAATCGAAACTGCTTGGACTCATTGAGAATAACTCAATCTCCAACTAATGTGTTCTTAGTTACTCATCTTGTACTCCAAAGAGAGACTAAAGTTTGGTCCATACTTGGTTTGGAGTGGTCAAGACATCTATATGAAAGCGTATATCAGGATAAATAGAGAGGAAAATCAATCCATCGGCTTCATCCAACCTATTATGCCACTTTTATTTCTCAACAATAGCGTTCGACTCATTCTCCAAAGACAAACTAACTCTGTATAGTCCCTTACTACGCAATAAAATGCCAATTTTGGATTTCCATTCATGATAGCTGAAGGGACTAATGATCATAGCTGAATAATAGTCCATACCGATATTGTTAGAACATTATAAACCCATTGAAAAATTAGGATAAAATAATTAATCAATTTTGATTAATTTCCTACCCACTAGCCTAGATAGTTGACATCCACTTGCACTACAACGTCAACACTTGCCCTCTATACCCCAAGAATTATTTAATTATGATTATAAATTGATATTGAACACTTTATTGACTCCCATAATTAGTAACTATGTGTTCCTGCATATTCTACCTTATCATGCTTTTATCCATCTTTTATGTGGATAAGGTAAATCTAGTCAACTAGGAAGCTGCTATATTTTGTTTCCAACCCATCCTCCATGATTTTCTCTCCATTTTCTAGAATTATAATGTTTTTCCATCACTCTTGACAACTCACTCATGTTTTTTCTAATTCGTGAGGTCTTGATTGATTTGGGAAGTGCTTTAGCCACGTATGGGGGTTTATCATATTTAGTAAGTCTATATTTTTGAGATTGATGAGCTGTCTCCAATACAACTTTATTTTACCTATGAGGGATGTACTATTTATGTGCACTATTATTCACCATTATTAAATGGAAGGATTCACTCCAGTATTCATCTCTTCATTCATGTGATTCAGTCTCTTTCTTCTCTCTATTTTTCCTGTGTATGCTTGTGAGAATTATCTTAGTAGCAAGATCTATTTCCAGTGCTTCTTCTTAGAATATTTGATCATAAAATTAGAGCTATTATTTCTACATGGTATCAGATATTTGGATATATTATTTATATATAGTATTAGAGCACAAGGTTTCTCAAGTTCTACAGAGTTGAGGAGTGCATCTAGTCTCATATCCCTTTCTGAAGAAGAGCTTGGTATAAGCTTGTAATATTTTCTCCTAGTTTATTTTTTCAGGTTGCAGAGAGTTTCTTCTTGAATGAATCAACTTAGAAATATGGATTCTTATTCATATATAATCCTGAATCCCTTCAAATATCATGAATCTAAAGACAAAATTGGCATTCTATTGTGCAGTAAGGGACTATATAGAGTTACTCTAGCTTTGGAGAATGAGCCCAATGTTGTGATTGAGAAATCTAAGGGGAATAATATGTTGTATAAAGCCTATGGATTGCTTTGCCTCTGAATTTCTCATGATCTACTATTTTATCTATATGGATTAACCACTCTAAACCAAGTATGGACCAAACTTGCGTCTCTCTTTGGAGTTCAAGATGAGTTAAGAGTGCATCAGTTGGAGAATGAGTTATTCTCAATGAGTCCAAGTAGTTTCAGTTCTATTGAGGGTTTCTTCACCAAATTCAAGTAATTGGTTCTAATGCTCAAACATTGTGCGATTGAGAATAAATATTATCAATTAATCCTTTCCATTCTTTCAAAATTGGGTCTTTAATACTCAATTTTTGTGTCTAATTTTCATGCTACTAGGATTGTTGTTTCTAATTGGAAAATTCATTCTTTATGTACTTTATTTGATTCACTAACAAAGGAGAAAAAAAATGATCTACATCACTGCTATTAAATATTACAATGGAAAGGATCATTCTCTCATGGTTCAAGGAATCAAGAATACAAAATCCAAAGAAAATTAAATTGTGAAAGAGAAGAAGCCAAAGTCAGAAATTCAAGATGAAAGTTCAAAGCCTACTAATGAAGATTCAATGAAGGTGAAGAAGAAAGGGAGCACATCCAAGTGTTCTTATTGCAGAAAGATATTTCATATAGAGCATAATTTTTTCAAGAATAATATGGACATCATGTCTTAGCTTCTTGAGAATAACAACATCGAAGTTCCAAATGAGCTAGAGAATCCTGTTGATTCATCAGAACATTGCCATAGTGCGCAATTCCAAGGTGATATAAACTATGCCTTGAGCTCCAGAGTAAAATAATTTTCTCATGTCTCTGATATAAATTCATTTTCTGATATATCAGAATCATAAATATCATAACCTTTCTTTTATAATCCACCTATCTGTCTCCTAAATTCATCTCTCAATAATTCTGATTTTTCACTAGATCCTGACTTGTCTTTAAGCAGCTCTTCCTCACTCCACAATTCTGATTTAGAAGAATGTTTGTTGGATGATATACATGTCATAACATCATTCATACCACAATCGATACCATCTTCCATACCTCTGAATAATCCTAATTATATACAAATCCCAAGTTCACTAATTGATTCCTCTGTGGTCTCTTATGTAGTGTTACTTATATTACATGCTTTGAAGTCTTGTCTATATTTCACTGGTTGGTTATCCATGAACTTAGTCATATTTGTACTTATATTACACATGTTTGGATATTTTCTAAAACTTATGGTTCAAATATCAAGTCCAATCATCATTCATATTTTTACACTTATCAGTTTTCCCTAGTTGCTCATAGTTTTCCTAGTCTAGCCCTATATCCTCATGGAGTCACTCAAGCCTTTGTCTTTATTGTTACATTTCTAATGTTTCATATATATAATAGTTTTATCATACTCATATAATATCTGGGAAGGTGCTACATCAGATTGGAATAATGGCATGTGATTCACATCATAATTTTGCAGCTATTCGGGGAATTGAGTGTGTAACAAAATGTCTTAATTTTTGTACTCTTTGGGATAGTGTTCACATATCTCTTTTCCATTTCATATTTTCTTTTCATATAACAGTTCATTATCAGCAATAAGCATTCAGATAATGCTCCTACTTCATCAATTGATGAGATACCAGGAGTATCTCCTCTTCTTTCTTGCAGATTCTACACTCTAGTACATGATCATGGAGTTCATGATTTCTTCATCAAGTATTTCACCAAGAAGCGGTTCATTCAGATCATTAAATTGAATATAAATACCTATTGAAGACGTGTTATTCAAATTTTGTGCCTTGTCCTTTGTTGAGGGATGATTTTCCCCATGTGGTTTTTCCTCTTTCCTCACTTTTCTGGAAATGAATAGTTATTAAAGGATGACCATATCCTTGTTGTTGGTCCCTATATGCATCCATATGCATCTATATATCATCATAAATTCAGACATAAAGGGAGTTGTTGGAATATTATAATCCCACTCACAAATTAAGATAAAATAATTAATCAATTTTGATTAATTTCATACCCACTAGCCTAGGTAGTTGGCATCCACTTGCACTACAAAGTCAACACTTGCCATATATACCCCAGGAATACTTTAATTCTGATTTTGGGTTCAAATTGACCACTTTATTGAATCCCAAAATTAGTAACTTCGCTTTCCTACAGATTCTTCCTTATTCTGCTTTTACCCAACTTTTATGTGGATAAGGTAAAGCTAGTCAACTAGGAAACTGCTACCTTTTGTTGCCAACTCATCCTCCATGATTTTCTCTCCATTTTCAAGGATTAGAATGTTTTTCCATCACTCTTGACAACTCGCTTATGATTTTTCTAATTTGTGAGGTCCTTGACTGATTTGGGAAGTGGTTTAGCCACCTATGGGGGTTTATCATATTTAGTAATTCTATCTTTATGAGCTTGATGAGTTGCTTCCAACAAAACTCAATTTTACCTATGATGGGTGTACTATTTATTTACACTATTATTCATCATTATTCAATGGACGGATACACTCCAATATTCATCTCTTCATTCATGTGATTCGGTCTCTTTTCTTCTCTCTATTTTTCTAGTGTATGCTTGTGATAGTTATCTTTGTACAACAAGATATATTTCTAGTGCTTCTTCTTAACATATTTTCTCATAGAATTGGAGATATTATTTCTACCTAGTATCATAGCATAGGAGCTATTATTTATACATATATTTTGATGCACTCAAGGAGAAACTATCTACAACCTACACAAATGAAATTAGGACAAAATCTTGTAAGATTAAAAAAATCTCTTCTTCATAGAGGATTATGAGACTGTATGGGTTGTGATGGAGAGAACGGATAGTGTTATAGCTGATTTCACTACTCCAGTTGAATCACACTTTGTATGGCCTTCCCCTATCTTGCTGCAGACTCCTTAGACCCCATGGACCATTTTTTTTCCTTTGATGTTTCCTTGATCATCCCTAAAAACATGTGAAAAATGATACACGTGACTTTTAAACCTATAAGCGCGTATATAAGTGGGTTTGACCACTCAAACCGCGTACATTGGGATGTGTACATAATCCAAATCCTTTTGGAGTTTTCCTTGACATGGATCTGACTCATTTGACTCCTGGCCTTCCCTATGCCTTGAGATCGCTCGGATTCGACCTTTCATTCCCCCTTTGAAAAGCTATATAAGGAACCCCTTTGTACATTGAAGGAGAAGAAGAGAGAATTGAGAGCAAAGAAACTATAGTCCATTGTTGCCGGAACTTATGCTTGAGTCTGCATCCCTTTGTCCCTTGGAGCACTAGTGTGTTCTTCCCAATCTTTCCTTTTGCTTGTGAGCTTGCTATCGAGAGATGGAGGATTGAGGTGGTGGAGGCCCAAGTGGGGGATTCAGTTTCTCCGATTCGTAGATGTGTCGTCAGAGTTTGTATCTTGTAATCTCTGATTTATATTAATAGAAATATATTTTCTTGTCCAATAATGTGTGTTTGAATGAATATTTTATCCATGGGATCATGTCAAATGCTTATACATTATTGATTATATATGCTAGAATAGATATAACACAATGATATATAGAATGCTTGTATTGTTTACTTGTTGTTGAGGAAGTAATCTATCAATTCAAGCCGAAGTTGGAAAGCTCAACGGGGATCTACTTCAACCATCCAGAATAAGGTACGAGGTCTGATCCTTTAGTGTTAGACATTTAATTTCTATTGCATATTTGAAAGGATTGATTTTTGGAGTCAAGCTGTCTGTTGTGGTACCCCAAGCCATAGGAATTTCTCTCCGTAACAGAATTGGAGACTCCGCTGGGGAGTTCCTAGTAATTGTCCTTTAGAGGTTGTTTTATCAGCATTCAATGAATTTGAATTGTTCTTTCTCTCTTGTTTCTCTGTCGGGTCTGGGGGCATGTATGCCTAGTAGTGTCTGATTGGTGTGAAGTTTGTCTCAGCCTGTCTGTCTGCCTTGAGTTTATGCACCTTTCTTCCTGTACGTGAGTTTTTAACTCACAGACGCGTATACACGCGAGTTTCTCTGAGATTTCCACGTATACACATGGGTTTACTGTGAACAGTCGCGTATGCCCTTGATTTTACCTTTTTGTGGGATTTAATTGGTTGCTGGGTGAACTTTGATATTTGTTGAGTCTCCTTTGGCACTGCCTGAGTCTGTTTAGACCTCTGTTTCTGACCAAAAACGTTTTTTTTAGGCTAAATTTTTTTTAAGAAGGTTCCTGTCATGGCATTTTCGATTTTTTGTTTGAGATTAGTGCATTAGAGTTCTTTTACCTTAGTTATTTGCTTGAGTGTTTTTTTNATCTTGGAATAGTTCATTGTAACTAAATTCTCCAAGATCACTAAACAACAACATGTATGTGTCTGTCCAGGTGAGTGTGTGAAATCCTTGGTATAACCAATGTTTTTCAGGATCCTCCTCTCAAAAGGGAGTCAAGCACGAGGCAGTGTGAGCGGTTATTGATTGGGATGACCCCTAGTCATAACTGAGTAGCACCAGAGATATTTCCAGGATTGTATTCGTATCTGGGGGCTCTTTCAAGAGTTTCGGGCTTTGCTACCCTACCCATACGGTCAATCCCGCTTGTGACTGTCTACCTGAGCATTGATTATATTGAGGTGACCTTAGTGGCCTTACCTAGGATATCGAGGGGGTACTTTGTAGGGGTTATTCTGTGGGTGTCTCGGCTAGGTTGGGGTCGGACAACACAGTTGATTTACTCATTGAAGCTGAGGGCCACAATAATTGGTTACGTAACTCCTCTTGTTGTGTATGGGAGTCTCAAGCCTCTCCTAGGCGAGACATACTTGCTTCATTTGGGAGCTCATTTATCTATCCCTTGTTTTCCTACATTTGGCTTTAGATTTTATTATTGGTTTCTCTATGCATGATAGTTGACCTAGGGTTTATGTAAATAGAGAGTCTTTTCTATTTTTTGAGTCATTGTGGATTCGGGTGTGGCTCTTCACTGTTCTCGTCATTTAGCAGGACTTCCGCCTTCTACTTCTCCTCCTCCTTTTGGAGAGAGACCTAGACAGTCCATGCGAACTATTTCACACATTGATTCACACACCATGGGAGACCATTTAGAAGATATTCCTGAACCACCTCCTCCCATTCGTGTAGACGATGGGGAGTTTACTCCTACCTACGATCCTTCACCCGACTTGGCTGAGTTAGGTGCTGTTATTTCTGAGATAGGAACCATGCACGATAGACCTACTCACTCTAGGGTTGATTCCCCATTGACGCATTACCGGTATGGAATGTCAGAGGACGCCGAGACTCATTTTGAACCCGCCAGCACTAGCTACAGTAGTTATGCTATGTCTGGTTTCCCTACACATGATTTGGCATTTCATGCTGAATCCAACTTTGAGCCTAACACTATGCCTGGGGGAACTCTCATTCCTTACCATGCAGAGAGGTTTGGGAGCACTAGTCACATTGCACCTTCCGTCCCAATGGTGGAAGTTACATCGCATTTCCCTCCTAGGTCTAGGGTTAGCAATCCGATTAGGATACCAGATCCGAGACGAGTGACGATAGGTGGTAGCACGTACATTATTACTCAGATTCCTTCGTCCTCAGTCCCTAGTTCTTCAAATGTACATCCTCCACCTTATTTGCGTGGTCCTTCGAGTCGGCACATGGCTACGAGTCAGGTCCGTACTACGGTTACTAGACCGATTGTGTCTCAGGTTTACATACCGCTCGTTGCTTCAGGAGGCTATGTTCATACTTCTAGAGGTCATGTTACTACTTCTAGGGCATATATCCCTACTTCCGAAGCATATCTTCCTACCTACAGAGTGTCTCATGGGGCATCAAATGCGATGACTTATGGACCCTATTATGGGATGCAGTATGGACAAGGTTCTTCACCTTATGGGAGCGGGTATCAACAACCTACTTACTCTCCTAATTGTGGCTTTGTATCTCCTACTAGTCAAGTTCCACTTCACTATGGTGCTTCCACGCCACCCTATATGGGTCATACAAGAGGAGGACACTATGGCCAAGGCCATGGTGGTAACCAGCCCTATATGAATTAGGGAGCAGTCCATCGACCTCATCATCCTAGGCTCCCTTTCCTCACGATGTTTAATCTTCCTGACTTGTCGAGACTGACGAATGATCCTGTGGCTCATGACCCGTCTTGGCCGGCTGTCCCTACCAAACTTCCTTTGGACATACCTAAGTTCGAGGGCAAACTAGGAGAGGATCCGAGCGAACACATTACTATGTTTCACCTATGCTGCTCTTCGAATTCCTTACATCAGGACTCAGTCCATTTGAGACTATTTCAACACACCCTTATAGGGCCTGCCGTAAAGTGGTATATAGATTTACCTAGGGGAGCTTTCGCTTTGTTCGATGACCTTGCAATGACTTTTCTTAATCACTTCCAACTACCAATATGTTATGACATTGATACTGAACTCTTATCGACATTTCGGCAAGATAAAGCCACACATATCTCTGATCATATTCAAGAGTGGCGTAGATAGAAGAGGTTAATTAAAGCCTTTATACCCCCGGAGTTCCTCTTTGAGTGGTTCCTCAAGTCATTAGTACCATATATAGCGAAGGATGTTTCCACATCCGGAGTGTAGAATGAGGAACAAGCAATTTTTAGGGCACAGGAACTAGACTTGATTTATGCTCAGTCCAGTTTGTTCTATGAGATTATTCCCAATGCTCCTCATTCTAGTTTCGACCCCAAAGTCAAACCTGGACCACATGCCAATGGCATTATGGGTTGTGCAAGTGTGAAACCTGCAGATTCGGTTGCAAAAAAAGTTAGTCAATTTTCAATCAATCAATCTGCTTTGATACAAGCTACGGCTTCATCTCAACCCACCCAAACAATGAGTGTACTTTCTTTGCAATTGTCAGACCAGAAGGGTAACCAGCAGCCCAGACGGAATAGAAAAAAGGGTAAAAATAACTGAAAGGGTGGGAATAAGAATGAGAATGCTAACAGTAATGATAAGAACGGTCGAAATGCTGAGGGAGACAAGCAAACTAAACATAAGGTTAAGTTCCCTTGCAAGTTATGTAAGGATGATCACCTCACTTACTTGTGCCCTCGTATTGAGGAAGCTTTGAGATTCTTGACACAGGGCCCAGCTATGCTAACTAACCCTTTATCGCATAATCAAAATATGAACTTGAAGTCCCATGACCAGTCTGGTGATGATCATGATCCGTCGGAGGGTGGTGGTCATGGGTGCATTAACATGGTCCATGTTGCGAAAGTTGTGACCCATGTGAAAGATTATGGTTCGTCACAACCCAGCCCAGGAAAAGAGCCTGATTCACCAAGGTCCCCTTTGCACATTGAGAAACCTATGGATAAACCTGAGACTGCACCTCACATTCCTAAGGGAGTCCTTAAGCGTTCAGGGCATAATCCAAATGCCCGAGCCTCCCAAAACTATTCAGTTGTCGAGGATTTGGGCCACGCTCCTTGTGCGATGTCTGCAATGGAAGTGCTTCAGAGTTGTCCTTTGCAAAGGAAGGCATTGCTTTCTGCCCTTGGTGTGAATGATGATGATTCTTCCTCTGTGATCAAATTTGAAACCATAGGACTTCAGCCCTACTTGCCCTACTATGTGTCTCTTTTGGTTCACGTAGAATGTCTTAATATGACCGTCAAGCGCACTGTGATTGACGAGGGCACTGATGCTTCTGTGATGTCTTTATCCTGTTGGAAGGGTCTGGGTTCTCCTGAGATGTCTAAATTAGTGACCATGTTAACTGCGTTCGATGGGAGATATTTTAAGCTGCACAACATTCTTCCTTCCCTTAAAGTCCGTTTGGGAGGGAAGACCGTTGTGATAGAGGTTGAGGTGGTTGATGCGCCCCTTGACTACAATCTCTTGCTGGGTAGGAACTGGATGTGCAGTATGCAAGCCATTGCTTCTTCCTTGTTCTGCATTGTATGCTTTCCACATAATGGGGACATCGTAACGATTGATCAAATGACATTCAAGAATCCGTCTGTTACCACATCTTCGGGAGCTTCGATCCCGATCGTTGAGCACTCTCAGCCGGCAACTAGGAGTGTGGGTGTAGGCATGTATCCATCCCTCATGGGAAGCTTTAGTTTTCCTGCATCGATCCTCATGATAGGATCTAGTTCCGATGAGGCTTCGACATCTACGACATCGGTGTCTTTTCGCACGAGTCATATGGAAGATCCTTGGATTCTTCCTACACCGAGTACTTCGAGTGAGCCTGTCAAGATGAACGTTTCGTTGCCTATAGCTATGATAGCTTATCAAGCTAATCTCAAGTGTGTTGTAGAGCCTATTCCTTCCTCTTCGCGGACAGAGGAGGAGGACCCTTATGTGCTGCCAGCATGGGCAGTACAGTATTCTCATGCACACGACTACCTTGATATGATTTTCACTTCAGATGAAGCAATTATTGAGGCTATGTAGGGAGTTGAGCCACCATGGGAGGAACTCCACCATAGATCATACTTTCTTCCAGAGCTTGACTGTTTGGAGCGTGAGGATTTTAGGGTGGTTCTTAGTCAGAGAGTTGGTAGTCCTATGGTTCCATTAAGCTCCCCTGTTCTGATGGCTGATGGAAACATGGCAAACATATCTTCAACGATTCCTATCAACATCTCTCGCAATCCTGGCATGATAGAGAATGTCTATATTGGGGCAGAATGTTCCCATGCTAAGATTCTTGAATACAACGGCTATATAAGGAATTCTGTGATATTTTTGCTTGGTCTTACGATGAGATGCTAGGTATTGACCCTTGTATTGTGGAGCACGAGATTAAGACTTACCCCAATGCTAAGCCTGTTCGACAACGTTTACATGTGGTGAATTCTAGGAAAGCACCTGCGATTAAGGCAAAGATAGAGAAGTTGTTGAAAGCCAGTTTCATCTTTCCCGTTCCCTTGATGGAGTGGGTTTCAAGCCTCGTTCTGGTGGATAAGAAGTAAGGAGCGATCTGCATATGTACTGATTTCCATGATTTGAATAGTGCCTGTCCTAAGGACAACTTCCCCACACCATTTATAGATCAGATTTTGGATGAGTGTGCAGGTAGCGAGGTGTTCTCCTTCATGGATGTCTTTTTCGGATATAATCAGATACAGATTAAACCTGAGGACCAAGATAAGACTGCATTTATTTGTCCTTGGGGAACGTTTGCATATCGAAAAATGCCTTTCAGCCTTAAAAACACCGGAGCTGCATTTCAACTGGAAATGACCTTGATCTTCCACGATCTCAAGTCAATTATCGAAGTATTTTTGGATGACCTTGCTGCTCATTCTCGCATGAGAATGCATCATCCCTATCACTTGAGATTGGTATTTGAAAGATGCTGGCACCATTCGGGTAGATTAAATCCTCACAAGTGCATATTTTGCGTGAATTCAGGGCGTTTGTTAGGATTCATTGTTTCTAAAGAGGGTATAAGAGTCGACCCTTTGAAGGTTGAGGCAATACTTCAGTTGTCTCCCCCAAAAAATATTTGTCATCTTCAGTGTTTACAAGGCATGGAAAAATTATTACAAAGATTTGTTGTCAACTTTGCCAATTTGAATAGAGGCTTCATGCATCTCTTGAAGAAGGACACCCCCTTCTATTGGGATAAGCAAGCCCAGGAGTCCTTCGATGCACTCAAGCGAGCCCTAGCATCGGCCCCGGTGATTAGTCCTCCAAATTATAGCCGTGATTTTTTATTATATGTGGCCGCATCCTTAGAGACGATTGGTATGGTTTTGGTTCAAGAGGATGAGGAGCTCCAAGAGCATGTCATATATTATTTGAGCCAGAACCTTATTGACGCAGAGATTCGTTATTCTCGTGTCGAGAAGCTTGCTTTAGCTACCGTACATGCGGTTCAGCGGTTGAGACATTATATTCTCCTTCGCCAGACCTTGGTTGTAGCTGATGTCAATCCATTTCAATTCATCCTCACCCAAAGGATGATTGGGGCGAAATATAACAAATAGATTGTCATTCTGCAAGAATTCAATCTCGAGTTTGTTTCGGCAAAATCGAAGAAGTCTTTAATTTTTGGAGAGCTTATATCAGATTTACCGAGCGAGGCCGAGGAGTTGGTTTGTGAAGATACATTTGTCGATGAACACATCTTCTTAATATCAACATTAGACCCATGGTATGGGGATATCATAATATATTTACAAACACTGAAGACCCCTACTCACCTCTCGTGAGATGAACGACGACGATTACATCACGTCTCTAAGAAATACCTCATAGTGGACAATACTTTGTACCGCCATAAGGTAGATTCCATTTTACGACATTGTTTAACTCATGAAGAGGCTAAGGTAGTGCTGAATGATTTCCATGGAGGGGCGTGTGGTGGTCATTTATCTGGGATTTCTACAGCTCAAAATATTTTAAGAGCGGGTTATTTCTGGCTGTCGATCTTTAAGGATTGTGTTGATGCGGTCAGGAGGTGCCACCTTTGTCGGGTGTTCACACATAATATGTGTTCGAAACCTACCCCATTACATCCCATTATCACCATCGGTCCCTTCACTAAGTGAGGGCTCGATTTTATGGACTGCAACCTAGCTTTGGCTGGGGGGCACCATCATATTATATTGGTTGTTGATTACTTCACGAAATGGGCTGAAGCTATGCCTATAGTAAAATCTGACGGTGAGACAACTAATCACTTTATGTTCAACCAAATTATTACTCGGTTTGGGATTTCGAAAGAGCTTGTCACTGACCATGGATCACACTTTCAGAACTGTATGATGGAGGAGTTGGCATCCAAGTTAGGGTATAAGCAAGAGCATTCCTCTTCTTACTACCCCCAAGTGAATGGACAGGTAGAGGCAATAAATAAATCACTCAAATCCATTCTCCAACAAAACATCGCACAAAGAAAGAACAATTGGCACATCATGTTATATCCTGCTTTGTGGGCATATCGAACCGCTGTTAAGACTGCCACTGGTTTTTCTCCATATCAGCTTGTACATGGAGTGGAGTCAATATTGTCGATTGAATGTGAAATTCCTTCATTGAAGCTAGCTGTAGAACTCTTAGCGGACACTTCCCCATTAGAGGAGCATTTGGTTCACCTTGAGCAACTTGATGAGCAGCGTCGGGATGCCTTGGTTGCTCTAGAAGTCAATAAACGTCGCATAAATGTCCAATACAATAAGTTTGTCTGCCCAAGGAGGTTTAGTGAAGGAGACTTGGTCCTTTTGTGGGACCAACCGAAAGAACCCTTGGGGGCAGGGAAATTTAATCCTATGTGGCGTGGTCCTTACGTGGTCAAGCGTTTGTTAGAGAAGAGTGCGTATGAGTTAGTGGATTATGAAGGAATGGCCTTGGCGGAGCCTAGAAATGGGCTCTATCTCAAGAAATACTATGCATAATATTCAGCCAAGGCTGCTTATTATATATTATTGTACAGCTTTGCATAGTTAGGTCTTTTTCTCATCGTGATCGAGTTTGTGATTAGTTTCTGTTTCTTTTTGCAGATGTCAATGGAATATTCCACCTACATAGGGTTCGCGGATGGTGCAAACCGTCACACTCAACACTCAGCCTCTGTTGCTTGGATGATTTATACTCCTATGGGTTAGGTACTATCTTTAGGAGGCGTATTTCTACGGCCATCTTCCAACAATGTTGTTGAATACAGCGCCGTTATCAAGCTTCTACGGGATGCCATCTTACATGGCGTTTTGTCTCTTGAGGTACGTCTTGATTCAGAGTTAGTAGTGTCACAGATCAATGGCTTGTACCATGTTAGAGATCCAACATTATTGAGAAGATTCTTATGTGTGAGATTGTTAGAATGGAAATTTGACAATATAACATATATACATGTTCCAAGAAATAATAATCAAGTTGCTGACTCATATGCTAACTACGTGTTAGATTGGCATTTTTTTTATTCACAATAAATTAATCACAAACACAATTTTTACACATAATAAATAAATCGATCACCATAAAACTTTTTATATACATCCAAAATGTGATAATACATAGTTTTATGATACAAAATTGGGGCTTTTAAGCCACCATCATATAATACACGGTAGTACAAAATGTATACACTCCCAGGTGTCTAATCCTGTGGAGGAGGAGGAGGGTTGTGATCATGGAAGGTCACTATGGCTCTAGCTAGCTGTCGAAATAAACGCACCCATGCGTGTGGTACACCCGCCACCTGCCGCTGCGTAGCCTCAGGCAAGTCCTCAACTTGCACCATGGGAAATCTATGTGTCAATCTCACAAAATTGGTATGAATGCTCTGGAGCGTCTACTCCACATCCACACCCATAATGTCATCTCCTCTTCCCCTCCATCTATGATGAGGGAAACCTTCTAGCCACCGTGGTCCCACATCTGCACACAAATCGTAGATGTCACTATGTATTGTCACGCAAAAATATGTCTTGTTGATTCCTTATAATCAAGAAAATACAAAAAAATTAAATAACTCAAAATTTAAAAAAGAGGGTCGAGATTCATTACCTATATCACCATATGCCGATCCTAGTGGTAACGGCATGTCCAGGTCCCCCTAGAAATCTATCCCTGCATAGGGGTATTCATCGATGGAAACTATCTGTCGTCGCCACCACAGAAAGAAGTCAGCTGGATATGGGTTGGCCACCCTACCACCCCCCAGTCTGTGCATAGCATCTACCCAACGCCGCTAGGCCGGATCTCGAACCCCGTGAAGAGGAACATCCACTCTAGGGCTCAATCTTGGAACACGCTCGAAGAAAAACATGCTCAAAATACTGTTGAACCCGAAGTTCCACACTCTACCTGCCTTACACTCACTAAGCTGATGTTTCATGTTGCTCAGTAGTGTAGTGCTCTAGTCATAGATTGTGGGTCTCATGCACTCCACTGCATAGAACATCAGAGGCCGTGAGGCCTGGTGGAGTGAGGCCAAACCTGCTATCCTACCCAATGTCAATAATATGGCCTTTAGGCCCAGCACCTGTATAGCGTTGGTAGGGACCTAACTCCCCACCTTCTCTGTTTCTGGATAACAGTACACCGCAATGTACTCATCGATAGTCGGGCCACCTCCTGGCCAACCACGAGAATGAAGGTTCACCACTTCCCTCATCTATAAAGCCCAATAATGAAGTATATGTCCTCCACCTCTATGGTGAGGGACATCCCATCTATATGGAAGGAATCTGATTCTGGATCCCAGTAATCCACCAGCATCTGTAATAGTCTTGGTTTGGCCCTCAAACCACCAAGACACCAAAACTTGTAGAGTCTGCATGCACATAGAGCTTGTTGAGCCATTAAATCAACCCATACTGCTTCCTCAACTTCACCATGCTCACGCTCTCTCCACTCTAGGACCATCCTGCATAAGAAATTGCAAATTTTCCCATTAGTTTATTGAAAAAACCATATGCGCGGCCTCATACGCGATTGTTTTCAAAACATCATCGTATGTACGCGGGTTTGAGGACATTTTCCGCGTATGTCCAGCCCTATACGCGGAAAAAACCTCGATTTTCGTGTGAGCCACAGCGCTCATTTTGGGTTTCCCTAAAAACCTTATTTGACCATGAAAATTCATAAAAATTGTATCAAAATGAAAGAGGAGAGCATGAGTAAATACCTGGAAGAAACGGTAGTGGATTCTGCCAGCTGGATCTCCTGGAATTCACTGTTGAAAATCAGAGCTCAAATGGGTAAAAGTTTCAAATGATTTATAATATTTTGAATTGTTTACTATTTATAGAAAATTTTCAAATATTTGAAAATTTTTACCCCCTTTCCTATAGTTTCGACATTTTCTAACCATTTTGGACCGTTTTTGACATAATTTGTGATGTAGAGGACCTTTTTCAATGCCGTTTCAGCCATTGGATTGACCCGTTCATGTCGATCTCAAGTATCATGTCTAAACTGGCATATAGGTTAGGTTTCATCACCATTTGCATTTTACATAACCTTATGACCATCTCATCATGACCTTAGGTACGAACCCACTCTATTATGTCACGGAACCTTCTTGTTGCTTTAGAAGTGGCATGATATGAGTGGTAGAGCTTCACCTTACATGGGTACCCTAGTTAGCACCTTATTTTCATTCGGTACCCATGCCAACATTTTCTCCTTTAGGGTGTGGGAGTCTGTTGTATAGTACTGCCATGACATTTTGCAAGAGCCTCATACTCCTCTTGATCTTTTGCTGGCCTATTTCCCTCAAGACTCCCTCATGTCAAGTTGTGAATGCATTATCATGAGCTTTTCCTGCCTTATTGAGCTTTATGTCGGCTTCCCTGACATTGCATTTCAGCCATATAGCCCAAGCTTGTCTCATGTCTAGCCATGCAGAGCCATTTTTTATATCCTTCGTAGCTTGTTTCCCTTTTTACCGGGAGGGGATTTTCCCCTGAGTGTCGATATCCTACACATGTATCCTTGCATTGAGAATAGGTATGTTCCACTGCTTGGAACTAGTTTTTTTTCCCTTATGACACTCGTCTCCTCCTAGTATGTAACTATAAAGCTATTTTATTCTTTTTTCAAGCCTTTTAAATAACTGAAAAATTCCAAAAAAATCAAAAAACCAAAAAGCCGGACAAGGAAAGATGTTATCTGTGGCAGCTGTCGAGTCATGTCACCTTCGAACAGAGCACTGTATATCACATCCATTTGTTGGGTTATAGTTTGACTTTAGGAGCTGTACTCGTTTATCTGAGTTTATCTCCACCGACTGGTTAAGCTTCCAGTCTCTATGGAGCCTCTGTTGATGCCTCCTGTCTCGCAGAGATGTCCCAGTTTGTATATTGGGTCTATGCTGCCTTCATTCAGTCACCATACGCCGTTATTCTCTTGTTCGAAGGAAGTTGAAGCCTGAGTCGGCCATTCCTCAGTTATCTTGACTTTGCATGTCGGTCATTCCCAGTACAGTTACTGGTTCGTGCACCTTATGATCAAGTATTTCCACATTATACAGCTTTACTGAGTACCTCATGTTAGATGATGGGGGATACCTTAATGCCCTCCTTCCAGCAGATTTCATCCCATCGACTTCAGATCATTTATTCTGGGATTGGAATCTAGAGTCATTTTGAGTGCCTTGAGACTTGCAGTCATCAATGGCAGGTTCTCTCACCATCGACAGTTTTTGGGAATACATCAATGTCCCCTGATCGATGGATCCTCTCAAGTGTTCAACCTCAACACATTTATTCACACTTGTTAGTTTGCACTCTAGTACCTTGATTCCCATTTTCATTATCGGTGGGTGATCTCGCATCTATTAACGGTATACATTAATGACTGGTAATCAGACGATGGACTACTATGTTTGACCTCAACACCTATATTCGCATAGTAGGACATGTACTTGTAGTAGTTTGTGTAGAAGACTTTCCAGATTGGTGGCATCTCTTATATGCTACCTCCTTGATCGTGCCAGTGTTCATGAGATTTCAACTCTCGTGACTTGATTCCAGTACATGTCAGATATTTCCATCTGCTATGGAGATCTTGATTTGTTATATATCTTCAGCCATTATGGATATCATGGCCCTTTGTATATATTCATCATGGAGATTCTGATCTATGTATATTGTACGTGGCGATGACCACATATGTGATATCATGTATCATGCCTATTCATGGCCATTGTACTCTTATGTATCTGGGACTGCTATATGTATTTGCAGTTATGTGCAGAGTTGTATTTGTGTACTATGCTGATTGGGTGGCTGGTATTCCATTTGGGATCCTTCATCACTCCACTTCTGGGATGGACTTATAATGTATTTCGGCCATTGTATGACCCCTCTAACCTCACACATTAGGGGGCATCTGTTATAGCTGATTTCACCACTCCAGGTGAATCACACTTTGTATGGCCTTCCCCTATCTCGCTGTAGACTCCTTAGACCCCATGGGCCATTTTTTGTCCTTTGATGTTTCCTTGATCATCCCTAAAAACATGTGAAAAATGATACACACGACTTTTAAACCTATAAGCGCGTATATACACGGGTTTGACCACTAAAACCGCGTACATCGGGATGTGTACATAATCCAAATCCTTTTGGAGTTTTCCTTAACATGGATCTGACTCATTTGACTCCTGTCCTTCCCTATGCCTTGAGATCGCTCGGATTCAACCTTTCATTACCCCTTTGAAAAGCTATATAAGGAACCCCTTCGTACATTGAAGGAGAAGAAGAGAGAATTGAGAGCAAAGAAACTATAGTCCATTGTTGCCGGAACTTATGCTTGAGTCTGCATCCCTTTGTCCCTTGGAGCACTAGTGTGTTCTTCCCAAGATTTCCTTTTGCTTGTGAGCTTGCTATCGAGAGATGGAGGATTGAGGTGGTGGAGGCCCAAGTGGGGGATTCAGTTTCTCCGGTTCGCAGACGTGTCCTCAGAGGTTGTATCTTGTAATCTCTGATTTATATTAATAGAAATATCTTTTCCTGTCCAATAATGTGTGTTTGAATGAATATTTTATCCATGGGATCATGTCAAATGCTTATACATTATTGATTATATATGCTAGAATAGATCTAACACCATGATATATAGAATGCTTGTATTGTTTACTTGTTGTTGAGGAAGTAATCTATCAATTCAAGCCGAAGTTGGAAAGCTCAATAGGGATCTACTTCAACCATCCGGAATAAGGTATGAGGTCTGATCCTTTAGTGTTAGATATTTAATTTCTATTGCATATTGGAAAGGATTGATTTATGGAGTCAAGCTGTCTGTTGTGGTACCCCAAGCCATAGGAATTTCTCTCCATAACAGATAGCTCCTCAACTATGTTGAAGTTGAACAAAATTTCACTATGATACCATGTAGAAATAGAATCTCCAATTCTATGAGTAAATAGAGCCTTGAGGCTAAGAAGAAGCACAGGAAGTAGATCTTGCTACTAAGATAATTCTCACAAGCATACACAAGAAAAATAGAGACCAAATCACATGAATGGAGAGATGGATACTGGAGTGTATACTTCCATTGAATAATGATGAATAAAAGTGTACATAAACAGTACATCTCTCATAGGTAAAATTGATTCATGTTGGAGACAACTAATCAAGCTTAGAAAGATAGACTTAATAAATTTCATAAATCCCCATAGGTGACTAAATCACTTTCCTAATCATTCAAGGACCTAATGAATTAGATAAATCATGAGCTAGTTGTCAAGTATGATGGAAAAACATGTTGATCCTATAACCTAGAGAGAAAATCATGGAGGATAGTTTGGCAACAAAAGATAGAAGTTTCTTAGTTAACTAGCTTTACCTTATCCACATAAAAGCGGGATAAAAGAAGAATAAAGACAAAATTTGCAGGAAGGTGCAATTACTAATTTTGGAAGTCAATAAAGTAGACATGATCAAACCAGAATCAGGATTAAAGCACTCTTGGGGTATATATGGCAAGATTTGACCATGTGGTGCAAGTGGATGCCAACTATCTAGGCTTGTGGGTAGGAAATTAATCAAAATTGATTAAATATTTTATCCTAAGTTATGAAGTGGGTTTATTGTATTCCCACGCCCCCATTTAAGTCTGAATTCATGATGTTTATGTATGAAATATAGGTGTATATAGGTCCCAGTAACAAGTCTATGGCCTCCCTTTACAATTATTCATGTCCAAAAAGTGAGAAAAGAAGCAAAACCTCATGGGGAAAATCCTCCCTCAATAAAAGACAAGGCACAAAATTTGAAATATGTCTTCAGTATGTATTTATATTCACTTGAATGAGATGAATGAACTGATTCTTGTGAAATATTTTGATGAATAAATTATGAACTCCATGATCATGTGCTAGAGTGTAGAATCTGCAAGAAAGAAGAGGAGAGACTCCTTGTATCTCATCAATTGATGAATAATTAGGAGAATTATCTGAATTCTTCTTGCTGCTAACAAACTATGATTTGAAAAAATCTGAAATGGAAAAGAGATATGTGCATACTCCTTCCAAAAGAGTACAAAAATCAAGACAATTTGTTAAACAATCAGTTCCTTGAATAAGTGCAAAATTCTTAGGTGGATCACATATACTTCTTCCAATATGAAGTAACACCATACAAAATATGATATGAAGTTGAAATGACTCTAATATATCAGAAATATTATCATATGGAGAAACAAAGACAAATATTTCAGTGACTCCATGAGGATATAGGGCTAGACTAGAAAACATATCAGCAACTGGGAAAACTAATGAGTGTAAAAATATGAATGATGAATGGCTTGAAATATGACCCATAAGTGTTTAGAGCAGATCAAAACATGTGTAATATCATTCCAAAGATGACTAAGATCATGTATAACCAACCATTGAAAGATACACAAGAATTCAAACCATGTAATATAAGTAACACTGCATAAGAGACCAATGACAAGTAGTGAACTTGGGATTTGTATAGTCTTAGGATTATCCAGAGGTATGGTAGATGGTATGGATGGTGGTATGAATGGTGTCATGACATGCATATCAGTATTAAAACATGCTTCTAAATAAGAATTATGACCATGTGATTGGAGTGAGGAAGAGTTTCTTAAAGACAAGTCAGTATCTAGTGAAGAATCACAATTATTGAGAGGTGAATCTAGTAGAATGATAGGTGGATCATTCAAGAAAGGATCTGATATTTATGATTCTGATATATTAGAAAATGAACCTATATAAAATATATGGGGAAATTATTTTACTCTGGAACTCAAGGAATAGTTTATATCACCTTGGAACTGCACCCTATGACAGTGTTCTGAAGAATCAACAAGATTCTCTAGCTCATCTAGAACTTCAATGTTGTTCTTATCAAGAAGCCGAGTGTTGGGCCTAGGGAAAGATAGGAAGAATTTAGTTAGAATTATATCCAAGTATGGAAAAGACTCAGCTCACAAGAAGTAAAGAGATCTGCAACAGAAGTAAATAAGGAAGACATAAGAAGGAGAGAAGGAAAAGGAGTTGCGACAGAAGCAACCACAGAAGGAAGGAAGAAAAGGTAGAATAAGTGGCAAGAAAGGAAGATGCGATAGAAGAAGAATAGAAGCAGACAAAGAAGAAAAAGATAAGGAAATAAGCAGATTAAGAGGAAGCCGCGATAGAAGAGAGTCTGAGATACAAGAGAATCTGTGACAGAAGAGGAACAATGATAGAAGGAAAGGAAATGACAAGGAAGGATGCGATGGAGTTAACCATGTCAGAAGATGTGTAGTGGAAAAATGACTAAAAAATGACAATTCAGAAAGATCATGGGTACAAAGTTGGCTAGATTCAGTGGAAGCCGTATGTATGGAAGAATATTTCTAAGTCAAGTTGTTAGTGCGTATTGTCATGTGTCAATAGAATCGAAAAGAGAGCTTGATGGATAACGGTATGAAGTCGGTTCAAAGTGACATGTAAGAGTATATAAAAGGAGTAAACCAAGATGTATGAATTTTATCCTTCGAAGGGTATCGTCATGTTAGTATCTGTAACATTTGGTTATTTAGTGACAGTCTGATGGTATTGTTTGTTAGTATGTTGAAGTCATAGAGAGGAGTTGAAGAACCCGCAGTTGAGTGCACAGGAGTGTAGAAGAGACTGAGTCGATCTAGGCTGTGTGTAGATTGATAGTAAAGTCATAGAAGAGAGTGAGTTGATCCAGGTTGTGTGTTTATCATTAATAGAGTCATAGAAGAGAGTGAGTTTATCCAGGCTGTGTGTGGATCATTGGTAGAGTCAAGTAGAGAATGAATAATGACAGAAGACCAGAGAGAATGAGAGGAGGAAGAAGTCTGTATAGATAAGAAAGATAGATCTAGAACATATTATGTATCTTAGTGCATAAACCAAAAGTGCCATATATTTCTCATGCCATATGAAGAGTTCCTTTGTGTTTTTTCCTGGATGGGTTTCCATATTAGATATTGTGTCAAATATGTGATTCATGAATGTGATTTAGTATAGATATTTGTTACTGTGACTATGTGTTTAAGAATTTGTTTATGAATGATTTTATATGTATTCATCGCACTATTGTCATTGAATGTGCCTATGTTGCACTGGGTATTTGTTATAATACTTGTTGAAGGATAATTTGTTTCATAACTTAATTGTGTCTAATAAGTATTAAGACCCCATCCACCAGCCTCTGTCGAGCACCCTAGTAGAAGAAAAAGGGACCCTAAATCCCCCACCCAACTGTGGAAACCTAGTTCTGGCAGTTACCCATAAAAAGATACCTCACATGAGATTGCATATACATCACATGTGTTGTTGGCTAAGCCTTTATCTGTCAGCTCCATTTCTTGGGAATTTTTGTGCACCAAGGATGGAATGAACCTGGGTTGAAGAAGGTTCGAAGGAAACACTGAGACATGATTCCCATCTTCTTCTTGAAATATTTCTTCTCTGGATAAAATCCCTTACTGCAATAAGAACACTTGAATGTGCTCCCTTTCTTCATGACTTTCTTCATTGAATATTCATCAGTAGGCATCGAACCCTTATCTTCAATTTATGACTCTGGCTTCTTCTCTTACATAATTTGCTTCTCTTTGTATTTTATATTCTTGCTTCCTTGAACTATCAGAAAATGATCCTTTCCCTTGGAAGATCTAAGAGCACCCATCTAGATCAATTTATCTTTCTCCTTTGTTAGTGAATCAAAGAAAGTACACAAAGAAGACATTTTCCAATTAGAAACAACAAGACTAGTAGCATGAAAAGTAGACACAAAAACTGAGTATTCAGGACCCAATTTTGATAGAATAGAAATGATTAATTGATCATCTTTCTTCTCAATCCCACAATGCTTGAGAATTAGAACAGGTGACCTGAATTCGGTGAAGAAACCCTCAATATATTCAAAACTTCTTGGACTCATCAAGAATAACTCAATCTCTAATTGATCCACTCTTAACTCATCTTGTACTCCAAAGAGAGACTCAAGTTTGATCCATACTTGGTTTGGAGTGGTCAAACCATCTATATGAAAGAGTATATCATGAGAAATAGAGAGTAAAAGCAATCCATAGGCTTCTTCTAACCTATTATGCCACTTGGATTTCTCAACAATAGCATTCAACTCATTCTCCAAAGCTAGAGTAACTCTGTATAGTCCCTCATTAGACAATAGAATGTCAATTTTGGCTTCCCATTCATGATAGTTGAAGGGAGTTAGGATCATTGCTAAAGAATAATCCATACTGAGATGTTGATGCGCTCAAGGAGAAACTCTCTGCAACCTACACAAATAAAACTAGGAGAAAATCTTGTAAGCTTAAAACAAGCTCTTCTTCAGTGAGGATTAAGAGATTGTATGTGCTCTAATGGAGAGAACAAATAGATCCTCAACTCTGTTGAAGTTGAACAACCTTGTGCTATGATACCATGTAGAAATAGAATCTCTAATTCTATAAGTAAATAGAGCCTTGATGCTAATAAGAATCACAAGAAGTAGATCTTGCTACAAAGATAATTCTCACAAGCATACATAGGAAAAATAGTGAGAAGAATAGAGACTGAATCGCATGAATGAAGAGATGAATATTGGAGTGTATCCTTCCAATGAATAATGATGAATATTAGTGTACATAAATAGTACATCCCTCATAGGTAAAATCAAGTTGTATTGGAGAGAACTCATCAAGCTCATAAAGATATACTTACTAAATATGCTAAACCCCCATAGGTGGTTATATCACTTACCTAATCAGTCAAGGACCTCCCAAATTATCTAAACCATGAGTGAGTTGTCAAATATGATGGAAAAACATGATAATCCTATAATTTGGAGAGAAAATCATGGAGGATGGGTTGGAAACAAAATATAGAAGCTTCCTAGTTGATTAGATTTTCCTTATCCACAAAAAGCTGGATAAAAGACGAATAAAGACAGAATCAGTAGGAAGGTGCAATTACTAATTATGGAATTCAATAAAGTAGATATGATCAAACTAGAATCAATATTAAAGATCTCTTGGGGTATATATGGCAAGTGTTAACCATGTTGTGAAAATGGATTCCAACTATCTAGGCTTGTGGTTGGGAAATTAATCAAAATTGATTAAATGTTTTATCCTGAGTTATGAAGTGGGTTTATTATATTCCCACAAGAGGATGATGGTTGACTCCAAGGGATACAATATAATGGTGAAAATACAATTGACATAACTTCTGACCATAGAAGAAATGACTCTAACAATTGCATAATGACTTTTGGTAGTTGTCAAAATTGTCACAAAAGTGCAGTTAGCCCCATGGTTCAATAACTGCATGAGTTGACTTTTCCCAGCAACCTCATACATGCATTCAATGATTAGAAGTAGTAAAAAAGGAGATAATTGGCTTATCAAGGCACGTGGTAAAATTTGGATGAGTTCTAAGATTTACACTTGGTAGAAAAGGATTGGTCTCCCATTAACCCCCTTTCCTCTTCCCCTCTGGTGGAATCACAACCCCTCTTTTCATGTCCCCTCCTACCTTGTAGGAGGAAACATGATCATTTATTCTACCTGATTTACCCATCTCTTACACTCAATGGATTCTGCATGTGTTTGATGATTCCTGTTTCCTTTTTTTTCTTAAACCTCTTTCAAATCTACACAAACAAGAATTTCCCTCTTGCTAACATTCTGATCTAGAGCGTGTATTGATTATTTATCTTCTCCAAATTACAGAAATATTGAATGGCTGGGAAGAGCCACAGCATAAATCAACAGTCTCTGTTAGTTTTGCATCCGGAGACAAATCAACGACGAAGAAGCATCCCATAGAAAATCAATAGTGCAGAGAGCTTCACTTGTGGAATAAAAAACATATCAAAATATCACCCTCTCACCCCACATTCCGCATCTCGCATCCCACATGCGGAACAACCTTTGCGGAGATCGAACTTGCGGAAACAAAATTTAACATAAGTCATTTCTGTGTCCTGCAAATTGTGGAAGGTAAATTGCGGAAAGCAAATTTCGCCAAACGACATTTCCGCATCTCGCATCCCGCAAGTTTTGGAAAGGGAATTGTGAAAGGGAAAATGCAGAGTCCAAACTTCTATAAAGAGCATTTCTTCATCCCGCATCCCGCAAGTTGTAGAAAGGGAATTGTGGAAGGGAAAATGCGGAGTCCAAACTTCTGAAAAGTGCATTTATGCATCCCGCAGGTTGCGAAAAGAAAGTTGCGGAAGGAAAAATATGCGGAAATTCAATCTGTTCATGAAAATTTCTAAGTCTAAAACTATTTTTGATAATTCATGCCATCACAAATCCGGCCAATCTAGCTCCATAACAACTTAGAAAATTCATTGAAATAAAATTACATACACATATACATCATTCATGAAATATACATCTTCATCAAATACATTCCATTCAAGCATTCATCATATTAATATGCATTTATAAAAAAGTACAGTTGCAGGGATTGAAACAAAAGAAATACTTATCTTTATTAGAATCTTTCCCCGCGGCCAGCTATGTCGCTACAATGTTCCACCCAACCATAGGGCAGTGTGCTCATCAATATCTCAGCAACACTGCCAACCTCGAGCTGGGCATGATTTCCCCAAGGAATAAGGAACACTAGCAAACTCTCTCACCGCCAAGGATACAATAAAACATGGCTAAGCCGGCACAATTGGGTTTATCAAGCTAGAAAGGAGGTGGAAGGACTTACTGCTAGGCTAGTGAGCTCAATCCCAAATCTATGGACACCTGCACCAAATCTATCCTGGATTCTAAATAATCTACACAACTAACATCAGGTGTTGGCCTCTATCACCTTCTTGTCTAGACCCGTGGTTCAACAACATCACAATACCAACAATAAACCATAAGACATCGGCCTGACAGAGCAAGCTTAGTTGAAAACACCTACGAGGTAGGAACAGTCTCACCCAAGATATCAAATGGGTAACTTCCAGAACCACATTTCCACAGTTGGCGAGGGAATTCTAATCCCTAGGCATATAGCCAAGGCGCTCGACAAAGGAAAATGGGATGATGTGGTCTATTCTCGTGCAACTAGACACAATTGTATGTCAACATGCACACCACAAAACTTTCCTTAATCTCAACAACTGATGCAACCGGTGCGACCCAGCTGATCCCATGTACCAACGGATGATTGCGACTTATGCTTTGACTTAGGAAATTACCCATGGATTTATACATAACATTCCTGCAAGGCCTTTAACTTTCATTCATTCGCTGATTAATAAGATAATGCATATATTCAATTGTAACTAAGTAATATACAGTAAGCAAATACTTCAACATTCACATAAACATTCAACACAATCATTCATTCAACATAGGAAATAATGTGGAAACCCATCTAGGAAAAACCACCAAGGTTCTCTTCATCTGGCTTGAGAAATTGTGTATAACACCTTGCAGCCTGCAATCTGTAGACAGTTCTTGAGATATGTCTTTCTGACTCAATTTTCTGCTCTCATGCTCTCTAGTTTATTCTTATATCTACTCCTATTGATCCGCACACATCCTGGATTGACTCTTCTACTTACTATCTATGCACTCAGGTGCAAATTCCTTCTACTACTAGCGATCTGCGCACACAGTTGCAAGATTCGTGGCTCAAAATCCTCCTACTTCTACTAGACTCTCTACTGAGTATCCTCTTCTACTTATCCTAACTTCCTTAACATGATAACAAAACAGAAAAACGATGAACCTTAACGAGTTTCCTCTAACAACAATGACGAATGTCCAACCCTTATATAGAATGGGTTCTTCTTAGTTATATCTTCTACTAGACCACACAGGTTTGACTACATACTGCTCATAATTTATAGGTCATGATCAGCCATAAAAAAATGGTTATAGGCTATCAGGGACTGACACAAGGCACTATCGGCCTGACTTACAAAATATTCCTTCATACATGCATTGTCTACAGGATTACGTCATCTTTAGTAGCCACGATCTTTCGGTCTTGTCACTTTCTGACCATTACCCACTTGCATGCCTGCAAGCTTACCTTTCCTCTTTCATACGTGTGCTCTATCCTTCTTCCGCGTCGATTCCTTTGCTTCCTTTGCGACCTGCTTTCTTCCTCGTCGTGCATGCTTTTTCTTCTTGGCTTTCATGCCAGCTTATTCCTTGTCTACTTTTCCTAGCCTAACAGGACCCCAATACTCACATGTGGCTCGTCCTAAGACACTAAGCAAAAAAGCACTTATCCGCAAAAATGGCCTACCACAAAACTTTTAATTGCCTTGAAAAATCTATGCCTCTGGTGCTTGCCCAGGCTGCGCGGTGGGGAAAACCTTGTCCTGGAATTCCTTCACCATATGTTGCACCTTGGAAACTTTCCTTGCTACTTCCACTACCTATGTGTCCAACTTCGCTACACGGTGGGAACCGATATGTTTCGATGGTCCTTCCCCTAACGACTGTGTGACTTGCTGAAGTTTCTACTACACATGCTAAAGAAGGCCTGTGAGCTGAGGCACTTTCGATTGGTGTGTCTCAACCTAGGCTTCCCTATTCTACTCTTGATCTCAAAGGTTCTAGACTTCCCACTCTAGTCACCTGATCTCCGCGCTCTTAGTAACCTTTTCTTGAAGCGACAGTTTCTTCATTTCTTCCTTTGTAGCACTGATTTTCTCATCTAACTATCGCACGCTCTCCCTTATTGTTTTCTGCAGTTTCATCTTCTAGAAGTGCTCTCCATATTGTAGAAACGGCTTCAACTACCTTTGCGTAGAGCATTTCTCCTTCTCTAATCTTCCCAGTAGCCTTAGACATTGCTCTTCTTCGTTTCTCAAGCACCTCAGGAGGTGTGCTCGGTACTTGTCTCGCTTGAAGATCCTCAACTTGCTTCTTCAGTTTGACTATGATTTGTGTGAGCCGAGAAACCTTAGCAGCTAAGTCCTTATCTTTTTTTCCCGCCTCAGGGGGGAACTCTATGATCACACCCTTGATGGCATCGGCTAATGCGCCATGAATTTGCTCGTGTGCCACAAGGTTTTTCCTTCTCTGCAAGGAGGGCATTGCGCCCTTCTAGTTCTCTCTCTTTTTCCTTAAGGAGGTCCTTGTGCCCTTCCAGTTCTCATTCTTTTTCCTTAAGGAGGGTCTTGCACATCTTCACCTTCTTTTGTTGTTTTGTTGCCTGATAAGCAACAACATTTTTCCTGAGCCATATTTCTGAAGTGGATTCCTTCTGAATTTCATAGACTTCACTTAAGTCCAGCTTAGAGAAGTCAATCTGTATGGTGCTATTATCATCAGCTGCCTCTGCTTCCATTTCCAGTGCACACCCCAAAATATTTACTTTCATCGGTGTCAATAATGTTGGTCTGGTTAATGGAATGTTTGGATCTACGCCATATGTCTTGGCCTCCACAATGGCTTTAACCTCATTAATGGATTCTATAAACTTATTCAAATGGATCCCAACTTGCTTAGCGATTCTTACTTGTTGTGTCTTCAAAGTGTCGAGGTTGTCTTGCGTGACCTTATCAACAGTAGTTACAAGCTCATGCACATCATCTTTTGTCACTGTGCTCATTTTAAACGCTTTGTCGGATTTCCTCTTCTTGCGCTGCAACCCACGCTCTTGTTGCTGTGTTTATGCTTGGGTCTGGACATTCTCCAGACTAGTCATGTGCTCTGAATTACTATTATCAGATCCATCATTTTCACAAGGGTTATCTTTTTCTTCCTCTTCGTGTGACTGATGATATTGACTGGCGCCTCCATTGTTTCCTTGACCACTTCTTTGGCCAATTCTAGCATCATCGTTCACACCAATAATAAAATATTGGTGAGATGGTGGGTCTTACTGATCCTGGTATTCAGGAAATGGCTCTGCCAGTGGGCCATGCCATTCCTTGGGCCATTCTTTAATAATGGTGTCCACATCCTCATCCATGATCACAAATCCTGCATGGTGTATTTTCTTTATTGGGTCTATATTGGGTTCCAAAATCATATTATGTGCATCAGCCTGGAAATTTATGAAGGCCACATACCTATGCACTGTCATGCGATGGATTCTATAGGTTCGCCTAACAACATCACGTAATGCCTCGACATGCAAAAAAAACTCGATGCTATTGTCTGTCTGGCGGTCCCTGTTCTTCTTCCTTTCCCATAAGTTTTGATACTTTGCGCCAATGCCAAGTAGTGGGACATCTACTCACTGGTAGTCTAGTGGGTTGGACTACATAATGAATGATATCAAAATGAGAATCCAAGAGTAGTGAAACTTGTGATTATCCTACTCTTGTTCCTGATGCGCATCATCTATCAGTTCATTGAGCAGAAACTGCGACCAGTTGAAAATTACTCATTTTCTGCATTTTTCTGCAATTTCTACTACTCTAGCAATACATTGAGTCGACTTCATCTTGCACAACAGTTTGCAAGAGAGGAGATTTCCAATGAACTGGGTTATGTTGTCCTCAATGGGTTTAATTCGAAATCCCCTCCCCGTGTGCTAAATGATATACTTATGTTTTTATCCTGGTAATGTCTTTGTTGTTGAAATACGATGTCAAATCTTTCCCTTTCTTCAGCAAATCGGTGATGGAAGAAATAAGCTCGATGTCAACCAAGTATGGTCAATTGAGCCATAAAAACCCTCTATGGAAATAGACCAGAAGTTGTTTCACATATGTATTCACCTGCAGACTGTGGCTGAAATGTGGAATGAACAGCTAGTCCATCAGTCTTGTGCTAGCGACGCCATTAGACCACTGCATCGGTACTAAGACCTACGCTAAGTAGTTCTAGCTTTGGTAGTCATGCAGTTGCTTATCTCCAAGCCAAAATGCAAGCGAGTATCGACATCTTCAAATGTTAAGTTGGATATCTTTGGTATTAGAATCTTCAGTAGGGTTATCTTATTAGGAATCCAGGGTGAAACTAATATTGTGGGCGCTTTCTTCAGAAGTGTTACATCCTCCGCTTCAGCTCTCCTAGGCCGAACATACTATGGGAAGTCTTTCTCTTCTCTTTCAACATCCACATCTATGTGCAGGGGTGAGTCATATTCCATGAGTTCTTCTTCCTCTGGGTCTTCCTCTACTTGTGCTTTCCCCCCGGGTCGTCCACTGTGGCATTAGCCTTGCATTTTCTCACCTATGGTGATGGTACATATGCCTATCCTGATGCTTTGTCACTGCCCTTCCTCAGCTTCCCAACTGGTTGTGTAGTTGCAGCTTGCGGTCTCAGAGCAGTTGATGGTCTCTAAGCAGGGCTTGGTACAGGACGCATCCAAGGGTTTGGGATATTGGCAGGGNTCCCAACTGGTTGTGTAGTTGCAGCTTGCGGTCTCAGAGCAGTTGATGGTCTCTAAGCAGGGCTTGGTACAGGACGCATCCAAGGGTTTGGGATATTGGCAGGTACTGGCACCTTTTCATGATTCTTCCTTGTTCTTGCCATTGGGTCGAGCTCCATTTGCGGTTTGGTTGCTGTATCTCAGGAAATTGTATCTCTTCCTCAATTGGATAGCCTGAGATAATGGTTGCGTCCAACAGCTCACTATCATTCAAAATTTCTATAACCATGGATGCAGGTTCACTCTGTGATAGACTTTGACTCTACAAACACTCGGCTCTATTTATCTTGGTCTCTCACTGTGCATAAAAGGATGCTTGAAGATGAAGTTGTATACTTATACCCGCTAGAATGTCCTATGGTGGTCACGCAAATGGGAGGTTGATGTCTAATCGATCACATGGGCTTCTTGGTTGGTGTGCTCCCTCATTAACTTGGCAGCTCAACCGCTTCATTGTACATGTGTTGTAGCTACAACTTTCTTCCCAAATTTTTAAAATTTTGGACCCTCCTTGTTGATTTTATCTTGCCTGGTTTTATTGGTTCCTTGAACTCGATTGTTCCTTTGCTACAATTTTGGATTTTCCTAAGTTTGAATTGAGTTCAATTATTTACCACTTTTAGAGGATGAATGATTATTTTTTGTCTACAAATGCTTTTGACTGTGAATTTTGAATTTTTTGACTTATGGATTGATTTCCTTTATTGTTGTCGGAGGTCGTTTGAACAGTGAATTGGGGCAATAGTTCTTTACACAGCCGTCATTGCGGAAGGTAAATTACGAATGTCCCGATGGACAGTCATGTTTTTTGTTGATGGTTTTTATCTCCTTTGTTTATTTTTTCAAAACTTTTGACTATCGGCGGTTTCTGTTTTCTCATGATCAGATCATTAGTCCTTTGCGTTGCCGCCGTTTCGGATGGTACATTGCAAGCACCCCGACGGAAGCCCATATCTTTGTCGATTCCGTGAGTTTTTGTTTTTAAAATGATTTGTTTTATTTTCGCTATTCGGAATAATTTTTGACATTTGATCGAAGGACTAGCCCTTTGCTTTGCCAATGCATGATCTTTAGTTGTTCCGATCACCGACGGTTTCATGATTTGCGAGGTCTGTAGTCAGTTTGGCATTCGTCGTTGCGGCGATCGTTCACACTATCTTTCTGATTTTTAGTTGATTTATCTGCCAATGCATTTATAGCTAGTTCCTTGTTCTTCTGATCATTGATGATGTCCTTTTGTCGTGGAAGTCATACTCCTTATGTCTTCCACCGTTGTGGCTCCTTAGTGCACTAACCATTTGACTGCTTAGTATTTTTCCTGTTGGTGAGGGTTTTCCCACCTTTCTCATGTGCTTTTACCCTATTTTTCGATGGCAGTTACTTTTGTTAGCTCTCATGCTTTCATCGGAGGATGTCGAATTGGTCCAGAGGCAGCCTGGATTGAGTAAAGAGTTTATTTTTCGGGCTTGCGATTTTAGTTTGGACAGTGGATTTAGCGGAGTTCAAGATACAAAAGGGTAGGATTTTCATTGCATTATCATTTTTTCTCTTCATGCATTAATATTTTTTATAGTTCACTTTACAAGATGTATGTTTTAATATAGTTTGTATTACTTTTCCAAACGCTAAGTGATCTAAGAACTGGCTATTCATGACAGGGTAATTGCTACTGTAGAGAAGATATGTCTAGAAGACAAAGCAGAAGAAAGGAGGCAGTAAGGAAGGAAGAGAAAGAAATGAAGAAGCAAAGATGAAGAAAGAGGTGAAGAAAGTAAGGGTCTGATATCTCAAACAAATCGATAGCAGAAGAGTCCTAGGCTTGGGAAAATTTAATAAGTTACCAAGCTGGCCCCTTTTTATAAAGTGCTCTTAAAATCTTAATCTGAAATGTAACGTATTGTATAAATCATGAGCACTCACTAAAAGACAAAATCATGGGACTGAACGGTTTGGGGGAACCCAAAGGTCACCAAGGGGTAGCCCAAGATTTTTGCTTGTAGTATAAGTATAGGAGAGTTAGATAGAGTGAAGGACATTTCCCCAGATAGATTTGTGAGAATATGATGTAACAAGAACTATTTCCTTTTGCATAAAGAAATTACAAATTTCCTATTGGAGAAAGCTTTGTGGAAGGTTTCAAATGTTGTGCTATGGATTTGTTGAATGTGAACTATTTCATTTTCTGCTGTTATCCATTAATTATGAGATTGTTCTAACTCTTTGAACCTATGTTCTTGTTATGAATGTGCTCTTGTTTATTCTATGAAATTTCCACTGTGGATGCTGAATGCTTTTCATAAATAATGAGCTATCTTGTTGTTCATATATTTATAAATGTTCATGTGTTTTGAAATAAGTAACAGTTATCTGTGATTTTTCTTAATGCATGCGCAAAATACATTACTCATTGATAAATAATAATCTTGCTCCCTAGGGATAGGTTAGATAGTTAGTTTTTAGTTTTTTCTTGTTGTGTGTGATTTAGATGCGAGAGATTTAAGATGAGAGGTAAGAACATGTGCATCACATTGTGACCGCTCCTCATATTGTCTATCAATCTGCATTTTTTAGATAGGCACTTGCATCTCATACTTAAATAGAAAAAAATAAAAACATACACGGTGGATCGGGCCGTAACTGGTAAAACCCTTTATTTTTGTTACTTGACCTATGGTAGCCAGACCATAAACCGAACGGATTCCCCATACTAAACAGTAACAGGCTAGTTGGGAAATTTTACTGGGGAGAATCCCTAAATGTTGTTACCTACGATTTTCCAGGCTTCAACAGTTTTTGGCGCTAGAAGGAGGGCCTCCAGTGCATGGCTAGCCGAGGAAACCCATTTCCTCAAGATTATTCCACCGGTGACAGTTTTGAAAGCAGTTTGTTTCCCAATCCAATACCTGAAGAGAAGGGTAAAGAGCATCTATATTCTATCTATAACGAAGTAGTTAATGATCTAAGAAGACATACTAGGGAATATGTGAAGAAGATTGGAGTATTACCAATTATTCCTGTCTTACCCAGAAGAGAATATCAAAAGAAAGACCGTCCTATATTGGAATACGCAGTGTTGGTTGGAGATTTTGAAGAACTGGTAGAAACAGCCTTACAGGAAGTTGTTCAGCCTCTGAATCAGTTAGGCCTAGATACACCTTACTGTTCACCTATTCATACCCCTGTTCACTCACCACCTCATTCTCCACCCAGACTCATGGCAAACATAAACGCAAATTAACCACCCAACCCACCAAATCCACCACCTGCTTGGAGGGCTAGGTCACCTTTAAACTTGGAACCCCCTTTACATGACTTACCTCAAGATTTTGAGAAAATGCTGCCCAAGTTTGGCCCAAGAAAAAATATTTTGGTAGATGATCATTTGCAAATCTTTTACTTGGCTATAGAAGGACTAAGGGCTGGAGAACATGAAGATGTAGTTTGCAGATTGTTTCCACATACCCTGAAAGGTGCAGCATCCTCATGGTATTTTTCTCTACCTGCAAACTCAATCCCAAACTAGTACACATTTGAAAGGATAATCAGAAGTAAATATGCAGCCCAGAAAACTCATGCGGCTCTAATGAAAGGGTTGTGCACTTTAAAGAAAGAAAGAAAAGAAAAAGTGCATAGTTTCACCCAAAGGTTTGCTGCTTATCTTGAGAATTTTTCTGCAACTAATAAACCATCTGATAAGGTTTTGATCAAATACTATACTTCAGCTTTAGGACCTGACTTGGCCAAGTTTTCGAAGATGCAAGTCAAACCTATGTTTTCAGAAACTTATGAAGAAGCCGAGAGAGTAGAAGCTGAAAAAGAGAGCATAGAAGATTATCCTGAGCAATCGAGGGAAAAAACTTTTGGTAAGAAAGCCTTATTACTATCTAAGCCTAAGGAGGAGCAGTCACATGACTTTGAAGGAATGTTGAAAATAATGCAGAAACCATCTAACAGAATAATAGATTTGGAAAAGGAAAAAGAAGCTCAGAAATCTTATAAGCCTTACTATAAAAGGAGAGAGGACAACAATCAATCTAAACCTCCTCCACACAGCCCTGCATCAATGAATTTAACTGAGGTGGGTATGGATAATTTTTGCACCTTTCATCAGCAACCTCATTTTGAAAACAAATTGACCTCAATGTATCAATTTGATGACATTAGTAATGAATCAGCTATTGGACTCTAAACTAACAAAAGCTGATGATGAGGAGGAAAAGGGAAATAAATCCACAGAAAAACAAGAGGATGATGCTTTGGTTTTATGGGAATGTGTCTCACTTTTTGATATAGAAGATGAAGGTACTCTGAAGCATGAGGAGATATTAGAAACAAATGTGACAACAAGGAGCCAAGGTTTGTTAAGTAAAGACAATTCAATAATTCCAAAGATTAAGAAATTTCAAGACAATATGAAAAAATACATAAGAACAACACAGATGAGAAAATACATGAACTTACCATTAACAGTCAAGATCCAAAACAAGTCAACATGCTTGTTAAGCCTATTGAAGACAAAGCTGATAATGTCAAGGAAAATCTCAAAGCACCTGAGATGGGGTACGATATTGTGGAGGACATTAAAAAGGGTAAGGCAAATATTTCGTTATTTGATATGTGTAATGTACCTCAATAGAAAGAAAATTTGTTAAAAGCACTTGAAGTACCAGAGGAAGAGATTCCCACAAATAACCATCCTATAGAAGAAATTGTTGAAGTAAGTGTGGGAGGTAAGGCTACGTTTAAAACCCCACCATTCCTCCTGACCCTTGAGATTTTAAACCATAATGTGCACAATTGTTTAGTAGACTCAGTGTCATCAGTCAATGTGATGCCACTGTCTGTCTGCAAAAGGATCAATGAACAACCTAAACCAACTACCTAACAGGTTACTCAGCTAAACACGACCAATGTGAAAGTAGTCGGGGAAATTGAGGATGTTCTGATTCGCTTATCTGCAAATAAAAAGATATGTCAGTACATTGATATTGTAGTAGCAAACATACCTGATGGTTATGGACTTGTTTTGTATCGAGACTGGTCAGCAAGACTAAATGGGTATTTCGCTTCAGATTGGTCACATTTGTGGTTTCCTCAAAAGGGAAGTCCAAACCAAATTAAAATATTAAGAGAGCCCCACATGAAGCACAATGTTACTCAATTGGAAGAAAAAATGAACCAGTGAATTCTGCGTTGGGAAATCATCTAATTGAGCTAGAATCGGGAGACTACCAAGTAGAAGAAGCTAGCAGTACATCAGACACCCAGCCTGATCTCCTTCAATTTTCACGGGCTGATGAGATTGATTGTAAAATAGTAGATGTAGTTTTTTATTCAAGTACAGTGGAATTAGATAATGGTTAGGTATTTTTCATTTTGTAGTAAAGCCTAGCCCCTTAACTTACAAGTTCCCATATTTATAGGGGTGGGCAGAGGACTGACCAGCTAGTGGTTTAGTTCTCAAACTTTCTTTTTCTTGATTTTTGTTTCTGGATTATCTTGTACATAAATAAATTGATTTGGTTGTTTATTTTGATTTACTTTATTTTTGTTCGTTCTAGTTTAGATTTTGATGGATTTCAATAAAAGAAGCAAACTTTTTGTTATATTTTTATCATTCAAGCTAGCATTATGATCTTAGGATCTTTAACTGAGAGAATAACATGCACAACAATAAAACACAAGAGACAAGAGACACAAAGAATTTTCCTCGGGGAAACCATAAAGGAGAAAACCCCGCAACTTCCTCAGAAATAGAATCAGCGCCAAAGGTAAAACCCAAAAACAGTAAGATCATCTCCTTGATAGCAGCAGTCTCTCTCTTGTCCTAGCAAATTCTCTCTCTCACTCGTGCACCCCGATGAATGAGTGTGTGTGTGATAAATAGAGAGGCTCACTCTCTATTTATCTTCTTTTGTTCACTTGAAACCCACTCCAACATGTCGGCCTCACTTAACAATTACTTACTAGAGCCGACATCTCTAGGAGTGTCTAATAACCCTAGTGCCCCACAACTTGTGGGGACTTTGCCTCCTTCAACCAATAGGAGGGTAACACAATGGTGGGGACTATTGCCCCGACTTACAATGACTCACCTAGGGTTGAATTCACTAGGATAGTCTAATAACCCTAGGGCCCCACAAATGTGGGGACTTTAACCCTTGACCAATAGGAGGGTTACCCACAATGACTTGACATGACTTTCACATTATAGAAACATCCCGATCAGAACATTGGGGCATGACATGACTCAAGTACATCTTGGAATAAACATCGAGTTACAATAGATAGGAAATACAAGTGAATACATTCTGAAGTTACAATTACATCAACACTCCCTCTTAACTAGGAAGGTATTCTCTCGACACAATTTTCATCACTGGTCTTCTTCTCTGGATCATCTCGTCATCTGCATATTCAAGTCATCTTCGTCTTCAAGTCATCTTCATCTTTGGATCTAGATCATCATAGGTATTCATCACTAGATCTGGATCATCACTAAACATCATCACTGGATCTGGATCATCACTCGATCTGGATCATCACTAGACATCATCACTTGATCTGGATCATCACTCGATCTGGATCATCACTGGACATCGTCACTAGATCTGGATCATCACTCGATCTATATCATCGCTACTGAATCATCATCACTAGATCTAGATCCTCACTCGATCTGGATCAGTACCATGGGTGCTATCTCATGATTCTTCTCATCACAATAAGTTCTACAAATCCAGCCTTCTTTCATGCTGGTTGTAGGCCTAGCCATCATGTAGGTCTTCTTCAACGCTTATATCTGATCTACTCATCAGAATGGCCCGCCCAGCACTTACATCTAACCTACTCATCAGAAAGGCATGCCCGGCACTTACATCTAACCTACTCATCAGAAAGGCACGCCCAACACTCGCATCTGATCATATAGGATCAATCATATAATCACATAAGAAAGGCCCAGCACTCACATTCACCAGCATGATAGGACATCAATATCATTTGTGAAAAGGATTGAGCACTTACATCTGACCTGGTAGGAATCAAATCCTACACCCTCATCAGAAAGGCATGCACTCACATCTGACCTGGTAGGAACCAAATCCTACACCCTCGCCAGAATGGCCCCCAGTCCCAAACTGAGCTACCTAGTAATGAACCAGGTGCCTCCATTCTCCCAGAGAATGGAAGTTTCCCTTATATATGACCTGGTAGGAACCAAATCCTACACCCTCGCCAGAATGTCCTGCACTCACATCTGACCTGGTAGGAACCAAATCCTACACCCTCACCAGAATGGCCTACACTCACATCTGACCTGGTAGGAACCAAATCCTACACCCTCGCTAGAACGACCCCCAGTCTCAGACTGAGCTACCAGGTAAAGGACCAAGTGCCTCCACTCTCTCAGAGAGTGGCAGTTGCCCTTACATCTGACCTACTCGTCAGAATGGCCAGCACTCATATCTGACATGGGAGGAACCTAATCCTTTAGCCATGATAGAATGGCTCAACCCTTACATCTGACCTACTCGTCAGAATGGCTCTCTCAGTCCCAGACTGAGTGTTCCTAGTAACTGAACAGGTACCTCCATTCCAAGAATGACATTCAGCACTCATATCTGACATGGGAGGAACCTAATCCTTTAACCATGATAGAATGGCTCAGCCCTTATATCTAACCTACTCATCAAAATGGCTTCTGGACTCGTCACTTCCCTTGGAAGGGACCTCTATATGGAGAACACCATGCTTCTCCCTGAAGTACTCAAACTTCACTTTGTCCATTTCTAACATAGAATCAAATCAGGGCTGATTATGTCCAAGGATGACCTGCGAGCTTCACTAGGACCAATTACATCCAATGGAAACCTAGAGGTCTATTTACATTTGAGCAACCTACGAGCTTCGCCAGGATTTATGCTCAGACAACCTATCTCACCAACTATGCTATAACTCCCTCTTTCGAGAGATCTTGATCTGGGTCACATATTGGAGCTTCACTGCTCCTCTCTCCCAAATAGAAAGTGGCAACATCTTTTGCCTCAGCTATACTCAGTGCCATGCAGAACTCCATCCTGCCAAACCAAGAGATCATACTTGATCCCATACTGAAGTAGCACCTCTAAATTATCTTCCTATCAATGGCACTACCTGCCCAATACGAATCCACATAACCCTCCAGGTTAATCTTCTAATTCACATTGTACTTAATCCCATAATCATTTGTACCCATGCATGCTTTGCAACCATCAGGTAAACATGTCTCAATGTGTTCACTGCAAAGCAAATATCTAGTCTCAGGTACATCAAGGACCCAATCATCTGGCGATACATCGTAGCATCAACCATATCTGATGAAGCATCACTCAATAGCTTCATGTTCGATGCCATAGGTGTGGTCATGGCCTTGCATTCTATCATCTTGAACCTCTTCAAGATCTCTATTGCATACTTCCCTTGTCCACACCTCCATGCCTAGAAAATAGTGCAACGACACATAACCCTCCAGGTTAATCTTCTAATTCACATTGTACTTGAGCCCATAATCATTTGTACCCATGCATGCTTTGCAACCATCAAGTAAACATGTCTCAATGTGTTCACCACAAAGAAAATATCTAGTCTCAGGTACATCAAGGACCCATTCATCTGGCGATACATCATAGCATCAACCATATCTAATGAAGCATCACTCAATAGCTTCATGTTCGATGCCATAGGTGTGGTCATGGCCTTGCAGTCCATCATCTTGAATCTCTTCAAGATCTCTACTGCATACTTCCCTTGTCCACACCTCCATGCCTAGAAAATAGTGCAACGACACATAGCAGGAGCATCACTAGTCTTACGCCTTCAACCTTGAAGCAAAGGTTGGAATCCACTTTACTCTCAGTAAATCCTAGAGTCATCAGTAATCTATCCATCCTATCGTATCATGTCTAACCTTAGGATCTTCTATAGTCACTCCCTCTGAAGCATCATACTCCCTCTGTCTTTCATACTCTATGCACTGAAACATTTTGTATTGGAGTGACAAGTAGCTTCCTCTACTACTAATATTCTATGTATCCATCTAGGATCACTGGATACCAAGATCCTCTATCTTTAACTTTTTCAAAAGTTCTTCGCACACCCATCTGTGAGCTTGTCATCCTCTATCAACCTTGTAGCATAGGTTCAGATATTCATCAAGCTCATCATGTATGTGTTATCCCATGGGTGTCTTCTGAACTTGTACAAGGCCTTCTTTCATTTGCACACATGATTATGCAGGTCATGTGACTTCACTTCCAGTGGCTACAAATGTCTCTTCGTAGTCTATGCCTTGTAACCCACGATGTTTCCATCTAGTGCATGATGGAACTATGAATTTCCCTTCACATATTGATACTACTGTTAACAACTTCTAACTTGCAGAGAATCGAAGGAAATATGGTGAAGAGAAATGATGGTTATTTAGACTTTGGTTAAATATGACAATGTGAATGTATGATAAAATGGCGCATAAACAATGAAATCGTCTCATAATCCAATGGTATAGAACAAGGAGGTAAAAATCGATGGTTTATAATAGATCCGCTCTATGGAGATGCACGGGAGATAAGGGTATGTGGAGATAATTAACAAGGTGCAAGGATTGATGCTTATGAGACTGGGTCAACAAAATCTATGGTTGATAAGAAGTCCGCTCCATAAAGTTGCACGTTGTTGAAAACGAAAAGGCCCAGCAGAATCTGTACGTGTAAGTTAATCCAACGGCTTAAAAATAAAGTGAAAATTCATCAACGGTCATCAACAGATCCAAAGGATAGATTTGCACGATGATTGGAGTAGAAAAGCGGTAGCGGAATTAAAACCGTGATACACGTGGCAGCTTGTGGTACATTCCAAGGAGAAAAATGGTTTAAGCAAAACCACTAAAAGGAGTCTCCGGAATGGACTTCTATATAAAGTGAAGTTGACTTATTTGAAGAATCATTGTTTATTTTACATGGCGGGATGAATGAAAAGGACCGCCCACCACCCTTTCACAATCAACTTCGGGTATATGTAATTACAGTCACAGGTAAGTCTTGAATACTCGAGCTTTATTCACAAAATTAACGTCATTTTTCTATTATGGAGAAAGAGAAAGGATTAGAAAGTCTTAAACAAATTCTGGATGAAAGAGAAGAATTCCTAGTTGATAGAGATAGAGGCGTATATGACCCATTCCTGTCCATGGGGAATGTATCGGTTATTAAAGAAATATTGTGGCAATAGAATTCATAGGGAAACGACATTTTGAATGCCTGTAAGTCATTTCTGTATTATTTTTCCATTGAGCAGACCCTACACTTTCCTGAATTCGCCGAGTGGTGTGCAAGTAATCATTCATCTTCTGAGAGAGTCATTGTGAGTCGTTCCACCTCCAAGATATTGTGTAGAATCGATGCAAAAACTATCCGTGGATTTCTGAATTTGCCCGATAATTACCCTGATAGTGGTGAGTCTATAAATGAGTCTGTTTTGGCTGAAGTGTACAGAAGTTGTAAAACTGAAGTTCGATGTAAATTCTTGTCTAGCATTCTTAATGAAGGTCAGTCATTAGAAGGTCTCTGTCAGCCATATCGTATTCACATCTTCAAGGAGGAGGTTCAATTGGTTGTGTCTTTGGTCTATCGGGTTTTAGGTCTAGATGATGACTTTCATGTCAGTGAAGTTGTCTTGGGTTTCTTATTAAAAATAAGTTCAATTAGTCTTGAGTCTGAGTCCCAGCCGGTCCATGTTTTCAGTTTGGATAAATATTTAGCAGAGGCTATCCATATCCAATTGGTCGAGTTCTCAAAAGTCAAATTTTTCAAGTATTAATCATATTTGTTGAACATGATATTATGTTCGAATGCAACTGAATTGCAATTCTTGAGTACTATATTATCCTCGAATTTGCCAAAGCAGATCAATATGTTCTAATTTGTAAATTCCATTATGTCAGAAATGTATAAGTTGTTGTTTGATGAAGTATTGCCCAGAGTGTTGGAAGAAATGAAGAGTATGATGCAATCGTCACCTGAAGATAGGATTGGAGATTGGTTTTTGTACAAATACTTTATAGTTTTGAGAGTATACGGTTTCACTGGAGAGCCTTACAAGCTGCCTGCTTTCCATACCCCTAGGATCTTTGCATTGGAATACATGAGACAGAGATTACGTGTAGAAGAGGAACATTTCAGGGCTTTCAAAAAATCCTCCAATATCAAATTCCCCCTTAAAGTTGGTTCCTTCATTTTTAAAAACAAAGGTGCCCTGGTGTTTGTAGAGAAATTATTGGAAAATATGGATTTTCAAAGAGAACAAAGGGTCAATTATGATCCTTATCATATAATTTCTCTAAGAAAACAAGCAAATAAAAATAAATCATTTGATCACCAGGTTGTTGAGGGTTTGAAGGAAGTAGCCAATTTGTTTTACTTTGTGGAAATTCCAGGATGCAATCAAAATATAAGCAGTGGATCAGTTGCAGTGTCTCAAATGACAAATAGTTCTTATATTTTAATTAAAATAAGTTTTTCTAATATTGAAAATATGGAAATAGATGAAGATATTTCACATAAGAAGACCAAAACATCTCAAGATGATAAAATTTCAAGTGAAGTAGTTTCGGATGAGTTGAAAAATGTAGCTTTGATTCCTAAGAAGTCTGTGCAGATGAATCAATTTTCTTTTGAACGTGTAAATAATGCAGAATCAGGTTCATTTTTTAAATTTAAAGAAGAATTCATGACTAGCTATGTAGAAAAGTAGAGACAGACCCTAGAAGAAACCAGAAATATACTCCCACGAGTGAGAAGTCCGAATAATCCAAAGACTTCCCTGATTTCCACTCGGGATGTAGAGAGAAATACTTTAAAACTAGCTATGGTAAGTGACAAAAAAGTGGCCGAAATGGAAGTAATATTGGATAAAATCAGTGTACCCGATAAAATACAGTTGCATAAACAAACAAGAGATATTATTTATTCTAATTTATTGCATGCCATAGTGAAGATTAACAAGTTGCAAATTTTGGTTGACAAATTAGAGGTCCAATTAAAGCACGAGAAAGTTGAGAACAACGCGAATTCTATTCAAAGAAAGAAATTGCAAGCAGATATCGTAAGCTCAGGGGATGAAACAGGGAACACACAAGCCAACATAAGACTTTTAGAAGAAAAATATAATTCCCTCCAGGTACTAAAGAAGAAGTTGAAAATCCCGAGTTCAGAACATGTTCAGTCATCAAAGCTGTTAGCATTGCAGGAGGAGAAGGATAAGATTCGTCAGGAGATGATGGAGTACAAAGGCAAGACTGTGAAATTGCAAGAAGAAAAGAACAAATGGGAAACGGAGTGAAATGAGTTAATAGCACAAATTTCACGGTTGAAGAAAGACCAAAATGATGAAAAATAGATTATGGAAGAACTAATGAGCCAAACTCCTACTGATGAAGATTTGACTATTGTAAATATTGAAAAGCCTTTAAATGATTTTTCTGCTGATGATTTACTAGTGCCCATGTCACAAGTCAGCTTGAAGGATATGGAGATAAGGGAATTAAAAGAAGAAAATGAGAAAATCAAATCTGAGCTGACCAAAATGGCTAAAAACAAGAATAAGATATTATAGGATAAAGGTCAATTACAAAATAAGCTTAATGAATTAAAAGAAAGGAATACAGGAAAGGGTCCTCTCCAGGGAGCTAAACACATAATCTGGGATACATTGTCTATGGAAATTACTAAGTTCGGACATTATTTGAATTTCATTGATGACCAAAGCACATTGGTTAATTTAGTCAATCAGAGATTGAAACTAGTAAATAAGACCATGGAGAGGAAGCCCCTAAGCACAGCTCAGAATGCATTGAATTTATTAAATTCATTAACTTATCAAAAATTACAAGATATAGGAATCAAAGACAGAGTGGAAATGGTACTGTGGTCAAAAAGGTTCATTCACAAACATCATCTTATAAAGACAATACAAGATAAGGCTGATGAGATGACCTCGTGTATTAATGATTTCAAGCATGCTTTTAAAGAATTGTTTGAAGATGGCCTTCCTTCTTTCTGGGACGAAGAAGGGTGACTTCTTTCTCAAGAACATTATCATATCCTGCTAGTACAAAGCTGTATGGATCACTCTAAGTTCGATGATTTGGTGAAGGGGCTGACGGGAAAGGTCATCATGGACAAGTTAACAGAAGACTTCGAGATATTGCAAAAATTTATGATCGTCAAAGGAGGGCTACCTACTATGTATTATGAAACCTATATGGATCTGGAAGTGTTTATTCAGGAAATGATTGAGTACGATATCCCAAGTGCAGAACAATGGAGAGCCATGGAAATATTTGGAAAAACAAAGTATATTCTTCATCCGTGAAAACAGGTGTTGCGCTCTATGGAGCTGCTTGTTCGAGCCTTGTTGTTACCAAGTTGATTTTAATTAAATGATATGTTATCAGGATCAAAGCGAGTATTTTATTCCTATTTGTTAGGGATATAGTTACAAATACTTTGATTAAGCAGATTATTCATTTATTAAATCTTCTTGGGGGAAGAAATTATTTATGTATATATTTGCATTTACTTTATGTAATGGGGGTTGGAACCCATTTGTTGATGAATATTTTGAAGACATATAATTTTTTGAAATAACAAAGTTGAATGCGTGTGGGTTATCAAAGATTCTTGTGCTATTTACATTACAGCCTGTATTTTCTTTTCTTTGTGATTGTTTTTCCAGTGTTACATTCCATTTTGTTTTCCTTGTATCTGAAGTGTAGTATTGAATGGTTGGAATTCATACTTGTTATGCTCTAACTATTGTTTTAGATATTTCATAAATGTTTCTGCTAAAGTTAATATGGAACTCATCTTCTGATGCTCTATATTGATGGACTGTTCATTATTTCTTCCTTTCCACATGAACTCAACGAATGACTGTAATTAAGTGGTTATCTTGCCTTTGATGAAATCTCATGCATGCGATTTTGTGATATCTTTATGTATATTTGACTCCATTGCCCAATGATTATGTGTATCGTTTCAACCGTCTATATGATTTTCAACTGTTGATTTTATATCTGGCCTTGTTAAATTTATATTTGAGAGATCCCTCTCTGGAAAGGAAAGCCAGTTTCTTTTTGAAGTGGTTTTTGTTGTTACCTTTGGAATTTACCTTTGCAACTTGGGTACATTTTGAGTGTTAACAAATTGGCGCTGTTTCCGGGGACGAAAGTGCAAATCTGCCCTGGGAAGAACGGCAGGGTTTGAAGACCAAGAAAATATTTATGTGGGAAAACAGGAATTTTTGTCAATAGAGAAGGTTTTATATTTTCCCTCCCGATTCCATTGTAAGATTTTTCAAATTTAAAAAAAAAATCATTCTGGCTTCGAGAAGACACACACGAGGTAATTCTGATACTGAAATTTTAAAGAGTTTGGAAGATCTAGAAAGGTTATTTAAGAAAAAGGATAAAGAAAAAATAGATTTTCCTTTGTTTGGTGCATCATCTTCTCAATATTCTCCTAATATTTTTGATCTAGAATGGGATGTTAATGTTGGAAGGAGTTTGTTAAAAACTAAGTCTGAGTCTGATCTTAAGAATACTGAATTTAATTCTCATGGATTAGAATCTTATTTGTTGGATTCCCTTTGGATATATTTACAACAATCTGCAAAAGTTGAAACACTTTCTGTTCAAAACACTCGAAAGTCTTCAATTCCTCTAAATCCACCTAAACCAATGGCAGCCAGATTTGCTCCCTTGCATTTGCCTGTTTTGTTACATGACCTTCCTCAAAATTATTCCCAAAGAATTTCCTTATTTGATGGAGAAGGTGACATAACCGCAAAACAACATGTGGCTAAGTTTGAAGATTTTGTTGACTTGGAGGAAGTCGATTATGCAGACATTAAAATGTGGTTATTTGCTCAAAGCTTATTAGGTGAAGCGAAGAAATGGTTTAAGGACTTGCTAGATGGATCTATATTGAGTTTCCAAGCTTTCCAGAATGCATTCCTAGATAGATGAGATGACAAACATAACCCTTTGCAGCTCTTGTCTCAGTATAATAGTCTCAAAAAGGGGGGTTTTGAATCTGTTCATGAATTTTCAAGTAGGTTTATGAGGGTTAATAATTCTATTCCAGAAGACATAAAACCTTCTACAGCTGCCTCTAAACTGCATTATGCTGAAACCTTTGATAATGATTTTGCATTTTCATTGAGAGAAAGAAAATCAGCAACTCTTGCTGCAATGTTTACAGATGCTTTAGAAGTGGAAGCGAATATGATGGCAAGTGGAAAAATGAAACATAGAGACATTGATAGGAGGAAAAAGGAATAAAATTCACCCTCTACTTCTTATTCTACAACTGATATCAAGTTTGAAATGATGTTGAAGACGATGGAGAAGTTGATGGACAGAATGACTATGGATAATAGGGTGTTCAACAGAGAACAAGTCGATCCTCAAATTAGGAATCCTAATTTTAGAAGACCAAATCCTCCTATACTTCCACAAAATAGGCAGAGAGACATGAGAAACCCAAGAAATCAGGAAGAACAACAAATTCGACCACCGTTTCCTGAGAATTATGTCGCTGACAAAGAAGACCCTACTGAAAATGAAATTCATCTTTTTGGAGAACTAGATTCAAAGATATATCTTACTGAAGAAGAACATAACATGTTTGCACAGGAAGATGGGAATGAAGAATTTGAAAGGGAGACAGAACAGTATCAAAGAGGTTATCTGCATGCTATGGATGATGTACAGAGGAAGATCATATTGAGAAACAGAGAAGTCTTTATAAATAAAGGGAAGGTAAATCCAAATCAGCCTTCCACTAGTTCTCTAAATATAGAAAGGGGAAAAGAAATGCAAAAAGATTATGTTGTAAATAAAGAAGTTGAGAATGAGATACAAAAAACAAAGGAATGAAGCAAGTAACCCCAATTGATGTAGAAAGAGTCAGTTCTAGTTTCAATTTGCAAAATGAGCATTCAAAGTTAAAAATTTATGTTCCATTTAATGATTTGTTGAGAAACAATGAATATAGAAATGCCACAACAAAAATGGTCAAAGGTCAAGGAGAATTGCAATCTGATAATTTGGAATTGAATGATGATAATCCTACTATTTCATTTGGGTCGAAAGTTGAAAATTTAGAAAATGAAGAAGTCCCTCCTTTTTATTTGAGTTTGAATGTGCATGATATGGTGCTCCATAATGCTATGCTAGATTCGGGTGCATCACATAATTTGATGCCAAAAGGAGTAGTTGAAAGTCTGGGATTGGAAGTGACAAGACCCTATAAAGATTTGTATTCTTTTGATTCCAGAAGAGTAAAATGTCTTGGTTTGATTAAAGATATGGTAGTAACTCTGAATAAATTACCATCTAAGACCATAGTAATGGATGTGGTAGTAGTAGATATCCCACCCAATTTTGCAGTAGTGTTGTCAAGATCTTGGACTTCAAAGTTGAAGGGTAGTTTACAAATGGATATGTCATATGCTACTATTCCTATTCAATATGGAAGTAAGAGGTTGTATAGTGAGAAAAGAACTCCTTATGTAGTGAGCAGTCAAGATAAGCCTAAAGTTCATCATATATATGATGTTGATACTGATTTGGGATCTTCCATTTTCTTTAATGATACTGTCCCATATGATTTGGAAGCTACATTGCAGATGAAACCTGAGGAAAATAAAAAAGAAGAAGTGATGGAACAAGATGATTTGGAGGCAAAACAAAAAAGAGAAGGTTTGTGGACTATGTACTTTGATGAATCTGTGGAAAAAATAGGTGCTGGAGCTGGTGTGTATATAATTTCTCCTATCATGGATTTTAAAGATTTATCATATAAATTAACATTTGAATGCACGAATAATGTGGCTGAATATGAAGCTTTATTACTGGGGTTGCATGTTTTGAAAGATTTGGGAGCACAAAGGATAAAGGTTTTAGGGGATTCACAATTGGTGATAAACCAAGTGAATGATAGTTATCAAACCAGGCATCCCCGAATGAGAGCTTATAGGAATGAAGTATGGGATATGATTGGTAACTTTTTTACAGAGCATACGATTCAGGTGGTTTCCAGACATGAAAATACTGTAGCAAATTCTTTGGCAGTAGCTGCTGGAAAATTTAAAACCCCTATTGCTGGTCAGAAAGAATATCAAGTGGACATTGTGAACAGACCATCTATTCCCAATAATTCTAAATATTGGCAGGTATTTGAAGATGACATGCAAATCAGAAGGTTTTTAGAACTATTGGGAGAATTTGTAAATACTCATATTGACACCGAAGATGACAATGCCGAGAACTTTCAGGATGATGAAGAACTTGAAAAAGAAAAGGATGGTGCTGAAAAATTAAAGGGAACCTTAGGAGGAAAAGATATTATTCAATTAAAAAATAATTTTATACCAAGAGGTTTGATTCCTTTGGAAAATTTTTTTGATCAGAATGATGTTGCTAAGAATCCTAAAGTGAAGCCTGTTGAGAATGTTGTTGAAGACAGGAATATTGGTACCGAGGAGAATCCTAAGATTATAAAATTATCCAAAACTTTGCCTATAAAAGAAAAAGAGGAATATGTGAATTTAATGAAGAAGTATACGGATGTATTTGCTTGGAGTTATGAAGATCTTAAGGAGTATGATACATCTATAATACATCATACTATTCTTATAAAACCTGGGGAGAAACCTTTCAGGAAGAAACTTAGAAGGATAAATCCTAAATTGCTTCCCATTATTGAGAAGGAAATTAAAAAATTATTTGCGCCAAAATCATTGTGACTCTAATATTTTCAAAGTGGGTCACAGATTTGGTTCCTCTTAGAAAAAAGAATGGAGAAATAAGACTGTGTATAGATTTCCGAAATTTAAATAAAGTTTCTATGAAGGATAATTATCCCTTGCCGAAGATGGATCATATACTGCAGAAGGTAGTTGGATCTGAGAGAATTTTGATGTTGGATGGTTTTTCTGGTTACAATCAGATCAAAGTATTACCTGAAGATCAAGAAAAAATTGCATTTACTACACCTTGGGGCACTTTTATGTATGCAAAGATGCATTTTGGCTTAATGAATGCAGGAGCTACTTTTCAGCGAGCCATGGACATTGCTTTTGCAGGAGAAATTGGGAATTTTGTGGTAATTTACAGGGATGACATCACAGTTTATTCAAAATCTGACAGAGAATATATTCATCATTTAGAAAAAGTTTTCATGAAGTGCAGGAAATTTGGTATATCATTGAACCCAAAGAAGTCCAATTTTGCATTGGAAGAAGGAAAATTGTTGGGCCATATAATATCTAAAGACGGAATAAAAATTGATCCTGAAAGGGTAAGCGCAATTTTAAAGGTAGGAGAACCCAGGAGTAAAACGGAAATACAATCATTTTGGGGACAGGTGAATTTTTTAAGAAGGTTTGTGCCTAGTTTTGCTGAAATCTTAATGAATATTACAAATATGCTGAAAAAAGGTCATGAGATAAAATGGAATGTGGAAACTAGGAAGTCTTTTTGGGAAATCAAACAAGCAATCTTAGATGCTCTGGTGTTGGTGAGTCCATATTTTACCAAAGATTTCTTAGTATTTTCGTATGCTTCAGAGTATACCATTGCAGCAGTTTTATTGCAGAAGAATGATGAGAACATGGAGTAGCCCATAGCATTTTTCAGCAAGATGTTGAGGGATGGAGAATTGAAATATGACATCATGGAGAAACAGGCATATGCTTTAGTCAAGGCATTGAAATATTTCAGAGTATATATTCTACACTCACATGTAATCACGCATGTTCCAACTGCTGCAGTGAAAGGAATTTTGACACAACCTGATCGAGAAGGTAGAAGGGAAAAATGGATAGATACATTATTGGAGTACGACATAGAGATAAAGCCTACTAAGCTGGTTAAGGGACAAGAATTAGCGAAAATGATGACAAATTCAAATTGTGAATCTTTACAAATTAATTTCTTATCCCACCAGTTTAATCAGTTGGATACAGAGGTGGAAGTAATGATTGATTTTTTGGCGTCTCCATGGTACTCTGACATTGTTTGCGTCCTTCAAAATTTACAAGCACCAGTAGGATTGAGTAAGTCAAGGGCAAGGTCAGTAAAATTGAAAGCTGCCAAATTTTGTATTATAAATCGGTATCTTTATTGGAAAGACCCTGGAGGTGTGTTACTAAACTGTCTTTTGGAAAACGAAGCTCAACATACAGTTACAGAATTTCATAAAGGAGATTGTGGGGGGCATCATTCTTGGAAGGTGACTGCAAATAAAATTCTAAGAGCAAGCTACTATTGGCCAACATTATTTTCAGATGTATATAAAGAAACCAGCATGTGTCATCAGTGTCAAATTTTTTATGGTAAAAGAAAGGTGCTTCCTCTCCCTTTAAATCCAATAACAATAGAAGCTCCTTTCCAACAGTGGGGTTTGGATTTCATTGGCGAAATAAATCCCAATTCGTTAGGACAACACAAATGGATTTTAACAACTACGGATTATTTTACAAAATGGATTGAGGCGATTCCCACCAGGAAATCCACTGAAACTATAATCATGTATTTTCTTGAGGAAAACATATTGGCTAGATTTGGATGCCCCAAAAGAATAGTAACAGACAATGCAGCCACTTTTAAATCCAAGAAAATGATTGATTTCTGTCACAAATATCATATAAGTCTCAATCATTCGACCTCCTATTATCCGCAAGGAAATGGGTTAGCCGAATCTTCAAATAAAATCTTAGTAAGGATCATCAGGAAGTTGTTGGAAGATAATAAAAGATCATGGCATACCAAGCTCAAATATGCTTTATGGGCTGACAAGATTAGTAACAAAAGGGCAATTGGAATGTCTCCTTTCCAATTGGTGTATGGAACTGAAGTTGTTTTTCCAACATCGTTAGGTGTTCCAGTTATGAGATATTTCCAAGAGCAAAAAGAAGAACCAAACCACAAGCAAAGGATGATAAATCAAATTATTGAGCTAGAAGAGCAAAGGAATAAGGCTTATGATAAAGTGAAATTACATCAGGAAAAAATAAAAAATACTTTTGATAGAAAGGTGAAAGAAGAACAGTTTCAGATTGACGACTTGGTCTTGAAGTGGGATGCTCCTAAAGAAGATAAACATGGAAAATTTGATCATATGTGGGTGGGTCCTTATGTTATTGTTGGATACAGAGGACAAAATGCATTTCTTTTGGAATATCCGAACGGGGTTTCTCTAGATAGTAACCCTGTCAATGGGAGATTTCGGAAACATTACCTATCCTAAGAAGGAAGGTAAAGTTTGTATCATAGGTTGTAAATATTTATTTTCTTTAGAAATCCGTACATATGGTAAGACTAATGAAATATATCAATAAGAAAGATAAATTTTTCAGAAGCTATCATGAAAAGATTAAAGATAGGCACCTGGTCTACGAGTTCTTTGATACCTCGCAGCGAGGATATCATCCCCAGATGGAGCCAGTTGTTAACAACTTCTAACTTGCAGAGTATCGAAGGAAACATGGTGAAGAGAAATGATGGTTATTTAGACTTTGGTTAAATATGACAATGTGAATGTATGATAAAAGGATGCATAAACGATGAAATCATCTCATAATCCAATGGTATAGAACAAGGAGGTAAAAATCAATGGTTTATAATAGATCCACTCTATGGAGATGCACAAGAGATAAGGGTATGTGGAGATAATTAACAAGGTGCGAGGATCGACGGATATGAGACTGGATCGACAAAATCTACGGTTGATAAGAAGTCCGCTCCATAAAGTTGTGCATTGTTGAAAACGAAAAGGCCCAGTGAAATGTGTACTTGTAAGTTAATCCAACGGCTTAAAAATAAAGTGAAAATTCATCAACGGTCATCAACAGATCCGGAGGATAGATTTGCACGACGGTTGGAGTAGAAAAGCGGTAGCGGAATTAAAACCGTGATACACGTGGCAGCTTGTGGTACATTCTGCGAAGAAAAATGGTTTAAGCAAAACCACTAAAAGGAGTCTCCGAAATGGACTTCTATATAAAGTGAAGTTGACTTATTTGAAGAATCATTGTTTATTTTACATGCCAAGATGAATGAAAAGGACTGCCCACCACCCTTTCACAGTCAACTTCAGGTATATGCAATTACAGTCACAGGTAAGTCTTGAATACTCGAGCTTTATTCACAGAATTATCGTCGTTTTTCTATTATGGAGAAAGAGAAAGGGTTAGAAGTTCTTAACCAAATTCTGGATGAAAGAGAAGAATTCCTAATTGATAGAGATAGAGGCGTATATGACCCATTCCTGTCCGTGGGGAATGTATCGGTTATTAAATAAATATTGTGGCGATATAATTCGCAGGGAAATGACATTTTGAATGCCTGTAAGTCATTTCTATATTATTTTTCCATTGCGCAGACCCTACACTTTCCTGAATTCCCCGAGTGGTGTGCAAGTAATTATTCGTCTTCTGAGAGAGTCATTGTGAGTCGTTCCACCTCCAAGATATTGTGTAGAATCGATGCAAAAACTATCCGTGGATTTCTGAATTTGCCCGATAATTACCCTCAGAGTGGTGAGTCTATAAATGAGTCTGTTTTGGCTGAAGTGTACAGAAGTTGTAAAACTGAAGTTCGATGTAAATTCTTGTCTAGCATTTCTTAATGAAGGTCAGTCATTAGAAGGTCTCTTTCTGCCATATCGTATTCACATCTTCAAGGAGGAGGTTCAATTGGCTGTGTCTTTGGTCTGTTAGGTTTTAGGTCTAGATGATGACTTTCATGTCAGTGAAGTTGTCTTGGGTTTCTTATTAAAAATGAGTTCAATTAGTCTTGAGTCTGAGTCCCAGTCGGTTCATCTTTTCAGTTTGGATAAATATTTAGCAGAGGCTTTCCATATCCAATTGGTCGAGTTCTCAAAAGTCATATTTTTCAAGTATCAATCATATTTGTTGAACATGATATTATGTTCGAATGTAACTGAATTGCAATTCTTGAGTACTATATTCTCCTCGAATTTGCCGAAGCAAATCAATATGTTTGAATTTGTAAATTCCATTATGTCAGAAATGTATAAGTTGTTGTTTGATGAAGTATTGCCTAGAGTTTTGGAAGAAATGAAGAGTATGATGCAACCGTCACCTGAAGATAGGATTGGAGATTGGTTTTTGTACAAACACTTTACAGTTTTGAGAGTATACGGTTTCACTGGAGAGCCTTATAAGCTACCTGCTTTCCTTACCCCTAGGATCCTTGCATTGGAATACATGAGACAGAGATTACATGCAGAAGAGGAACATTTCGGGGCTTTCAAAAAATCCTCCAATATCAAATTCCCCCTTAAAGTTGGTTCCTTCATTTTTAAAAACAAGGGTGCCCTGGTGTTTGTAGAGAAATTATTGGAAAATATGGATTTTCAAAGAGAACAAAGGGTCAATGATGATCCTTATCATATAATTTCTCTAAGAAAACAAGCAAATAAAAATAAATCATTTGATCACCAGGTTGTTGAGGGTTTGAAGGAAGCAGCCAATTTGTTTTACTTTGTGGAAATTCCAGGATGCGATGAGAATACAAGCAATGGATCAGTTGCAGTGTCTCAAATGCCAGATAGTTCTTATATTTTAATTAAAAGAAGTTTTTCTGAGATTAAAAATATGGAAATAGATGAAGACAGTTCACATAAGAAGACCAAAACATCTGAAGATGATAAAATTTCAAGTGAAGTAGTTTCGGATGAGTTGAAAAAGGTAGCTTTGATTCCTAAGAAGTCTGTGCAGATGAATCAATTTTCTTTTGAAAGTGTAAATAATGCAGAATCAGGTTCAGTTTTTAAATCTAAAAAAGAATTCATGACTAGCTATGTAGAAAAGCAGAGACAGACCCTAGAAGAAACCAGAAATATACTCCCACGAGTGAGAAGTCTGAATAATCCAAAGACTTCCCTGATTTCCACTCAGGATGTAGAGAGAAATACTTTAAAATTAGCTATGGTAAGTGACAAAAAAGTGGCCGAAATGGAAGTAAGATTGGATAAAATCAGTGTACCCGATAAAATACAGTTGCATAAACAAACAGGAGATATTATTTATTCAGATTTATTGCATGTCATGGTGAAAATTAACAAGTTGCAAGTTTTGGTTGACAAATCAGAGGTCCAATTAAAGCACAAGAAAATTGAGAACAAGGCGAACTCTATTCAAATAAAGAAATTGCAAGCAGATATATTAAGCTCAGGGGATGAAACAGGGAACACACAAGCCATCAGAATACTTTTAAAAGAAAAAGATAATGCCCTCCAGGTATTAAAGAAGAAATTGAAAATCCTGAGTTCAGAACATGTTCAGTCATCAAAGCTGTTAGCATTGTAGGAGGAGAAGGATAAGATTCATCAGAAGATGATGGAGTACAAAGGCAAGACTGTGAAATTGCAAGAAGAAAAGAACAAATGGGAAACGGAGCGAAATGAGTTAATAGCACAAATTTCACGATTGAAGAAAGACCAAAATGATGAAAAAGAGATTATGGAAGAACTAATGAGCCAGATTCCTACTGATGAAGATTTGACTATTGAAAATATTGAAAATCCTTTAAATGATTTTTCTGTTGATGATTTACTAGTGCCCATGTCACAAGTCAGCTTGAAGGATGTGGAGATAAGGGAATTAAAAGAAGAAAATGGGAAAATCAAATCTGAGCTGACCAAAATGGATGAAAACAAGAATAAGATATTACAGGATAAAGGTCAATTACAAAAGAAGCTTAATGAATTAAAAGAAAGGAATACAAGAAAGGGTCCTCTCCAGGGAGTTAAACACATAATCTGGGATACATTATCTGTGGAGATTACTAAGTTCAAACATTATTTGAATTTCATTGATGACCAAAGTACATTGGTTAATTTATCCAATCCGAGATTGAAACTAGTAAATGAGACCATGGAGAGGAAGCCCCTAATCACAGCTCAGAATGCATTGAATTTCTTAAATTCATTAAATTATCAAAAATTACAAGATATAGGAATCAAAGACAGAGTGGCAATGGTACTGTGGTCAGAAAGGTTCATTCACAAACATCATCTTATGAAGACAATATAAGATAAGGCTAATGAGATGACCTCGCGTATTAATGATTTCAGGCATGCTTTTAAAGAATTGTTTGAAGATGGCCTTCCTTCTTTCTGGGACGAAGAAGGACGAATTATTTCTCTGAGAACATTATCATAGCCTGCTAGTACAAATCCGTATGGATCACTCTAAGTTTGATGATTTGGTGAAGGGGCTAATGGGAAAGGTCATCGTGGACAAGTTAACAGAAGACTTCGAGATATTGCAGAAATTTATGATCGTCAGAGGAGGGCTTCCTACTATGTCTTATGAAACCTATATGGATATGAAAGTGTCTATTCGGGAAATGATTGAGTATGATATCCCAAGTGCAGAATAATGGAGAGTCGTGGAAAGATTTGGAAAAACAAAGTATATTCTTCATTCGTGAAAACAGGTGTTGCACGCTATGGAGCTGCTTGTTCGAGCCTTGTTGTTACCAAGTTGATTTTAATTAAATGATCTGTTATCAAGATCAAAGCGAGTTGTTTATTCCTAGTTGTTAGGAATACAGTTACGAAGACTTTGATTAAGCAGATTATTCAGTTATTAAATCTTCTTGGGGGAAGAAATCATTTATGTATATATTTGCATTTACTTTATGTAATGGGGGTTGGAACCCATTTGTTGATGAATGTTTTGAAGACATATAATTTTTTGAAATAAAAAAGTTGAATGCATGTGGGTTATCAGAGATTCTTGTGTTGTTTACATTACAGTCTGTATTCTCTTTCCTTTGTGATTGTTTTTCCAGTGTTACATTCCATTTTGTTTTCCTCGTATCTGAAGCATTGTATTGAATGGTTAGAATTCAGACTTGTTTTGCTCTGACTATTGTTTCAGATATTTCATAAATGTTTCTACTAAAGTTAATATGGAACTCATATTTTGATGCTCTATATTGATGGACTGTTCATTATTTCTTCCTTTCCACCTGAACTCAACGAATGACTGTAATTAAGTTGTTATCTTGCCTTTGATGAAATCTCATGCATGTGATTTTGTGATATCTTTATGTATATTTGAATCCATTTCCCAATGATTATGTGTATCATTTCAACCGTCTATATGTTTTCCAAGTGTTGATTTTATATTTGGCCTTGTTAAATTTATATTTGAGAGATCCCTCTCTGGAAAGGAAAGCTAGTTTCTTTCTGAAGTGGTTTTTGCTGTTACCTTTGGAATTTACCTTTGCAACCTAGGTACATTCTGAGTGTTAACAACTGCATCCTAGACATCATTCTTCTTAAACTGATCTTCCCTTTGTTCCTTCAAGGTTCTACATCAATGATGTCATTGCATTCGTCATATTATTTTTCATTTTGAAATGTCGTCACTTGTTCTTCAGAACAAGTCTCATCCTTCTTTGCTTGTATGCGATCTTTCCTACAAGTCAAATGCATTTGTATGGTTAGGAACATTTCATAAGGAATGTTCATACTAGCAAATTCTCATGCAGAAATATATGATCATGCAACTACTTTAGCCAATACAACATTCATCCATATCTCACAGAAACGTTTCTAGATGCCTTCCATCTCTACCAGGACAACATTGAGATTGTGCACTAATCCAATATGTCAGCAGAGATGTTTCATTCTATATAAATAGCAATGGAGAGTTGTATAGCACCATGAGAAACTTACCCATCACATGCATATTAGTAGTATACTATCATTAATGAAAACATTCTATCATGCATAATACATTAACTGAATATAAACAAATGCCTAACGAAACAATGACAATTGAATACTTATCTTTATTTGTTTCATGGGTAGACTCCTTCTTGAGCCTTCAGCTCTATCGTCTTCTTCATTCATAATAGCATTTTTTCTCATCCAAATGCTAAGGTGGATAAGAGGTTCTTCAAAAGTTGAGTTCTTCATATTCCTCATCGCTTGAGGGATCTTCTTTTGATGGTGAGAGCTTGATCTTCAGTTGCTCCCATCTTCTTTTCTCTTATTATTAGTTGAGCTTCTTCTTCTTCCTAGAGTCTTCTGAAAGTAATTACTTCCTTCTGGCACACATTCCTCTAATGAATGAATCCCATGATCTTGGGAGGCCATTCAAGATGGCTATCACCACTTCTGCATTCTTCACTTATTCTACTTGTTTCTTAAGGTCATATTCCAATTTATGTTTTTCCCTTCAAATAGCTTGGTCAAGGAATAAAACATCTTTAGTGTCTTTAGGGAAGACACTTGTGGTACAATTTGATCCGTTATTAAATCAACAATGATCTTCTTGTCCTTGACCAAGTTCTTCTTGTGTAAGGCTTCTAGCCTCATCTCCCTCTGGAACTGGAACCTCTCTACTCATGTAGGTGTCCAATTCATTTTCTTCAGAGGGATCATATACTTCCATGCTTGGAATTTGTCAAATTCACCAAGCTTATCATCAAGTTGATGTGATATATCACTTTGAAATGAGAACCTCAAATGAAAATGACAAAAGATTAGATCTTACCGATTTGAGGTGTCTGTCCTGGTTCCGAAGCTGGCTAATCTAGGGTTTGTTAGAGAAACCCTAATTTTAAAAACTTGGAATCTTTCATATTTGATTATATATAAATATAGATCTCTTCAAATGGATCTGTCTAATGTACTCCTTTTCTGAAAAACAGTGGATGGAAGCTCCCGAAACAAGAATCCCTAGTTTTCCAATTTCTTCTACAAAAATGCCTGTTACTGTTTCTATGGTATCTCTGAAATTACTGCTCCTATGAGTCTGAAAATTCATACTAAGGTAGCCTCACATGTACCTGATACAAACCCATAGGTTTCATCAAAATTGGTTTCACCAATAGGTACTTATGATCATTTTCCCAAGGTGACCTGTTACAAGACTGTTCAGAACAGCGAAGTTATACGGGCTTCCACGTGTCACTGGTTCATCTTCTGAGTTTGAAAATTGGACCACTGAAATTAAATTCCATTCCCTTTCTAGAACATCTTCATAAATCGAATTTGGACCTGTGTAGCTCAAGATATAGCAATTATCCCTAGGTGTCCTATTTAGGGATGAATTCTGGGAGAGGATGGAACCCTAACTTGGAGGGATCGTATCTCCCAGAATATAGCGAATCGGAGGCTGAAGTTTGGATACAGTATAAATAAGTCATCTATCTTTGGCCTCTACAATTTTTAGTTCCTGATCCTTCACCAATCTAGGGATATATCGAATGTACCAAAACTTAGTAGTTTTAGTATTTAGGGTTTTTTCTAGCTCAAGGTCAAACTAGGGTTTGACTTTACCAAAGTTTCACCCAACCAAAAAAATTGATCCAGGTCTCTAAACTTTGATTTTGATGAGGACAATAATCCTATGCTGGGATCACTCAAAAATTCCTCTTCTGCAAGAAGCCCTAATTTTCCGCACCAAAACTGAAAATGCTCGGAATCGAATTCCGCTTCGACAGAAAGATGCACCCTTCAATGGAGAGTCATCCTAACATGATTTTGCTGATGGATTGTGGAGAGAGACCCAAAAAATAAGAATCCCTAGCTTCTTCATCTACACAATGTCTTCTTCTCAGGTTAGCTCTGATACCATGTTAGATTGTTATCATTCAAGCTAGCATTATAATCTTAGGATCTTTAACTGAGAGAATAACATGCACAACAATAAAACACAAGAGGCAAGAGACACAAAGAATTTTCCTCGGGAAAACCATAAAGGAGAAAACCCCGTGACTTCCTCAGAGATATAATCAACACCAAAGGTAAAACCTGAAAATAGTAAGATGATCTCTCGGGACAGCAGCAGTCTCTCTCTTGTCCCAGCAAATTCTCTCTCTCACTCATGGGCCCCAATGAGTGAGTGTGTGTGTGATAAGTAGAGAGGCTCACTCTCTATTTATATTCTTTCATTCACTTGAAATACACTGCAACATGTCAGCCTCACTTAACAATTACTTACTAGAGCCGAAATCTCTAGGAGTGTCTAATAACCCTAGTGCCCCACAACTTGTGGGGACTTTTCCTCCTTCGACCAATAGTACGGTAACATAATGGTGGGGACTATTGCCCCGACTTACAATGACTCACCTAGGGTTGACTTCACTAGGATAGTCTAATAACCCTAGGGCCCCACAACTATGGGGACTTTAACCCTTGACCAATAGGAGGGTTACCCATAATGTCTTGACATGAATTTCACATTATAGAAACTTCCTGATCGGAACATCGGGGCATGACATGACTCAAGTACATCCAGGAATAAACAATGGGCTACAATAGATAGGAAATACAAGTGAATACATTTCAAAGTTACAATTGCATCAACACTTTTGGTTGCATGGAGAGCATCAAAATTCTGGATTAACTAAAATCCTTGATTATAAGACTGTGTACTATTGTTTTATCTAAAAGAATTTCTTCTAGTTAGGAGTTTTCCTAAATTGCTATGAACACATTGAATTCCTACTTAATCCTTGTAAAATAACTCGGGATCAAAAGGTCTGGAATACTATTTTGAGGTTCCATCCATCTCACATTTAAAAATGTCCTATGGAGTGACAGCAAAAGACCCATGGAAAGGAAGCAAGGTAAACAGTATATTATATATAAATGATCCCATGCCAAGAATTGAAAGGCAAAAGAAAAATAAGAGTCAAGAATCTCCTGAGAAAGCAATATGTATCAAAACAAAGTACTAAATCATATGAGTACAAAATTTCCAAAGTTCTTCTCCGTCCATGAGCTGAAAATTAAATACATCTCTCACACAAAAGGACACTGTGGATAGAGGATCCTGAATAAAAAAATTCAGAAAGAAAGGCATGCAGGAGGACTCAAAAGAAAAGAAAAAAGTCCAAAAGCACAAAAAGTGCAAAATGGCATGGGAATGAGGAACAAATGAATATTTTTGTTTACCATATGTTACAATCCTGTGGTGTCCAAGCTGGAAGCTACCCGAAGACAGAGGTAAAAAAATGAAACTCATATTCCTGGCCTCAAAAGAGTTATCTTGACTTTGAAATATTGGTTTCCATTTTCCTAAATTGGACTATCATCAATGGTTAAAAGTACATACATTTTCCATTTGGGAAATCTAGACATCTAGAAGAATTAAACATGTTGGTTTTTTTTGTCAAATAGTCAGTTACTTAAGGAAGAAGTTGTCTAAAGATATGGGTTCACTAGGTAGTCGCCAATTGTTGCAGCTGCAACTTTCTTCCCAAATTTTTAAAATTTTGGACCCTCCTTGTTGATTTTATCTTGCCTGGTTTTATTGGTTCCCTGAACTCGATTGTTCCTTTGCTACAATTTTGGATTTTCCTGAGTTTGAATTGAGTTCAATTGTTTACCACTTTCAGAGGATGAATGATTATTTTTTGTCTACAAATGTTTTTGACTATGAAGTTTGAAGTTTTTGACTTATGGATTGATTTCCTTTATCGTTGTCGAAGGTCGTTTGAACAGTGAATCGGGGCAGTAGTTCTTTATGCAGCCACCGTTATGGAAGATAAATTATGAATGTCTCGATGGACAGTCATGTTTTTCTCCGACAGTTTTTATCTCCTTTGTTTATTTTTTCAAAACTTTTAACTATCAACATTTTCTGTTTTCTCATGATCGGAGCATTAGTCCTTTGCGTTGCCGCCGTTTCGGATGGTAGATTGCAAGCACCTCGATGGAAGCCCATATCTTTGCCGATTCTACAAGTTTTTGTTTTTAAAATGATTTGTTTTATTTTCGCTATTCGAAACTGTTTTTGACATTTGATCAGAGGACTAGCCCTTTGCTTTGTCGATGCATGATCTTTAGTTGTTTCGATCGCCGATGGTTTCGTTATTTGCGGGGTCCATAGTTAGTTTGGAATCCGCCATTGCGGCGATTGTTCACACTATCTTTCCAATTTTTAGTTGATTTATCTACCGATGCATTTATAGCTAGTTCCTCGTTCTTCCGATCGTCAATGATGTCCTTTTGTCGCGGAAGCCGTAGTCCTTATGTCTTCTGCCATTATGGCTCCTTAGTGCACTAACCATCGGACTGCTTAGTATTTTTCCAGTCGATGAGGGTTTTCCCACCTTTCTCATGTGCTTTTACCCTATTTTTCGATGGTGGTTACTTTTGTCAGCTCTCATGCTTTCATCAGAGGATGTCGAATTGGTCTCGAGGCGGCCTGGATTGAGTAAAGAGTTTGTTTTTCGAGCTTGTGATTTTAGTTTAGACAGTCGATTTAGCGGAGTTCAAGATACGAAAGGGTAGGATTTTCATTGCATTATCATTTTTTCTCTTCATGCATTAATATTTTTTATAGTTCACTTTACAAGATGTGTGATCTAAGAACTGGTTATTCATGACAGGGTAATTGCTGCTGTAGAGAAGATATGTCTAGAAGACAAAGCAGAAGAAAGGAGGCAATAAGGAAGGAAGAGAAAGAAAATGAAGAAGCAGAGATGAAGAAAGAGGTGAAGAAAGTAAGGGTATGAGATCTCAAGTAAATCAATAGTAGCAGAGGCCCAGGCTTGGGAAAAGTTAATCAGTTACCAAGCTCGCCCCTTTTTATAAAGTGCTCTTAAAATATTAATCTGAAATGTAACGTATTGTATAAATCATGAGCACTCACCAAAAGACAAAATCATGGGATTGAACAGTTTGGGGTAGCCCAAAGGTCACCGAGGGGCATCCCAAGAGTTTTGCTTGTGGTATAAGTATAGGAGAGTTAGATAGAGTGAAGGACTTTTTCCCAGATAGATTTGTGAGAGTATGATGTAAGAAGAACTATTTCCTTTTGCATAATGAAATTACAAGTTTCCTGTTGGAGAAAGCTTTGTGGAAGGTTTCAAATGCTGTGCTATGGATTTGTTGAATGTGAACTATTTCATTTTCAGCTGTTATCCATTAACTGTGAGATCGTTCTAACTCTTTGAACCTATGTTCTTGTTATGAATGCACTCTGGCTTATTCTATGAAATTTCCACTGTGAGTAATGAATGCTTTTCATAAACAATGAGCTATCTTGTTGTTCATATATTTATAAATGTTCATGTGTTTTGAAATAAGTAACAACTATCTATGATTTTTCTTAATGTATGCGCAAAATACATTACTCATTGATAAATAATAATCTTGCTCCCTAGGGATAGGTTAGATAGTTAGTTTTTAGTTTTTTCTTGTTGTGTGTGATTTAGATGCGAGAGAGTTAAGATGAGAGGTAAGAACCTGTGCATCACATTGTGACCACTCCTCATATTCTCTATCAATCTGCATTTTTTAGATAGGCACTCGCATCTCATACTTAAATACAAAAAACTAAAAACATACACAATGGACTGGGCCGTAACCGGTAAAACCCTTTATTTTTGTTACTTGACCTGCGGTAGCCGGACCGTAAACCAAACAAATTCCCCATACCAAACAGTAATGGGCTAGTTGGGAAAATTTACTAGGGAGAATCCCTAACTATTGTTACCTACGATTTTCCAGGCCTCAACAACCTGACAGCACAGTTATGGCAGTTATGCAGAGGGCGGTTTGACAGGATCCAAAAGTACATCGTCATTCTCCTCGTACCTTGTCAAATTTATGAGTCTTACCTGTCATAACGGCTTCTTTCATTGCCGAATTTTTCACTTTAATACCAGCCATATTGCCATTTCCTCTTTTTGCAGTACTTGCTCTTTTTACTGCGCTTTTTGTTTTTTCTCAAATGCTTGGTGCTTTTTCCTACGCTTTGCACTGGTTATGTCGCAGACGTGCGACAAAATAGGTTACATCTCTTGGCCTCTCATCTTTTTTTTTTACCCTAACCAGGGATGTTATGATCATCATAGTATGGTTTGAAGCGATTGTCATTCACCATACCTGCGACATACGTTCCATCTAGTTTCTGTAGTTTTATTGCACCTCTATCAGTGATTTATGCGATCATATATGGTCCTAGCCAATGTGTCTTCAACTTTCCTGGATGTTTGAATGATTTTTTTCGTACAATAACACAAGTCCTCCGACTTTGAATGGCTTAGATATGATATGGAAATCATGCCATGCTTTTTATCTCTTCTTTTCAACTATCTGATGGAATCTTGTGACAAAATGTTCTTCTTCCATCTGAATGAGTTGTGACCGCCTTTGTTCAACACCATCTTCGTCAATGATCTCCATCAAGGCAACAATCCTTAGACTCGGTACAATGTACTCCATTGGTAGCACAACTTCCTGTCTATATACTAGTCTGAATGGAGTGTTCCATGTGAGTCATTTGCAAGTTGTACGATACGCCCATAGCACAACTGAGACTTTCTGATCCCAATCATCTCGACGCACATTACATACCTTGGTTAATGCGTTCTCCAATATCTTGTTGAAGGCTTTGACCATTCCATTCGCTTAAGGATTATAGGGCATCGTCTTCTTATGTTGGATCTGAAACTCTGTAGACAGCTCATCAATCACTTTATTAACAAAATACGTACCTTGGTCACTTAGAAAAAATCTTGGACAGTCAAACTCGGTGACTACGTTTTCAAATTAAAAATTTTCCGCATTTGCATCGGTACAATCTTTAATAGGTGCGGCTTCATCCCATCTAGTCAAATAGTCCGTCGCAGTGATAATGTAGCGCACACCAATTCTCTTTCCTGGTGGGCTAATTGGTCCAACGAAATCAACTGCCAACTTGTCGAATGCTTGAAGTGTCATCTATGGTGCAAGTGGCATCTCATCGTAGCGCGATGGTTTTCTTGTTCTTTGGCATATATCACAATGCTTGCAGAAAATTTTACTATCCATGTGTATGGTTGGCCACCATAGTCCTGCCTGTAATATCTTTCTTTCTTTTCCTGTGTAGTGTCCTCCTGCAACACCAGCATGTGCTTCACTCATAACCCAGGGTTGTTCATAGTCAAAGATGCAGTGGTGCAGTACTTCATCCATGCCCAATTTATACAGATGCCCAGTAATTAATGTATAGTAAGCAGCTTTGACAACTAATTGTTTCTTTCGATTAGTTGAAATTCCTTCAGGTACATATCTTGTACTCAAAAAGTGGATGATGGCATTAAAATCAGGCTTATGATCGTCCCTTATGTGAATCACAAATAGTTGTACATCAAGAAAATTATCTTCCAAGATGGTTGGTTCTTCACCACTTTCTATCCTGGACAGGTGGTTTGGCCCGACATTCAATCGAACAGGTTTTACTATGACCTCAAAATCAAATTCCTGAAATAGGAGAAGCCATCTACAGCTCTTCTCCCCCAACACTGTCTTGTTGACTAGGTATTTCAGCACTGAATGATCAGTGTACATCTGAAAATTCCCACCCAACAAATAGTCTCTGAACTTTTGAAGCACGTAGACCATAATGAGGCCTTCTCTTTCTGTCGTTGTGTAGTTCTTTTCTGTTGTGGATAGTTTCCTTTTATCAAAAGAAATAGGGTGGTCAAGCACACCCTCTCCCTGTTGGTTCAAGAATATGTCGGTCACGACAGAAGACACGTCGACATGCACGTGGAACTCTTTCTTCTAATCCAGGAATACAAGTATTGGCACAGTGGCCATTGCGATCTTCAATTTATCCAAGCTTTCCTGGCAAGTTTTTGTCCATTGAAACTTTGCATCTTTCTTCAGTAGTTTCTCCATAGGTGAAGTGATCATTTTGTATCCTTTAATGAAATTTCTATAGTATCATGTATGTCCCAGCATGGATCTGAGCTGCGTGACTGATGTAGGAGGTGGTAAATCAAGAATAATCGCAATCTTTGCTAGGTCGACTAAAATACCATCGCGACATACGATGTGTCCCAACAACACACCAAACGACACACAAAATATACATTTTTTTGAATTAAGCACAATCTGATACTGGCGACAACGACCCAACATCATGCGTAGAATCTCAATATGGTCTCTTACTAGACCAAACATAGTCCAATCATCAAATTAGACTTCAAGAAATTTATGTATAAAATATTTAAAAGAAGAAACTACTATTCTAGAAAAAATAGCAGGTGCATTCTTGAGTCCAAATGGAATTACCATATACTAGTAGCATCCCCATTCTGTGAAGAAGGTTGTTTTATGGTGATCCTCCTTCTAGATTCTGAATTGATGATAGCCAGAAAAGCCATCAATAAATGAATACATCTCTTTCCCTCCAACACTTTCAAGTACTTCATCTCTAAATGGTGTTGGGAATGGATCGTGCAAGCATGTGTCATTCAACTTCCTTAGGTCAACACAGATCCTTACTTCGTCAGTTATTTTCTTACCCTGGATCACTACAGGGCTGATCCACTCTAATTCTTCAACAGGTTCAATAATTCTTGCGTCGAGCATACGATCCAATTCTTCTTTTACCCTTTCCTTGTATTTAGGGTTCATCTTATATGTTCGCTAATTATTGGGTTTAGCATTTGGTCACAGGGGTATTTTCATCTTCCCTAAGTCTCCCGCTATCCCCTTCATTTCTGAGAAGTTGGTAGGGAATAGGTCCTGATATTCATGCAATAAACCGTGATCTTTGCAACTATCTCTTCATCCCAATAATCTCCTATATTTGCTAACTTTGGGTTCTCTGGTGACCCAATGTTTACTTTCTTAATTTTTAAAGGCTTGAGGAACTGGTCACTTGAAATTCCACTTCCTTCCATTTCTCGTGTGCCCTCTGATTTCGGTATGTTTATATTAGTTGGATCATCATCTGGGTCTCCAGATAGATTTTAGCAAGCCATCTATTATTGAATGGTTGCATTGCACTGGCGAGAGTTAGCCTCTTCGACAGGAATCTCAGCAAATATCTTCTCCTTTATCATCTAAAGCACAACATCAACTGTAGGGTGCTCATCGACGAATTCAAATGTATGCACAAATTTCTTAGCAATCCCTTCCCAATCTTGGGTTCCTTGTCGCAATTTCATGGATCCATACCAGGTTCTAGGTGTCATTTCCAATGTATGTATGAAATGGTGCACCCATTCCTGTCACGGATATTCTACAAATACTATGTGACAATGGTTAAGATGTTCAAATGGGTTTTCCAATCCTGAATACTTGTGATTTACGAGGGAGACCTATTCACCAAACCTGAATTCCATCAACCTTTTTCACCATGTCCAGTCTATTATAGATTTTGTATGTGCACCCCACCATTTAGTAGGTGTAGTCTTTAGCACGTGGTCTAGCAGAGACAATCATTGTGACTCTGTTACAAGTCCTTCAAACTCAGTTAAGAAGGTCACAAGGTTAGGTAAACCCTCATAGGTGGGTAGTTCTTGCAGCTCATTCTACACCCATAGCACAGACCTTGTAACCCTTACGCACCTTTGCACTAAGACCTCATGCAGTCTGTTTTTCCAATTCTCTAGAGCCTCTCCTAAGTCGGATGTGCATGAACTAGCACTCTTCCATCTCAGGTTTCCATCTGTTGTGGGATTGATGTAGTCTTCTTGTATTGTAGTAACATTGTATATTTGGTTGAGATAGTTGACATGTCCATCATTGTATACATGTCAACGTATTTCTATCCTTCTAATGGATCAATGGGTGAAACCACTCTCATCTCATTATCCTCAAATGAGAGTATCCTTTTCTTGAAGTTGATGATGGTCTGATTTTCTATATCCCAATCTATCCCCAGTAATGTAGGGTATGGATTTGTGTCATCAACAATTTTTATGACCTCAAAGTCAGCAAATGTGCGCAACCCTTCAATGTCAATAGGGAATTGACTCAAGCGTCCAATGGGTATGACCTTTTCCTGATTTGCAATCCGCAGCTGGACAGGGGACCAGTCCAAGCGTGGCTTACCCATACTTTCCCAAGTTGGTCGCATCAAAATATTGACATCTGAGCCCAAATCTAAGATGATATAATCCATGTCATAGTCGCCTATCTGCATAGTCATTCTTAACTTGTGGCTATTTTTGAACCTTTTTTTCTCACTTGGTTAACTTTCTTTTTAGGTCGTGGCTCTATAGGTATCTCTTCTATCATCGGTTGTAGTTCTGCAATAGCATCTTTATCTTACATTAGCATTAAGCAACTTGACATAAAGGTTTTGAGTTTACTAACCTTTTGTGGGACCTTCTTCTGGAATATGTGTTGAAACCTCTCAGGCATATCCTTGACTTCTTCGGATGTCGATGGTACTTCTAGATCCACAAATTCTGGTCGCATGTCCAAGAATACTTCCTTCTATTTCTGGACATCGAATAGCTCCTTTTTATGCACCATTGGTCATACCTATGGCTGCAATTGTTCTTGCAGTTTATCCTAATCTAGTCTGGTCGTAGCACCTCCTCGTATTACGACAGTGACACTCAGATCTTGTGGTTCCACCACAATCATCTAAACATTCATATTTGGATTTGGATTCGAGTTTTGCATAGGAATAGGTACTGCGATAGTCCTTACTTTCCATTTTGTGATCACCTGAGGACATTGCTCCACATTATGGTCCTGCCCTTTACAATATGAACATGTCTTTGCAGGTTTCAGGCAATCTCTCACATAGTGACCTTGTTTTCCATAGTTATAACATGTAATTTGACCTCTTACTCTACTAAAACCTCCTCCTTGGCCTCTTCCTGTGAAGTTTCCACCACCCCTTCCCTGCGATTGTGGTTGTTGTGGTGGGTACTAATTATGTTGGTAGTGTGGTTGGTAGTGATTTTGTGGTGCGTATGGCTGCTGAGGCGCATACTGATGCTGATACTGATTTTGATATTTATTGGGTGGGAACTATGCAGGATGATCCGATGCTTGCGCCTGTTTAGCCTAAGCAAGGCCCTCATTTTTCATTAAGTATGTGTCCACCATCTTTTGCTTCAAGAGCTGAAATGCTCTGGAATCCTTCTCTTCATACCCTACTGACTTATAAAATTTACAAAAGAGGTTTTCCAGAGTACTTACAACTTTTTACAAATATAAAAAATCTTTGTCGCAATGCCCTCTAAACTAGGATATGCAACACCAGGGTAGTTCGTGGCCATTTAATGGGTTTGGCGCACCGAAGGAGACATAATTCATGAAGGTCATACAATTATCCTTAGTATGTCCGTCCATTCTGCATTTTGTGCACCATAAATCTTCTTGTGCTTCCTTACCCTTCTTTATGTCCTGAAGCTATTGTCATATTACCCAACTGTGACTGAATCTGTACCATTCCTGCAGCACCGTCACCAATGGACGAGGCCTCTAGCTTCATTACTAACTCTAATGCTTCTATCTGTGGCTCAATATTTTGTTGCATTTGCGGCCCTCGGATGTGCAGTAATAGCGCAACAATAAACCACTCTTTATGTTGCATGTACGAAATTGGAAACTCACTTTGGCCATCAAATTTTTAAAGCGCTGGTCAAAGTCCCATACTGACTCTATCAGTTCTTGTTTTATCTCCTTGATCTTAGTAATGCACTATGACTCAGACTTTGGTTTTCTGAACTCAGAGATCATTGAGGCTCGGATCTCATCTAGAGTCTTTTGCATTGTTTCCACCGGTGTGACATGGAACTTCATAAACCAATATAGCGCATGACCCCTCAAAGTCATGAACATCTGTGCCTTCTTTATGTCTAGATTATGGACTAAACGAACCATCCAAATAGCTTCATAGAGGAACCAATGCTTCTTTGGATCTTCTGCTCCATTTCCATTGAATCTGGGTAACAAGATGTTCACCCCAGCCATTGAGTTGGCATTGGGTTTCTCTGGTAAAGGATTCAAAGGAAGTATATCTTTCGGTGTACTAGTCGCAGTACTATCATTTTAGTATTAAGATCTCACCTCTGGTGATATTGCTGGTGTGATGTAATTCAGTCCTGACCTTGGTGTCTCGATGGAGTCTTCAGATTCCTCTGGTCCTTATGAAATCGTGCTATAGTCCTCCTCTTCGTTGCAAGATTCTTCACTTCTCTACAACTAAAATTCATGTTCACTCTCCTCAAACATGATATCATTCTATCGTCCTTCTTCGTTCTTTATTCTTTTCCTTGACCTAAATCGCCTTCCACTCCTTAGGAATCCATCTTCTAGTTCAGGTTCTGTACTTCTAGGGAACATTTCAACTCACCCTTTCCCATTTTCTTAATAGGCCATTTGTGACATAATATCCTTCCCAAGTATGTGACTCGACTACTCAACTGCAAGATACCCTTCTCATAGACAAGCATTTTGATCCATGTACTGATAGATAAAAAATATCTTCTTCTAGGTCCTCGGGAAAAATTTCTTTTAGCCTCACTATATGAGGTTATAGTGTCTACCGAAAACTCGGTGATGTATCATTGCAAGATACTATCCACCCAAAAATCAACAGCTCTAGAGATGGTGTTACTTACACTAGTTACCTCGCAGACCAACTGATCACTCCATTCGACAGCTTCTCTTCTCTAGAAGTTTTTCTATCTAGTCACCAATATTGACAACCATTCGTGGAGTATAGTGGGGGACTCAGCAAATAAGACCTCATGAATATCATAATATATATACTCGTCCACCCAGCTTTCTGTGCTCAACCATGCTCATGGGCTTTCTTCTTGTACAAATGCTAGCATCTTAGACTCCAGCCAGCCCTCTATCTCTTTCTTTGTCGAATGCCACAACATTTCCCTCGACTCATATGATTATGGGTCCCGGAAATAGAAACATTTGTTGGCCTCTATCACCTTCTTGTCTAGAGTCGCAGTTCAACAACACCACAATACCAACAATAAACCACAAGACATCGGCTCGACAGAGCAATCTCAGTCGACAACACCTGCGAGGTAGGCACGGTCTCACCTAAGATATCTAATGGGTAACTTGCAGAACCACGTTTCCGTAGCTAGCGAGGGAATTATAATCCCTAAACATACAAACAAGGTGCTCGACAAAGGAAATTGGGATGATGTGGTCTATTTTGGTGTGACTAGACACAACTGTATGTCAGCGCACACACCACAACACTATCCTTAATCTCAACAACTGGTGCAACTGGTGTGACGCAACTGATCCCATGTACCAACAGATGGTTGTGACTTATGCTTTAACTTAGGAAATTACCCATGGATTTATACATAACATTCCTGTAATTCCTTTAACTTTCATTCATTCACTAATTAACAAGATAGTGCATATATTCAACTGTAACTAAGCAATATACAGTAAGCAATACTTCAACATTCATATAAACATTCAACACAATCATTCATTCAGCATAGGAAATAACGTGGAAAGCCATCTGGGAAAAACCACCAAGGTGCTCTTCATCTGGCATGAGAAATTGTGTATAGCACCTTGCAGTCTGCGATCTACAAACTGTTCTTGAGATATGTCTTTCTAACTCAATCTTCTACTCTCATGCTCTATGGTTTATTCTTCTATATACTCCTACTAATCCTTGACTCTTCTACTTACTATCTGCACACTCAGCTGCAGATTCCTTCTACTACTAGTGATGTGCGCACACAACTACCAGATCCGTGGCTCAACAGCTTCCTACTTCTACTAGACTCTCTTCTAAGTCTTCTCTTCTACTTATCCTAACTTCCTTAACAAGCTAAAATAAACAGCAAAACGATGGACCTTAACGACTGTCCTCTAACAACAATGATGAATGTCCAACCCTTATACAAAACGGGTTCTTCCTATTGATATCTTCTACTGGAACACATAGGGTTGACTACATACTGCTCATTAGTTACAGGTCATGATCAGCTTTAAAAATGGTTATAGGCTGTCAGGGACTGACACAAGGCACTATCGGCCTGACTTACAAAATATTCCTTCATACCCCGTCTTTAGCGGCCACGATATTTTGGTACTGTCACTTTCTGACTATTACCCACTTGCACGCCTACAATCTTGTCTTTCCTCTTTCATACATGTGCTCTATCCTTCTTTCGTTTCGGTTCCTTTGCTTCCTTTGCGACCTACTTTCTTCCTCGTCGCATGCACTTTTCCTTCATGTCTTGTGCTCCAACTTCTTCCTTGTCTGCTTTTCCTAGCCCAACAATAGGAATCATTCCCTTCTCTACTCCACAGTCCCTCAGGCTATGCCTTCCCTCTCTAGAGCTATCCCAAGAGTACAAAGAAGAAAACCAGCCCCCCAGATCTTTCTGTGAGGTTCCTTTTTACACTAGGTTCATCAGGCAGGTCCAAACTCCATTTCCATTTCCCTAAGCCAGTTCAAATGCCACACAAGGATGTACCTACAACAATTATAGTTTTGGGATTAAGGAAACATTACAGAGGCCAACAAGGATGTGCACACAACAATCACAGTTATAGGTTCAAAAAAACATTACAGAGGCCAAAGAATGCATGCACACACAACAATTACAAAATTTTGAGCATTGCATGAGCCAGATCGACTGATACAATCATAGAATACAAATCTTCTTGTTGGTTTTATTAGTTCAGAATGCAAAACATGGTTTCTAGGTATGCGAGTTCAGGAAAACGATTGACAGAAAGGGAAATCGTGAAGGAGGAAACAAAACTGAAATGACAGGAGAAAAAACGTGAAGGATGAAAATTTGAGGTTTTTTGCGTGAGTTTGCATGCTTGAATGAAAACGAATGAATGAATGAATCCATGATCCATCAACAAAATGTCCTGCCGTTTTTCCAAAACGTGAGGGAAGGTGAAACATGAACGCATGAGGGAATGGCATGCGTTTTTGGGTGTTTTTCTTTCCCATGCAATAAAAAACACAATTTTCAAAAATGGTGCTTTGCCCATTTCAAATTTCTGCCAAAACTCTACCCATTCCCACCAAACAGATCAAGGTTAAACATCCCTCCCCCTTATCCTTAGGAAAATTATGCCCCCATCTCTTTAACATCTACGGTGCATAACTAACTGTAGGTTTTTAATTAATTTTTATTTTACATGATGTCTCAAGCATACCGTGCCTGGCTAGCACATAAACCATCGGCGTTGATTCTAATCACCAAACAGAAACACAAAATAAATGGCAGTACCTTGACCTTGAGCTCCTTGCCATTATTTAATACAATAATCACATCATTTGAAATTTAATATCACGGGTCAAAAACTGGGGTGTTACATTCCCCTCCCCCTTCAATATCATTGTCCTTAGTGCTTAACAATTTAACAAAATATAAAACTACACTGGAACTGCCCTCAGTTCTTTGCAAAAATTGAACCAACAATAAATATGCTAGTCGCATGGCATCCTCCAACTCCCACATAGCTTCCTCGGGACCGTGGTGCTTCCTCTGCACCTTTTTCTATCTGTTGGAATATAATCCATTAGGATTATACATTATTGTAAATATTAGGAATATGAAGAGACTCTCGGATGTGTGATCCCAAGAGTCACTGTAAATGTATAAATAAAGGAATTCTATGGAGAAATAATAACAATTCGGGAGTTATTCCACCTGACAGTGGTATCAGAGCTCCATAACTCCTGCCTATTTTCAGTTCTGGCAGCCTGTATGCTTGCCAGTGCATTGCCAGACTGCTGGCCCATTAATGTGTCTGCGCTCTGATCAGAATTGAACGTTTCTCCTCCATTTCTGCTGCACGGACTCAAAATCAATTATGCATCATCATCTGCCAGTCGCATGCATTCTCTTTGCCAGCTTGTGAGCATTCATTGTGTGTGTTATGCTCCTCCAGACCTACGATGAGGAATGAGGTATGAAACAGTCCATAGAAGTTGCATTACTCAAATCACTACATGATCTTGAATGAACGGTTGAAGTTTTGTTTAGTCATTTTTGATATATGCCTATCCCTAGTCTACATCGTGCTCTCATTTCCATTGCTTCCTATAGTCTATTCTCATTTCCACAAAGCGTTCTCCCATTTCTCTTTATTCCCATGAATTTCAATGGTCATGTTCAAACAATAAAAGTTCTGTGCAAAAGTTGTGAGATATATTGTGGTTTTCTTATGTATTGTGACCTCCATCTTCTATTATTCCTATAACTCCCAAAGTTTTATGATAGTCTCCCTTTAAATCTTGTTTATGTGATTGTGTTCTCTCATAGAGAATTGAGGGATTGCTATGGTGAAATATTGGTAAATCTCATGGAGTGTATGCATCGGTCTCCCAAGTGCGTGGGCACTTTACAGCTTGTAATCTAATTCTGATATCTCTTGTGAAAACTGCGAGAAGGATTTTGCGATTTGAGACCATCAATATATTGTTGCTGGAGATTGAAGTCGTATTGCTGCTGCTGCGACTGCTTTTAAGATTAAAGATCATTTGTGGAGAGAGATTGCTCTCTTCAATTGCATGAAGCGTGACTATGTTGATTGAAGCTGTGATATGCTGTTGTAATTCCTTTGAACATTAGTGACTGAAGAATGATGGTGAAATACACGCCCTTTCTCAAGTGCATGGAGGTAAAATCTTGGTGTTGTATGCACTTATGACCATTGGAAGTGCATAAACCCTAATTTCTGCCCTAATTCATGTGCGTGGAGTTTTTTTGGAAAGTCTACAAATATTTTCATATGTAAGATATGGTTGTTGTGTATTGAAGAGACCTGTGACTGCTGTATTGAAGCTTTGAGTTTGAATGTATGTGTATGGGAGTGCTGGGGTTTCTCCTTTCAATTTAAAGCTGTTCTTTGAGCTCGAAACTGTGACCAGTATAGGAGAAGATTGTTGGTGTTTGTTGTGACCGCTTTGAAGACTGATTATCATTGGCATTGTTGTAAAGCTTGAGGAAGGTGGCAGAGACTTATACCTACACCTCTACTCTTTCTTATTTTTCTCCTATTGTTTTAGTTGCAAGATTCAATCACAGAAGATGCAATCTATAGCATCTGTAGTTGGTGCCACTCTCACTGGAAAAGATACTTATCCAGAATGGTGGAGGAAGATCAAATCTTCCTTCATCTACAATGACCTTTGGGATGGTATTTGCGAAGGCACCACAATAGAGACAGAAGCTGGAGGGCCCATAACCAAAGACCCAAGACCTCCAGAATCCGAGAAAGAGAAGGCCATTTGGAAAACAAAAGACAAGAAAGATTTAGTGGTAATCACTACCACAGACAGTGAAGAGGTGAGCCAAAACATATTGCCTGCAAAGTCATGTTTTGAAGCACTAAAAATGTTAAAATATCTATATGATTCACACTCTGAAATGGAAGTTATTCAACTAATGTTAAAACTATTCAGTTTAGAAGTAAAAGACAATGATCCCATGTTACTTGCCTCTGAAATCAAAGCTATCATGCACAAGATTCAAGCCACTGGTATGAAACCAGATCTTCCCCTTGCAGCATTTGTAAAATCTTTGTATCCTTCTCACTCCAACTATCTTGAGTCGTTGCAAGCAAGTGACAAGTTCAAATCACTGACATTTGACACCCTGGTAGAGAAGATAGCTGACAGAGAGAAAGCTTTTGGTAAGAAGACAACCGAGCATTCTGGAGAATCACTTTGCTTTGCTCAAAAAGCAAAGAACCACACCAAAGACCAATCCAAAGATCATCCCAAAGGAGAAAGCAGCAAGAGAGGCAGAGGAAGAAGAGACTTCAGAGGTAGAGGAGGTAGAAACAACTCCAACAA